>CM064531.1:7999212-8083020 GCA_032716605.1 Paralithodes platypus
GATGATCCAATTCTTAGATTCCTCTGGTTGATGATGATCCATGATTTCTTAGATTCGTCTGGTGTGATGATCCAATTCTTAGATTCCTCTGGTGTGATGATCCAATTCTTAGATTCCTTTGGTGTGATGATCCAATTCTTAGATTCCTCTGGTGTGATGATCCAATTCTTAGATTCCTCTGGTGTGATGATCCAATTCATTTCTTAGATTCCTCTGGTGTGATGATCCAATTCTTAGATTCCTCTGGTGTGATGATCCAATTCTTAGATTCCTCTGGTGTGATGATCCAATTCTTAGATTCCTCTGGTGTGATGATCCAATTCTTAGATTCCTCTGGTGTGATGATCCAATTCTTAGATTCCTCTGGTGTGATGATCCAATTCTTAGATTCCTCTGGTGTGATGATCCAATTCTTAGATTCCTCTGGTGTGATGATCCAATTCTTAGATTCCTCTGGTGTGATGATCCAATTCTTAGATTCCTCTGGTGTGATGATCCAATTCTTAGATTCCTCTGGTGTGATGATCCAATTCTTAGATTCCTCTGGTGTGATGATCCAATTCTTAGATTCCTCTGGTGTGATGATCCAATTCTTAGATTCTCTGGTGTGATGATCCAATTCTTAGATTCCTCTGGTGTGATGATCCAATTCTTAGATTCCTCTGGTGTGATGATCCAATTCTTAGATTCCTCTGGTGTGATGATCCAATTCTTAGATTCCTCTGGTGTGATGATCCAATTCTTAGATTCCTCTGGTGTGATGATCCAATTCTTAGATTCCTCTGGTGTGATGATCCAATTCTTAGATTCCTCTGGTGTGATGATCCAATTCTTAGATTCCTCTGGTGTGATGATCCAATTCTTAGATTCCTCTGGTGTGATGATCCAATTCTTAGATTCCTCTGGTGTGATGATCCAATTCTTAGATCATTTTCTCAATGTATCTCGCCTTGGTGGTTAAGGGGAGATTTCCACTTGAGGGATTTTTTTCTTTACCCCTTTCTCCCTCATGTTTAACCCCATTGCTTTTGAGATTTTAAGACGTTCGCCCCATTAGTTTGACGATTTTAAGAACCCTCGCCCCATTTCTGTCAATTTTAAGACCATTCGTGCCATTTAGGTGTCGATTTTTTCCTGGCGAGCGATAGCGAGCCTGTAATTTAAGGGGAATCGGTCTTCGGCCGGGACATTTTTCTACCGAAAAATGTACAAGTTTATCTTGAAAGCGGGTCTAGGGTGAGTAATTTTAAGTTTGATGGAAGTCTAGGGAATCAACTAAAAACCTACCCTTAAAGCAGAGCGAATGTTCTAAATATTTTTCCTTGTGTACAAATCTTTGTAGAATGTGTTTGTTCCGCTCTCTGCTTATGGTATGCATAGTTCACCTCTACACTACAGTATTGTTAAGTTATACAAATATACACAGTTATTTACTTGTACATTAAAGGTAGAGCACATATCGGTTTATATAACATAACAGTGATACTTCGATGTCCGGTATATATATATATATATATATATATATATATATATATATATATATATATATATATATATATATATATATATATATATATATATATATATATATATATATATACTGTATATATATATATATATATATATATATATATATACTGTATATATATATATATATATATATATATATATATATGTGTGTGTAGTTAGTCTGTATGTGTGTGTGTTTGTATGTGTGTGTAGTTAGTCTGTATGTGTGTGTGTTTGTATGTGTGTACAATAGTAAGACCATTCAGTAGCCAATTAGTTACTAGCTTACCTGTTGTGGTTCCCGTCTTAACTCTATTTAGTCCGAGGGGGGTCTTTTTGGAGCTCCCCTGTTTCGCTCCATTAGTTTAGAGATTTTAAGATGTGTCAACCCATTAGTTTGGCGATAGTGTGACGCTTAACTCCTAGGTGTCGATTTTCGACTGGCGAGCGATAGTGAGCCTGTAATTAGCCTATCACAAGGTAAGGTAAGGTAGGGAGATGTATATACTAAACAAATACATTTCTCGGAAATGGCCAATGCAAGCTCAATCCTCAATAAAGCCGGTATCACACGAGGGCTTTTATAGTCAACATTCGACGATCAACATTTTTCTGGCAACATTTCTGGAATATTTTGACCTGGTATCGGAACTTAAACTATGGATAGAAGAATTTAAGTGACCGAAATATTCTAAATGTCGACCTCATTTTTTTTTTTTTTTTCTATGTGATTGAGGGAGGCAAAAGGCATTACTGCCTATAGCGAGTGCCTCCCCCATAGTTGAAAGAGTGACAGGGCCAAAATCAAGGGACGCTGCCAGACCAGTGTTGAGGATAAATGTTGAGTGAAAAAGCGCTCGTGTGATAGCGCCTTAAGTAATACCCCACATATGCTACTAACCCCAAGACGTCGGCTGAGCTAGTGTTAATGGCTGGATGCAAGGTGGCAGGAGGACATTAACCCCTTGAAGCACTGACGCGTATTAGCAGTTTATTTTGGCTAGAATTAGACGATTTTGTGCAGCTTAGGAAGGATCTGTGGGTATTACAAAGGGTATAGACTATCTCAATCAACCCTCTGACTTCCACACACCCTTCCTATTCTGAATAAAGTCGTCTACTAACTACCAGCAAACAGAAAAGAAATGCGTCTTGGATCTTGAAAGGGTTAAGGGAAGGTGGGTCGGTTTTTCTGGTCCCCTTTCTCCCTCGTGTAAAGCCCCATTTGTTTTGAGATTATAAGACGGTTGGCCCAGTAGTTTGGCGATTTTAACAACTTTCGCCCCATTTCGTTGTAAATGTTAAGACCTGTCGTGTAAGGCAGCAGGTGGAGGAGGAAGGTCACGTGGTGGAGAGGGAGTACAAAGGAAATCAAGCAACAACAGGTCTAGTGAACCCTCTAGGCTGCTTGTCCTCCAAAACACTGAGGATCAAGTGTCCAAACAGTGGTATAGAGTGGGTAAGGGAACGTTGGAATGGGAACTACTGCCCTGGAACTAATGTCCGTGGCAGGATTAGGAAGTTAGTAGGGGACAGATGGGAACAAGAGAGTAACGTCTTATAGTAATATATATACGCAATAATCCTTGATGAATCTGCGTTATTAACCCCTTCAGTACCGGAAACGTCTTGTTTATAATAGTTTGGCTATGTATTGACTATTTTGTGCAGTTTAAGAAGGATCTGTGATAGTAAAAAAGGTTAGGGGAGATAGTTCGAAGCCTGTTAATTGATGGAGGCCTTTTTTAAACTGAATATAATCGTCTAATAGTAATAAAATCAAATTAAAAGGACGTCGCGGGTATTGAAGGGGTTAAGGGGGGTGACCTGCTTTTTGTTATTTCTGTCCTTTTCTCTCTTTCTCTGGCTTGTATCCATTCGGCCCCATTCAGCCAACTATTTTAAGACGTTTATCCCCATCTAGGTGTCGATTTCTTCCTGGCGAGCGATAGCGAGCCAGCATTATATGAAGAAATCCGGCTTCGCCGGAGATATTTTTCTATCGAAAAATGTACAAATTTAGCCTGCTGTCAAACAAAAATAAAAAATGCTCGCTACCGCTCACCAGTCAAAAATTGACACCTGGATGGGGATAAACGTCTTAAAACAGTAGACTGAATGGGGCCAAATGGATACAAGCCAGAGAAAGATAGAAAAGGACAGAACCAAAACAGGTCACCCCCCTTAAGAGGGTTTATTGGGACCGCATTCACCCCTTCGAGTCCTAGAGGTAGATAGTAAACTAAAGAAAATCGTCTATTGGTAACCAGCATAGGATGGAAATTACGTCATGGTTGTGAAGGGGTTTAAGGGGGGGATGGGCGTATTTAAGGGGGGGATGGGCGTATTTAAGGGGGGGATGGGCTTATTTGTTAGCTCATTTAAACATTGTGTTTTATCATTTTGTTAGCTGCCTCCGTAGACCTCCATCAAACTTTAAAAAAAAAAATCTTCACGATCAATTTTTACATTTTTCGATAGAAAAATGTCCCGGCCAAAGGTCGGTTCCTCTTAAATTACAGGCTCGCTTTCGCTCGCCAGGAAAATATGGACACCTGAATGACACGAAAAGTCTGAACATTGACAAAGAAATGGGGCGAAAGGTCTCTGTATGGTTGTCACGTAAAGCGACAACAACCTTGATAATCCTTTCTTGCACAAGGATGTAGAATAAAAGTCCAGAGATAAGTTTGTAGGTTCTAAAGAGCTACAGAGCTACAGAGAGCTGGGGGGGGGGGGGGGGGGGGGCACTGTGCTGAAGGTGCCGACGACCGGAGTTCAACCGAGGGTAACATGTGCAATGTTGCCGGATATATTTGGTGCAACGCTGCCGCTAATTACATAATACGGTACATTATCGTCTCGTATGAAACAATGGTAGTATTGCCCTGAAAGTAATAATAATAATAATAATAATAGTTCTTAAAGCTAGCTAAGGATAGCTCAATAAGGCCGATTAGGCGTATTTCCATTGGGGTCCTGTACTACTACCCCATCCCTTTGCTCATGAGGGATGGTAACGACTCAGTGCTTGTGAAAAATCTGTAATGCGCCGAGCGTGGGCGCGAACCCGGGCCTTCTGGGTGGAAGTCCGAGACGCTAGTCACTACACCAAGCGAGCTGCATGTGTGTATGTTGCAATTATGATTAAGGCATGTGTACACTTAACCTGACAAGCGCGAAATAGACCTAGGGGCTAGGGTAGTTATTTGTGCATTTCTAGCCTTGGATTCTGACATAATTCGTTATATTTACAATATAGAGCATTATTTGTTTTCGGTATGCTTTTATTTTACATATATGATGTATATATGAACCTTCAAGAGTGCTAAAATAAGTGGGAAAAGCATTTGGGTGGTGAAAAACGAAGATATTGGCCACCCGGTCATAATCTCAGGCGAGAGAGAGCCACAGGCAACCCTCCTCTCTCGCTGTCTGTGAGGTAACTGAGACGAGCGGGGCGGTGTGGGCCGGTGTCTGGGTGTTACATAACGATCTTTTCTGCAACCCACTTGTGCTACATTATCGCGGGAGAGAAAAATAACCGATAAATGATGATAATAAGAGGAAAAATAGGTGATAATTGAGGAGGGGGGGGGGGGGAAAAAAGGGGGGGAAGGGGGGGGGGGGGGGTGGGTGAGATTTACATGGATGAGTACTGGAGGGGAATTATCTCACCTAGAGACAAATTCCTTTGTTTTGATAGGCCCCTTTTTTTTTTTGGAAGGCTTTTTTATGGTCTTGCTTCCGTGAGGCCTATCGCGTTCCCTATAGGAAGCCTTCCGTGAGGCCTATCGCGCTTGCCGGGTTAAGGGGAGATCTCCACTTGAGGGATTTTTTTTCTTGACCCCTTTCTCCCTCATGTTTAGCCCCATTGCTTTTGATATTATAAAACGTTTGCCCCATTAGTTTAGCGATTTTAAGAACTTTTACCCCATATTAAGACCTTTCGTGCCATTCAGGTGTCGATTTTATCCTGGCGAGCGATAGCGAGCCTGTAATTTAAGAGGAACCGGCCTTTGGCCGGGAAATTTTTCTACCGAAAAATGTACAAATTTATCTTGAAAGGGACTCGAGGGGGTGTAATTTTAAGCTTGATGGAGGCCTAGGGAACAAACTAAATACCTTCCCTTAACCTATATCAACAGTCTCATAATGGGCCAAACGTCATAAAATCTGAAAACTAATGGGGCTAAACATGAGGAAGAAGAGGGCCCAGAAAAACGACCCACCTCCCCTTAATATGGAAGGAAAAGGCTGGTTTTTGTTGTCGTTGTTGTGGGTTAGTTTATTGATGGGGAGGTTTGAGTTCGGGTTGGAATTGATTTGGATTTCTTTCAGTTTAGAATTCGTCTCTGTTTGGAATTAATTCTTGCATCTCTCTCTCTCTCTCTCTCTCTCTCTCTCTCTCTCTCTCTCTCTCTCTCTCTCTCTCTCTCTCTATATATTATATATATATATATATATATATATATATATATATATATATATATATATATATATAATATACAGGTATATATATATATATACACAGTATATATATATACTGTATATACTGTATATATATATATATATATATATATATATATATATAAATATATATATATATATATATATATATATATATATATATATATATATATATATATATACAGAGTATATATATATATATATATATATATATATATACAGGGTGTCCCAGGAGGAAAGGGCATAACTTTGGGAAATGATAAAACAAGGTATTCTAAGCCTAAAATGTTCTATAATAATAATAATAATAATAATAATAATCTTCTGGTTACTTATATAGCGCCCGTATCGCCTCCTTCGAGGATTCACAAGCGCTTGGCTTTCTTTAGTCTACCAGAGACCATTACCCATCCCCCTTGCTCATGGGGAGGTGGTAACTGCCGGCTATATCCCAGAAAAACTTTTCAATCTGAGCGGGGATTGAACGCGAGACCTTCAAGATGGGAATCAGGCACGCTATCAACTGAGCCAGCCGGACGGCTAAGTCCAAATCTCAACCGTTAAAAAGATATTGAAGGTTTTAATTAGTGTCCTCCCCCGCATCACTGTAATGGACTCTTCCATGTCAGATAGTTTTTAACTGGTCCAAAATGAGTTAATATATCATAATAATTTTGCAACTTACAAAATTATAATATCTTTACAATAACATGGTACAATAATTGCAGTTAGATGGATGTGTGCTAGGCACTAGGACAGCTAGGCCAGCCTTATGGGGAAATACTTAAGAAAATGCCATTTTCAACATGCAATATCTCATTACTGTTTGAGATTTGGAATATTTTTTATAGAAGATTTTAAGCTTAGAATAAGCTTAATGTTTTATCATTTCCCAAAGTTATGCCCTTTCCTCCTGGGACACCCTGTATATATATATATATATCTTTCTATTTACCTATCTATCTACCTATAGCCTATCTATCTATCTATCTATCTATTTTCCTATTTATCTATCTATCTCTATCTATCTATCTATCTATCTATCTATCTATCTGTCAGCACTATCGACAGGACACAATAGAACCTGTCATCATCATCATCATCATTAGGGTGTGACTAGTGAAAAGCAACAAGTCTAACCTTGGGACATAATTAATTGATAAACAAGGGCACCACACACATTGTACAGTCACTCCTAAAACTCCGTGGACCTACTATGTTTATCTTTATGCAATTGACCACTTGCGATTTTCGTTCTATAAGGAAGTTGGAGCCGTGAACATCGATATTAAACACAAATACAGTCATTATGTAGGTTTCTGATGGATAAATAGTCTGTTGAATTAGGTTTTGTGTATTTATAAATGTACTACGACCGTATTTTAGCTGTAAATTCTGTTAAATATCGATGTCTACAGCTCCAACTTCCTTATAGAACGAAACTCGCAAGTGGTCAATTACAAATATCCGAATTGATTTTTGGATGCAATTTGCTTGCCATTCAATAATGTATATTGTTTTTAAGTCGGTGTATAGAAAAAAATTATATTCATAGATTCGTTTCCAGAGATATACATCCATAATTAGAAATAGGTGATGTCCACGAATTATTATGAGTGACTGTACAATTGCGCTAATATGTGATGTCTCGGCACCAAGTATGTTTTGATCAATAATTGGTATCAGCAATATCTAAGCTTCATTTCTTCATCTCGAGTGAAATATACAAACATGTTCCTACACTTACCTACCCTATTCAACATCTGACAGGAGTCTTTGGGATGTTTTTTTTTAAAGCTTGATAGAGGTTTATGGAGTGAACTAAAAAATTAAGTATAAAATTAAGTATAAAGATAAATAAATATGCTACTAAAATCGCCTATCCCCCCTTAACCCTCTCTTTCCTCCATCACCCCACAACCTCACACCTCACAGTGAGCCATCTGGTGGTAGAAATAGGCACGTTTTGTACACCTTAACATTCTAGAGTCTATGATTATCGCGGGTCAAGGTGAGGCAGAGGAGGCGGTGACAGGACTTTCGACGCCGACTGTACCTTCCCTGACACACACACACACACACACACACACACACACACACACACACACACACATATACATACACAGGGTAGGTGTGGTGGGATGGCCTTGTTATTCTTACATCCGTATCTTTAACCCCTTCTGTACCGGCGACGTCTTATCAATGTTTTTTTTTTTTTTTTTTTTTTTTCTTATGTGATTGAGGGAGGCAAAAGGCATAACTGCCTATAGCGAGTGCCTCCCCCATAGTTGAAAGAGTGACAGGGCCAAAATCAAGGGACGTTCGAGCCAAAATGCCTGGACACACGGAGTTTGAAGCAATTTAAGTCATAGGAAGAGGGAAAGACTGATTCTGGGAGAGAGTTCCAGAGCTCAGCTGTTGAGTAGAAGAAAGTTTGAGAGTAACGTTTCACTCTTGGGTTGGAGAGTTGCACAGAGTAGGGGTGGGATTGAGTTGCAAGACGGGTACCACGTGCCCTACGTAAAGGAGGTGGTATGCACTGGGATAGCTCTGAGGAACACTGATTATTATAGTAGCGATAGAATAGCGAGAGAGATGCAACATTGCGGCGGAGAGAGAGAGATTGCAGAGAGTTGGTGAGTGGACGGGAGTTAATGATACGAAAGGCCTTCCTTTCAACTTTGTCTAGGAGAGCAGTGTGAGAGGAACCTCCCCACACATGTGAACAATACTCAATACAAGGCGCACTATGCCCCTGTACAGAGCAAGAAGCTGTGCAGGGGAAAAGAACCCCCTAAGGCGGTTGAGCACACCCAGCTTCTGGGAGGCTGCCTTAGCAAGACTGGTAATATGGTCCTTCCAAATGAGAGCAGAAGAAAAAGAGACACCAAGAATATTGAGAGAAGATGAAGGGTTGATTTTTGTATTGTTGAAGAATAAGGGATAGTCCGCTGGGAGATCCTGACGGGTAGATAGATGGAGAAATTGGGTTTTGGAAGCATTAAAGTTAACAAGGTTTTCTCTGCCCCAATTGGAAATAGTATTTAGATCAGAATTTAAGAGTTCTATGGCTTCATTACGTTTGTCGTTGAGGGATTGCTGGCTGGGGCGTTCTGAAAAACTAATGGAGTAGTGCAAGGTTGAGTCGTCTGCGTATGAATGGATGAATATTCTAGCTATATTTAGACCATTTTGTGCGGTGTAAGAAGGATCTGTGGTAGTAAAAAGGGTTAAGTGAGTTACTTCGAAGCCTGGTCATTTCTGGAGGCTCAGTAGGTGGCGTGAGTGAGAGAGAGTGTTGTCCGATATTACGAGACGAGACATTACCGAGGCAGTGGTATAGTGCGGGTTGAAGGGAGTTGCTTTATCTGGACCCCCTTCTCCCTCATGTTTAGACCTATTAGTTTTGACATTTTAGGACGTTCAGCCCATTACTTTGTCGAATTTAAGACCTTTTGTCCCATTTGTTTGTCAATGTTAAGACCTTTCATGCCATTTAGGTGTCGATTTTTTTTCCTGACGTGCAATAGCGAGCCTGTTATTTTGGAGGAATCAGCCTTTGGACAGGACATTATACTACTGAAAAATGTACAAATTAATCTCGAAGGGGGATCTTGAGGATGTATTTTTGTTCTTAAAGGTGGGGCTCATGGGTTGAGATAAACATGGAATGATAATCGCCAAGCTGTACATAATTATCTTGCAATGGCACTGACATAATTATTAACAATGGTATAAAGGATTTTGTGGATCGTCTAAACCGGGCCTGTGACGTCACAAGAGTGTAAGTCCACCATCCAGTCTAGGCTAAGGATACTGGTGTGACGTCACTATGACGTCACAGGCCCGGTATAGACGATCCGCAAAATCCTTTATACCATTGTTAATAATTATTTCAGTGACATTGCATTTTACAAGATAATTATATTCATGTTGGCGATTATGTTTCCATGTTTACCTCAACCCATGAGCCCCCACCTTTAAGCTTGATGGAGGCCTAGGGAGGAAACAAGAATAATAATATATAAATAAATAAACAAATAAATGCCAACTACCCCCTTAAGGGGAGATTTCCACTTTAGGTTTTTTCTGGGCCCCTTTCTACCTTATGGTTAGCCCCATTGCTATTGAGGTTTTAAGACGTTCACCCCATTAGTTTGACGATTTTATGAACTTTCGCCCCATTTCTGTCAATTTTAAGACCTTTCGTGTCATTTAGGTGTTGATTTTTTCCTGGCAAGCGATAGCGAGCCTGTAATATAAGAGGAATTGGCCTTTGGCCGGGACATATTTCTACCGAAAATGTACAAATTTATCTTCAAAGAGGATCTAGGGGATATCATGTTTTGCTTGATGGAGGTATCTCTCTCTCTCTCTCTATATATATATATATATATATATATATATATATATATATATATATATATATATACCGGTATATACTGTATAATTATATACTGTATATAGTATTATATATATATATATATATATATATATGTATGCATGTATGTATGTATTTATGTATGTATGTATGTATTTATGTATGTATGTATGTATGTATGTATATATATATATATATATATATATATATATACTGTATATATATATATATATATATATATATATATAGAGAGAGAGAGAGAGAAAAAGAGATAGACATACCATGTACAGTTAGAACCTACGGACCATAATATACAACGACCAAATTCCCTATGATAACCCAGCCAGTACTAAAGACCCCCCCCCCTACATAAACAGAGAGGCGGATCTAAAACTATGAGAGAAACAGAGAGAGAGAGAAACAGAGAGAGAGAGGCGGATCTTCAACTATGAAACACGAAGGGGTACGGTATACCCAAGGTCACATAGTAGAAGGGGGGGGAGGGGGGGTGTACTGTAGATCTGGCGCCGGATACATTTTATGACGCTGTATCTCCCCCGCTGATTGTCGTATCCTAAATTATCTATCTATACTGTATATCTATCTACAGTATACTGTATACTCAGGCCCAATCCCCACTTTTCCCTTCTTTTTTTGTTGGGGGGGGGGGCGACTCAAGACAGAGCAAGAAAACGGACAACACAAAACACAACAGAACACAATGAACACACAAAAACAAAATACAAATTCACACACATCTAGGTCATCCTTAATTATAACATCATTAAATATATGATATGTATATATATAATTATATATATACCGGTATATATATATATATACACTGTATAAAGTGTATATACAGTATATAAACATTACCAGGAATTATAACTTACGGTTGTCTAGGTTACCTTAGGATGAGGAGTTATGACGTCGTTGACAAGATAAGATATTAATTCAATTTGCCTCTCTCCTCGTCATAACTTATAATATCTTGCTGGGAGTTGATTTTAGTTTAATTGACATGGGTTGAATTGACATGGGTTGAATTGACATGGGCTGAATTGACGTGGGTTGAATTGACATGGGTTGAATTGACATGGGCTGAATTGACATGGGCTGAATTGACGTGGGTTGAATTGACGTGGGTTGAATTGACGTGGGTTGAATTGACGTGGGCTGAATTGACGTGGGTTGAATTGACATGGGTTGAATTGACGTGGGTTGAATTGACGAGGGTTGAATTGACATGAGTTGAATTGAAGTGGGTTGAATTGACGTTGGTTGAATTTACATGGGTTGAATTTACATGGGTTGAATTGACGTGGGTTGAATTGACGTGGGTTGAATTGACGTGGGTTGAATTGACGTGGGTTGAGTTGACGGGGGTTGAATTGAAGTGGGTTGAATTGACGTGGGTTGAATTGACGTAGGTTGAGTTGACGTGGGTTGAATTGACGTGGCAGCCCCAAATAGTGCGTCCGGCTGGGGGGAGGGGGGGGGGGGTACTTCTGAGAGTGAAAGTGGTCGCTCAACACTCAGGGTCGCTGGAATGCACTCTTACTCGCTCACTCTTATCCACACTCTCTCTCTCTCTCTCTCTCTCTCTCTCTCTCTCTCTCTCTCTCTCTCTCACACACACACACACACACACACACACACGTATATTGTACAACTGTTTGGACACTTGATCCTCAGTGTTTTGTAGGACAAGCAACCTAGAAGGGTCACTCGATCTGTTGTTGCTCGATTTCCTTTGTACTCCTTTGTACTCCTTTGTACTTTGTACTACATACTGTCACACTCACGCTCACTCACACACACTCACTCTCAGTCTCTCCGATGACAGAAATATTAGTTTGGCTCTCACTAAACTATTGTTAGTCTAAATGTGTTATTTTTGTGTTGGTAGCGTTTTAAGATTTTTTTTTTTTTTTTTTTTTTTTTTTTTTTTTGGTTGAAACAGAATTATTGATGATAGCAAAGTTAAAATTGTGATGCTTGTTTCTGTTTGAAGAAGGAAACCATTACAAGTGAATCGATTTACTGCAATTATATATAAACATTTGGGTTATTAGTCTATAGTATAGGGTAATTAGTACTCCTCCCACGTGTTTTAAGAATATGACCTTAAAAAAAGTGGAGTGGGGTGTGGTCTAAGATTATTTGAGTGGGTGGTTTGGTGTGGCCTCGTGAGTGTTGAGTGGGCGTGTCCCCCCCCCCCCCCCCCCCTCCTCCTCCCCTCCACCTCAAGAAATAAACCCTCTCCCCCACCTGGCTCCCCCTTCCCTCACTACCACCCAATGGCCCCTCCCTGTCTGGCCCCACCTCCCCTCCCTTCCTCTGACCCCCCCCCCCCCCCTTCTCTACCCCCACCCCTTCACCCTCAGTAGCCCCTCCCTTCCTCCCCTCCCCCCTCCCTACACCTGGCACCCCTCCCCTCTCCCCCCAAATGGCCCCTCCCTGACTGGCACCGTGACGTCACACTTTCCCACGCATGCGCCTAGGCCCTCCCTCAGTGAAACTGAAGGTGTTGAGGCCACGAGCTATAACGTGTTAGTCCTGTGTCAGACTCCGTACTGTTCGGTGGGGTGTACTGGTTATCTCTTCAGAGCCTCCCTGTTCTTAAATGATAGAAGAGAACTCTGTGCTTTGGACTCTATATTCGCTGTAAATCGACCCTGTTCTTTCTGTGCGGGATACAACGACTCTCTTCTGGCTCAACTACCATCATGATATCGCGAAGGTAAGTTGAGATTAATTGATTTGATATGGCATCGTGTTTTATGCACTAAAGACAAATTTAAAAGGCATGCAATAGGCCCAGATAATAGGCCTTTTGACTACATATATGACATAATTATAGCAGAGTTTATCTTCAACTCCTAGAGTGTATAATGAACGAAAATAAGACAACTATGAAAAGGAGTAGATTTAATTACGAGGTGAGAGTAGTGAGTGATATAAAGTGTTCTTGGAGAAATTGAATTCATGGGTGTATGTGTACATTTTGAGGCAAAGGATATAGATATTTGGAGTATATATATATATATATATATATATATATATATATAGGTATATACTGTATATATATATATATATATATATAAAATTGTGAGAACGATAGCTTTTCTAGGTAGCTATAAAGATTTGAGTGAATGATCGTATTTCTAGATTAATAGTCAAGATTTGGGTAAGCGATCGTGTTTGAGCGCTTGTGGTCCATCCGCGACGCTCGGAACACTCTTGAGGTAGGCCTACTGACGGGGTTGCTCGGTCCACATACTGATCCAGTTTCGTTTCCGTAGTTTATGTTTTTCATTTTAATATTACTATTATTTGGTTTACTTATTTTCGTAATGATAATCGAAAGTGGTGACGTAGTTTGCATGTTTAGAGTATTAATTTTTCGTGTGAAATTTGTTTTATTGAGTCAAAAGTATAAAATTTATGATATGAATAGTCCGGTTGCAACTTAAGAAACAATTTCTCCGGATTAACGCAATTACATGAATTTCTTTACATGTGAAGTGATATACTTCCTAATTATACGGTACATACATACACACACACACACACATATAATATATATATATATATATATATATATATATATATATAATGTGTGTGTGTGTGCGTGTATACAATTTATGATTTATTATATTTAATTTTAATTTTGTTCATATCGTTCTGTAGTGGGCAAGAAGTTCAACCTTTATTATTCGTGTTACTGAGGTCGAATATTAGTTTTGTTATGTCTGTGAAGTTAAAAGATGAAGCTGATGATGAAATTAAAATGTTTGAAGTCAATATATAATATTAATCACGCCTACAACAGATATTGATATATCTATAATCATAAATATATATATTTCAATATTTCTTTATATTTGCGTGTTCAACATCCACATTACTAAAGCAACTTTCATATTATATGCATAGTTATTAACTCTTTCCAGCTCCAATACGCGTTTCTGCTCTGTTTTCTGGCTACTATTAGACGATTTTATTCAGTTTAGTAACCGTATATGGAAGTCAGAGGGTTCATTGAGATAGTATTTACCCTTTTAATACCCACAGATCCTTCCTAAGCTGCATAAAATAGTCTAATGATAGTCAAAATAAAATGCTACAATGCGTCAGATCTTCAAGGGGTTAATATATATAGAAATACGAAGAAAAACTGATTGATTTCTAGAACATAATTGGGAAAATCGGAAATCATCAAAATATAAGATGATGATGATGATGGCTGGAGTAGAGTTGGTGAGTAGAGTAATTTGATAGAGGAAGAATAAGTTGAGAAATGAGAAGTAAAGTAGAAAATAAGAAGTCCAAATATTTATTACATTACTATATAATATGTAACTGCAACGATGATGATTTTAGAATATAAATCATGTCCACATTTATTTTGCAGCTTCGCGCGACATCAGACGCTAGATTTCCTGGTTACGATGACATATTAGCGAGGAAAATATTTTAATGATGTTGAAGTGAAGTAGGCGAGACAACTGACTGACTGACTGATGGCTAGAGTAAAGATAGACACAGACTAATAATAGATTGGAGGAATTTGGGACTTTGGAATGGAAGACTAATTGGAGGGTATTGGGGTGTGTAATAATAGGTGAAGAATAGATAGAAGTTAGAAATATAGTTAGAGAGTAAAATATTCTGGGCTCAGCCAAATAGGTTATATCAGGGGTACTGCACAGTTACGTTTTATCTGTTATTTCAGTTATAGTGTTAAGGTTATGATCCAGTACATTTTTTTTATAGTATTAACCCCTTCTGTACCGGTGATGTACTTTTCATTCTATTCTGGCAACTATTACATGATTTTGTACAGCTTAGGAAGGACGTATGCTCATTATAAGGCTACATACTATCTCAAGTAATCCTTTTAGCTACTATATATCCTACCTTAGCTTCATAAAATCGTCTAAATGTAGCTATAATAAAATATAAAAGACGTCGCCGGTACAGAAGGGGGTAAGGAATTGATACAGTACTTGCTATATATAATTTGTACAGTAGTATTGATGAAATGGTACAGTACTTGATATTTTCATTTTGCGACTCCTATTCAGTAGTTTTATCTAAATTGTATATATATATCTATCTATCTATATGCTCAGGCCCAATCCCCATTTTGGGGGTAGCCGACTCAAGACAGAGCAAGAACAGGGAAAACACAAAAACAACATAAAACAACAAATAAACACATAAAAAGCACAAACTCACACACATATATATATATATATATATATATTTAAATTGTCATAGTATTAAGGAAATAGTATACTTATTATATTTTTATGGCATGCATTCAGTAGTTTCATATATATATATAGTGTACATTTTCGTTTATGAAATTTACATTATTTTTCAGTCATAGCATTGAGGAAATCGGCCTTGTTATTGTTTATTATACGGAATCTATATAGTAGTTGTGGCATATAAATGTTACGTTATACTTAATTTATGGGGAGCTTTTGATTTTTTTTTTTTTTTTTTTTTTTAGTGAGTATATATCTCAAGATTAAGGGGAGATATCCACTTGAGAGATTTTTTTCTTGACTCCTTTCTCCCTCATGTTTAGCCCCCATTGTTTTTTCTAATTTTAAGACGTTCGCCCCATTATTTTGACGATTTTAAGAACTTTCGACCCATTTCTGTCAATTTTAAGACCTTTCGTGCCATGTAGGTGTCGATTTTATCCTGGCGAGCGATAGCGAGCCTGTAATATAAGAGGAACCGGCTTTCAGCCGGGACATTTTTCTACCGAAAAATGTACAAATTTATCTTGAAAGGGGGTCTAGGGGGGAGTAATTTTAAGCTTGATGGAAGTCTAGGGAATCAACTAAAAACCTCCCCTTAAGTGTATACTGTTTAAGTGTATACTGTTTAAGTGTATACTGTTTAAGTGTATACTGTTTATAAGTATTCTCGACCTAATTATTGGCTATGGATAAATCGAGTGTTTCTGTTTGTCAATTTAGTAAACAGAACAATATCAGAGGTTGTGTCAATGTACATGTTAAGTATTGTGAGTCGGTTGTGAGGAAGTTAATAGTGACTGTGATATACTTGCGAAGGGGAAGCGTTTGTATTTATTTCTGAAACCCACTTTCTCCTTCATGTTGAGCCCCATTAGTTTTCAAATGTTAATACTTTCGCTCAGTTCCTTTGTCAATATTAAGACCTTTTGTGCCATTTAGTGTCAATATTAAGACCTTTTGTGCCATTTAGTGTCAATATTAAGACCTTTTGTGCCATTTAGGTGTCGATTATTTCCTGGCGAACGATAGCAAGCCTGTAATCTTAGGAGGAATCGGCCTTTGGCCGGGAAATTTTTCTACCGAAAAATGTACACATCTATCTTGAAGAGGGGTCTAGGGGGTGTTTTTCTAAGCTTGATGGAGATCTAGGGAGGAAACTAAACAAAATATATAAATAAATGAATTAATAGACCAAACAAACAGCCACTGTCCGCTTAAGGGGGGTGACCTGTTTTTGTTCTGTCCTTTTCTATCTTTCTCTGGCTTGTATCCATTTGGCCCCATTCAGCCTACTGTTTTAAGACGTGTATACCCATCCACGTGTAATTTTTTTACTGGTGAGCGGTAGCGAGCCACCATATTTTTTATTTTTGTTTGACAGCAGGCTAGATTTGTAAATTTTTCGATAGAAAAATTTCTCCGGCGAAGCCGGATTTCTTCATATAATGCTGGCTCGCTATCGCTCGCCAGGAAGAAATCTACACCTAGATGGGGATAAACATCTTAAAATAGTTGGCTGAATGGGGCCGAATGGATACAAGCCAGAGAAAGAGAGAAAAGGACAGAAATAACAAACAGCCACGGTCTCCTTAACGTTTATGTCCACTAGGAAAACAACTTAATATAATACGTGGAAGAGACATTGGTGTTTTTATTTGTTTATGATCACTAGGAAAGCAAATGGAAGACGTTGTTTTATATTTGTTTACGTTCACTAGGACAGAAAATGGAAGACGAATAGGAAGGTCGGGGATAATTGTGATTTAAGTTTTATATTTTAATCAATATTATTTTTTTTGTTATTCCATTTTTTTTTTTTTTTTTGTAGGGGGTGGGGTATGTTGTAGAGGAATAGTTATTTGTATTTAAAACAAAATAGATGTTATTCAATTGATGCAATGTATGCACTTGTAATGGAACCAAGATAACACTGATGTACTGGTTGAAAAACAAAATCCAAACAATTATAACACACACACACACACACACACACATTCACACACACACACACCTTCATTCACACACACACACACACACACACACACACACACACACACACACACCTACACACACCTACATTAACACACACAAACCATTCAAACCATGCATACATCAGCAATCACTGGAGACAGCCTTCACGCACACAGCACCCAACTAACACGCACACGCATTTACATACAGCGGTCTACCTAAAGGACGTTTGAGCACCAAGGACCTTTGAACCTCTTTAGTACTTTATATCATTTATTTATATATTTGTTTTCCCCTTTTCTTGGGTTTACTGATCTCTGGATAGGAAGTGGTAAACGTGATCTCAATAAAGCCTTTGAGTCTCACACGTTACTTATTTAAGGGGGGTGACCTGCTTTTTTTTATTTCTCTCCTTTTCTCTCTTTCTTTGGCTTGTATCCATTCGGCCCCATTCAGCCAACTATTTTAAGACGTTTATCCCCATCTATGTGTCGATTTCTTCCTGGCGAGCGATAGCGAGCCAGCATTATATGAAGAAATCCGGCTTCGCCGGAGACATTTTTCTATCGAAAAATTTACAAATTTAGCCTGCTGTCAAACATAAATAAAAAATATGCTGGCTCGCTACCGCTCACCAGTAAACAATTGACACCTGGATGAGGATAAACGTCTTTGAATAGTTGGCTGAATGGGGCCGAATGGATACAAGCCAGAGAAAGATAGAAAAAGACAGAACAAAAACAGGTCACCCACCTTAAGCACTCAATTGCTTTGCCATTTTCAACACCATTCACTTCCTTGATTTTCTGAGCTAGCCCTTTTTTGAGTTACATAGGGTAGAGGTTATGATTTCTCGCCTACTTACAGCGAATAGACTATAGGCTGTGTACTGACTTCACTGACTTTACTGACTTGACGTACGGACGTTACTGGACATTTGTCCCGCATCGCTTGACATTACCGTCCAAATTATTGACGTCTACCTATGGCATGGGGTGGGCTCGAACTGCCGACCCTTTGATCACCAGTCAGACGCGCTCCTGATCATGCCACGGCCCACGGTATAGACCCCCCTTCTCCCTCGTGTTTCGCCCCTGTAGTTTTTATATGTTAAGACGTTCGCTCCATTAGTTGGACGATTTTAATACCTTACGTCCCATTTATGTCAATGTTAAGATCGTCCGTACCTTGGTGTTGAGAGAGAGGGAAAGAAAGAAGACAGAGAGAGAGAGCGAGAGAGAGAGAGAGAAAGAAAGAAGACAGAGCGAGAGAGAGAGAGAGGAAGAAAGAAGACAGAGAGTAAGAAAGAAGACAGAGAGAGAGAGAGAGAGAGAGAGAGTCAGTCAGTCAGTCAGTCATGCAGCACTAGAGCGGAAGTCCAATACTATAAAAAACTAAAACTCACCGAATCAAACAACCGAGTAACAGCTTTCCTAACCTACTGATTTACGGCCAAGCTGTATACTCGTTCGTCTCTATTGATCTTTCACTCGTATACGGTTGGCCAGTGTTCCAATAATAATCAATCCAGAGAGAGAGAGAGAGGTTATGCAATATCTGAGATTATTCCTGCATAATTACACTCTAATCAAAGTGTGGAGGAAATAACATCAAGGTGTGGCCCTACCTATGATCCGTGACAGAGCGTGGCGGTTGTGGTGGTGGTCAGGAACGTGCTAACTTGTGACACGCTTGACACATTTCCGATCGGGGCTACGGTGACGGAAAATTCAACTTCTGTAATTCGATCAGATTAGCGACAATATTCCTCGGAGTTATTGAAATAAATATATATATATATATATATATATATATATATATATATATATATATATATATAAGGAGAGATGCCTATTTGATGATTTTCATGTTGGAATGAGTACTTTTGGAGGTCTTAATTTTAGCTAGTCAAATTAAAATAAAGGTAATCCCCATATATCCTCTGAATTAGGCTATATAAGCAAACAAAATAGCTGATACTAGATTTCGCTACTGGTAAGTGGCTCGTGTGATGGTCTTTTGGGTGGGGTTGGGGTGGGGAATGGGCGTTGATTGTTTTGGCTGAGTAATACTGGTAGTTCAAGGGAGATGAGCCGTTTGTTTGGTCTATTAATTCATGTATTCATATATATTTTTTTAGTTTCCTCGCTAGACCTCCATCAAGCTTAGAAAAACACCCCCCTTGACCCCCCCCCTTCAAGATAAATTTGTAAATTTTTCGGTAGAAAAATGTCCCGGCCGAAGGCCGGTTCCTCCTAAAATTGCAGGCTCGCTCTCGCTCGCCAGGAAATAATGTACACTTAAATGGCACGAAAGGTCTTAAAATTGACAACGAAATGGGCCGAAAGGTGTTAAAATCGCCAAACTAATGGGCGTTCGGCCCATTAATCTTGTTAATCTCAAAACTAGTGGGGCTAAACATTAGGGAGAAGGGGGTCTAGAAAAACGGTCTGCCTCCCCTTAACGTGTGGCAATGCTGGGAAAGGTGGCTGCTGGAATGAGTATGGCAAGCTGGATTTCTATCATTTTTGTTTTCCGTATTTTATATTATTGTATTTTAGTACATGCACATGATATTGTATTTACATTGTTTCTTGTGTTGTATTTTTTTCTTCCTGGAAATGAATGTAGTCCAATTTTCATTTTGTATTATATATATTTATTTATTTTTTCTAACACAAGTGAATGTTTGGAGTCTTTCCCGTTCTTCATACATGTCGGTCAACGTAACACGAAGATAAATTGTAAAATGACGATGAATTTCACTTTTCCTTCGAGTGTGGTTTTTTATTTTTATTTTTTTTATTTTGCTCGACCAAAGACAATGTTACACGAACATTATTATAACGTTGGCGCCACACCCACTACTTTCGTATAATGATCTTGTATAATCTAGAGTCTCCCAAGTAACTCATGGTAGAATTGTTCCGATTATTTGTAGACGATTAATTATTAGACTATTAATAAACGACTTTAGTATACATAACCTCTGGTAATTAGAGGGTTAATGCAATTAACTCTAAGCTGACGACAGACGATTTTATTCAGTCCACTAAAGGCATGTGAAGATAAATTGTAATGCGACGATTAATTGAACTTCTCCTCTGATTGTGTTTGTTATAATTATTTTTTTATTATTATTATTATTATTATTATATATTAAATATATATATTTTGTTTGGTCTACCTAACAAAATGCTACGAGAAAATTATTGTAACTTCAACCACACCCCCACGTCCACCTTTCTGTAATCTAAGTGTAAGCCAAGTAACTTATGTAACTTGTGTAGGTTTACCTGTCTGTGCGTTGTAGTAATGTCTGTCAGATGTTGAATAAGGTGTGTACGTGGGGTTAAGGTTTTGAGAGACTCCCGCATCATAGTGCAGAATAAGATATTAATTTATACTACCATGTTATCTTTTTATCATTGTATTGTTGGCTATTAGTAGACGATTTTAGTAAAAACAAAAACCTCCCAGTCAAAGGGTTAAGGGGGGATTTCCACTTGAGGGATTTTTTTCTTGACTCCTTTCTCCCTCATGTTTAGCCCCATTGCTTTTGAGATGTTAAGACCTTCGCCCCATTAGTATTGCGATTTTAAGAACTTTTGCCCCATTTCTGTCAATTTTAAGACCTTTCGTCCCATTTAGGTGTCGATTTTTTCCTGGCGAGCGATAGCGAGCCTGTAATTTAAGAGGAACCGGCCTATGGCCGGGAAATTTTTCTACCGAAAAATGTAAAAATTTATCTTGAAATGGGGTCAAGGGGGTGTAATTTTAAGCTTGATGGAGATATAAGAAACAAACTAGAAACCTCCCCTTAACGCAAATACAACATCGATTACCACTTACTTCTCACGCGTAGATATACCATATATATATATATATATATACTGTATATATATATATTGACAGACAAATATATTTAGTTCAGTAAAAATGTGCGAATGTAGTATAATGAAATATGACGATGAATTTCACTTTTCCTCGTGTGAGTTTTTGCTTTGTGCTCGACCTAAGAAAATGCTACAAGAAAACTATTGTAATGTCGACACTCACTCAGCCCCGGTCACCGCCCTTCTCTGATGTACAGTCGGCCAAATAAGTCATGTCTCGGCACCAAGTATGTTTTGATCAATCATTGGTATCAGCAATATCGTGATTAACCTGATTGCTTTACTTCGAGTGAGATATACAAACAGGAACCCACACATACCCACCCTATTCGACATCTGGCAGACATTAATACAGCTCAGAGCGAACCAAGCGCAATAACAGTTGAGCCATAACTTATTAGCGCCACCGTACAGTCTCGGTACAAAGTTATGATATACTCTTCTAAAACTTTGGCTTTATTCTTCTAATCCCTTAAATTATATTTTTATTTTATTGTTTATTTATATATATATTTAGTTATCTATTTTATTTTAGTATTTATTTATTTATATATATATATACGGTATATATATATATATATATATATATATATATATATATATATATATATATGTGTGTGTATTTATTTTAGTATTATTTGTTCTGTTTACACAAGGTTATAGGAAAGTAATCTTCACTTATTTGTTAACCCTTCAAGATTATGACGCCTTTTGACTGTTTATTCTGGCCATCATAAGACGAGTTTATACAGTCTAGGAAGGCTCTGTGGGAAGTACAAGGGTAAAGACTATATCAAATAACCCTCTGACTTCCATATGCCCTTCCTAAGCTGAATAAAATCGTCGAATAATAGCCAGAAAACATAAATGCGTAATCGGATCTTGAAAGGGTTGACAAAATTATCCATTCACCTCATTTCAGTAAAGTTTATAAAGAAAATCTATAAAAAAAAAACTACGAGACAATCGAAAAACACCGAAATATAAAGACTTGGTAACAATAGAACTCGTGGGGCTGTTCGAGCAAGATTGTTTTTTACTTCTCCAGGCTCTGTTGACTTTGGGTTCGGCTAAGTGAAAACAGGCTTTGTTTGGCGGGGTGTTCCAAAAGATAGTGTGGGTTTTGAGTGTCTGTGTCGGTTTGAGTGTGTGTGAGAGTTTTTGTGTGTGTGTGTGTGTGTGTGTGCGTGCGTGTATCTGACATGAGTTTGAGTGTGTGTGAGTTTGTGTGTATTTGACGTGAGTTAGTGTGTGGGTGGGTGTTTGTGTGTGTGTGTGTGTGCTTAAAGTGAGAGTTTGAGTGTGTGTGAGTGTGATTGTGAGAGGTACAGATATGGGGGCTCTCCCATTTTTTTTGAGATTTTAAGATGTTCGCCCCATTAGTTTGCCGAATATAAGAATAGCATGAGGGAGAAGTGGGTCCAGAATAAGCCACTACCTCCCCCCTTAAGGGACCCCACCTCGCTTTTTTTTTTATCTTTCTCTCCCGGCTATCTTTGGCTTGTATCCATTCGGCCCCATTCAGCCTACTGTTTTAAGACGTTTACCCCCATCCAGGTGTCAATATTTTCCTGGCGAGCGGTAGCGATCCAGCATAAATATTTGTTTTGTTTTGACAGCAAGCTAAATTTGTAAATTTTTCTATAGAAAAATGTCTCCGGCGAAGCCGGATTTCTCCATACAATGCTGGCTCGCTATCGCTCGCCAGGAAGAAATCGACACCTAGATGGGGATAAACATCTTAAAACAGTTGGCTAAATTGGGCCGAATGGATACAAGCCAGGGAAGGAGAGAAAAGAAGAGAAAGATAAAAACAAAACCGGCGACCCTCCTTAACCCTAGCACCGTAGGCCTATAGTATATTAATGTTTGCCAAGGTCAAGTGTTGAGTTTGGTGTGTGGCTGGATGTGGTTTGTGGTGATGGCCCAGACCACTGTATGGACCACTGGGACCTTAATAATTAATGGTCTAGGTAATGGTCCAAGGCTGCCGGCTCCATTACCTCTTAACCCCTTCTGTACCGGCGCCGTCTTTTGTATTTTGTTCTTGATATATTGAGACGATTTTGTGCAGTTTAAGAAGGAGCTGTGTAAGTAAAGAGAGTTAAGTGAGATGGTTCGAAGCCTGTTCATTGCTGGAGGCCTTTTTTAAACTGAATACAATCGTCCAATAGTAGCCAGAATAAAGTTAAAAGGACGGCACCGGTACTGAAGGGGTTAAGGTGAATATAATCGTCTGATAGTATCCAGTACAAAGGACGGCACCGGTACTGAAAGGTTAACCCTACACGTAATAGTCCACAATTGGTCATACTGACTAATGGTATGTGTCTGTCTACACTTCAGATGATGTGTTGAAGTTTAACCATCCTTATTCATATTTAACTATCATACTATCATCGATGTATTCGTAGCAAATTCATTGTGTAAATTGATTATACAGTATATATGACTTATTTGCTTCAAACTCCGTGTGTCCAGGCATTTTGGCTCGAACGTCCCTTGATTTTGGCCCTGTCACTCTTTCAACTATGGGGGAGGCACTCGCTATAGGCAGTTATGCCTTTTGCCTCCCTCAATCACATAGAAATATATATATATATAATCTGGGTACATGGCATCGGTGTACAGTATATATATATATATACAAAGTTATATTTGATTGTTTTTCAGTGTTGTTGAACTTTAGTTGTAAGTCAGTCGAGGGATAATATAATGGAAGATGGGTCAGTATAATTAATGTTACTATATATATACTGCGCGTGTATCTGGGGTCTGGTAGAGGAATGCGGCTGTTTGTGTTAGTGAACGTTGGGTAGGCAGCAGACGGTGAGGCAAACAAGGGAGATTGGTGTCAGGGATCTCTGGTACAAGGTATATACTGCTGGTATGTACTGTATATCTTGCTCAGGTACGGTGGCGCTAATAAGTCATGTCTCAGCTGTCATTACGTTTGGCTGGCTCTGTGCTGTATTAATGTCTGTCAGATGTTGAGTAGGGTGGGTAAGGGTAGGGACATGTTTGTATATTTCACTCGATATGAAGAAATGAAGCTTAGACATTGCTGATACCAATTATTGATCAAAACATACTTGGTGCCCAGACATCACTTATTAGCGCGACTGTACAGGCACGAGAAAGCGGGGTCGTATATTCCAGATTTGTTTTTGTTATTTTTCTTTTGTTTTTTGCGTGAATGAGACAGAAGGCAAAGCTGCGTGTAGCCCCCATTACTTTTGAGATTTTAAGACATTAGTTCCATTAGTTTAGTGATTTTTAAGACTTGTCGCCCCATATATTTTTTAATGTCAAGATCTTTCGTGCTATTTAGGTGTCGATATTTTCCTGGCGAGCGAAAGCGAGCCTGTAATTTTTAAGGAATCGGCCTTTGGCCGTGCCATTTTTCTACCGAAAAATTTACAAATCTATCTCGAAGTAGGATCTATCTCGAAGTAGGATCTATCTCGAAGTAGGATCTATCTCGAAGTAGGATCTATCTCGAAGTAGGATCTATCTCGAAGTAGGATCTATCTCGAAGTAGGATCTATCTCGAAGTAGGATCTATCTCGAAGTAGGATCTATCTCGAAGTAGGATCTATCTCGAAGTAGGATCTATCTCGAAGTAGGATCTATCTCGAAGTAGGATCTATCTCGAAGTAGGATCTATCTCGAAGTAGGATCTATCTCGAAGTAGGATCTATCTCGAAGTAGGATCTATCTCGAAGTAGGATCTATCTCGAAGTAGGATCTATCTCGAAGTAGGATCTATCTCGAAGTAGGATCTATCTCGAAGTAGGATCTATCTCGAAGTAGGATCTATCTCGAAGTAGGATCTATCTCGAAGTAGGATCTATCTCGAAGTAGGATCTATCTCGAAGTAGGATCTATCTCGAAGTAGGATCTATCTCGAAGTAGGATCTATCTCGAAGTAGGATCTATCTCGAAGTAGGATCTATCTCGAAGTAGGATCTATCTCGAAGTAGGATCTATCTCGAAGTAGGATCTATCTCGAAGTAGGATCTATCTCGAAGTAGGATCTATCTCGAAGTAGGATCTATCTCGAAGTAGGATCTATCTCGAAGTAGGATCTATCTCGAAGTAGGATCTATCTCGAAGTAGGATCTATCTCGAAGTAGGATCTATCTCGAAGTAGGATCTATCTCGAAGTAGGATCTATCTCGAAGTAGGATCTATCTCGAAGTAGGATCTATCTCGAAGTAGGATCTATCTCGAAGTAGGATCTATCTCGAAGTAGGATCTATCTCGAAGTAGGATCTATCTCGAAGTAGGATCTATCTCGAAGTAGGATCTATCTCGAAGTAGGATCTATCTCGAAGTAGGATCTATCTCGAAGTAGGATCTATCTCGAAGTAGGATCTATCTCGAAGTAGGATCTATCTCGAAGTAGGATCTATCTCGAAGTAGGATCTATCTCGAAGTAGGATCTATCTCGAAGTAGGATCTATCTCGAAGTAGGATCTATCTCGAAGTAGGATCTATCTCGAAGTAGGATCTATCTCGAAGTAGGATCTATCTCGAAGTAGGATCTATCTCGAAGTAGGATCTATCTCGAAGTAGGATCTATCCGAAGTAGGATCTATCTCGAAGTAGGATCTATCTCGAAGTAGGATCTATCTCGAAGTAGGATCTATCTCGAAGTAGGATCTATCTCGAAGTAGGATCTATCTCGAAGTAGGATCTATCTCGAAGTAGGATCTATCTCGAAGTAGGATCTATCTCGAAGTAGGATCTATCTCGAAGTAGGATCTATCTCGAAGTAGGATCTATCTCGAAGTAGGATCTATCTCGAAGTAGGATCTATCTCGAAGTAGGATCTATCTCGAAGTAGGATCTATCTCGAAGTAGGATCTATCTCGAAGTAGGATCTATCTCGAAGTAGGATCTATCTCGAAGTAGGATCTATCTCGAAGTAGGATCTATCTCGAAGTAGGATCTATCTCGAAGTAGGATCTATCTCGAAGTAGGATCTATCTCGAAGTAGGATCTATCTCGAAGTAGGATCTATCTCGAAGTAGGATCTATCTCGAAGTAGGATCTATCTCGAAGTAGGATCTATCTCGAAGTAGGATCTATCTCGAAGTA
This sequence comes from Paralithodes platypus, assembly GCA_032716605.1. Classification (NCBI taxonomy): domain Eukaryota; kingdom Metazoa; phylum Arthropoda; class Malacostraca; order Decapoda; family Lithodidae; genus Paralithodes; species Paralithodes platypus. Next base: position 8,025,828 of record CM064531.1, read on the forward strand.
GGATCTATCTCGAAGTAGGATCTATCTCGAAGTAGGATCTATCTCGAAGTAGGATCTATCTCGAAGTAGGATCTTGAGGATAATTTAATAATCTTGATCAAGGTCTAGGGAGGAAACTAAAATAAAAATATATATATATAAACCAATAAATAAGCCCTACCCTCTTAAACTATGTAACCAACCACCGCCATCTTGCTTCCTGTGCTAGTCAATGTGCCTATATATTTTGTTTTATATATATGAATTTTGGCCTGAAGATAATGTTACAAAATGCTGAATTACGTCCCATGAATATATAAAATAAAAAAATAGTGTTGTATGTCCATTTTAGTGAATACATGTTTTTGGCCAGATGATAATGTTACAAAATGCTGAATTACGTCCCGTGAACACTGTAATGTAAAATAAAAGTAGAGCATCATGTCCAATTTAGTGATGGTGATGAGTAGTGTAATATATATAAAGTAGTGTTTTATGTCCAATTTAGTGAGCGTGATGTCAGCGTTTTGGACGAAGTACTTGGTTTTAAAATAGGGGTCCAACCGCCGCCATTTTGTTCCCTGTTCCGTCCGATTTGCCAAAAAAAACAAAAAAAATATCCAAGAAATACGAGTTCCGGCCAGATGCTAACGTTAAAACAGGATGAATCGCGACCATCAGAACTACAATATATTAAAAAGGTGGTACTTTATGTCCACTAAGGGGGAACATTGTAAATGGCTAACTTGATTCAACATTATTATTATTATTATTATGTATTATTATGGTTCACTTTTTGCTAGATTTTTTCATATATTAATAATTTTTCTAGTTTCCTCCCTAGACCTCCATCAAACTTAAAAACAAACATTTAATAGATCTTCCTTCTAGAGATATTTGTATATTTTTCGGTAGAACAAATTTCGGTTCTTCCAAAATTACAGGCTCACTATCGTTCGCCAGGAAAACGAAATCGACAGCTAAATAGCACGAAAGGTTCTAATATTGACAAGGAAATGGACCGGAAGGTCTTAAAATCGACAAACTAATGGGGCAAACATCTTAAAATCTGAAAACTAATGGGGCTAAACATGGGCAAGGTGATGTAGGTGTTTTGGGACCTTAATGGCGCGGTTGTCCAAATTGCGCTTGAGGGTGCCACCGTAAAAACAAGTCTGGCTTCCCGGGAAACCTGAGTCTCACTAGTGGACGGTATATCTAACGGGGGTGGTGAAACGGAAAGTGACTGTGTGGGTGTGGGTGTGGGTGTTGCTATGGTTGTGACTGTCAGGGGTGGCTATGAGTGTGTGGGTGGGTGGGTGTGTTGCTGTGGTTGTGACTGTCAGGGGTGGCTATGAGTGTGTGGGTGTGTGAGGATGAGTTTCTGTGTGGGTGGGTGGGTGTGTGTGGCTGTTGGGTGTGCGTAGGTGGTTCTTGTGTGTGTGTGTAGGTGGTTCTGTGTGTGTGTGTGTGTTGGTGCGCAGGTGGTTCTTGGGTGTGTGTAGGTGGCTGTGTGTGTGGGTGCAGGAGTGTGAGTGTGTGGGTGGCTGTGAGTGTGTATGTGGATGTCTGTCGGGTATGTGAGGGTGACTGTCTGTTGTCGTGTGTGTGTATGTGGCTGTGACTGTCTGTTGTCGTGTGTGTGTGTGTGTGTGTCAGTCTTGTATTATATGTGTGTAGGTGGTTGACTTGTATATGTGTCACGTGTGTTTGAACGTGTGACAGAGAAAGAGACGTGTTGTTTGTAAATATGGTCGTATGTCTGGAGTGTATACCTTGTGTGTGTGTATGTTTGTATTAGTATTTCGTGTTGTGTATGTGTTTGTGTGATTTTGGTTAATTTTAGTTTGTACATATGATTAATGTGTATGTGACACCAGTTCCATTGTGTGTTTGTATGTGCTTTGTATTCGTATTATTATACAATGTGTACCAATAAATACAGATATTGAGTGTATGTAAGTGTGTTTGTGTATATGACTCTTTCCATGTACGTGTGTATATGACTGTCTTTCCATGTATGTGTGTGTATATGACTGTCTTTCCATGTACGTGTGACCGCCTTCCATTTGCCTATACGTGTGTGAAATAGAAAGCGCCTCGGATCGGCCAATTTAGATAATTGGTTTCACTCCGGGTCGACTGCAGATGACACGGCTTCTTTGATACGGGAAACTTACTTCGATGGGAGTCGGCCGGTTTTGTATTCATTTATTTTAATTTTATTTATTTATTTATTTATTTATATATTTTAATCGATTTTTTGTTTTTGCCTACTTTCAATTTTGTTTATGGCATTGTTTGTTTTTGTTTTTCTTTTGTATTGGGTCGTGTGTTTCTGGTTCCCCTTCTCCCTCATGTTTAGCTTATTAGTTTTGAGATTTTATGTCGTTCGGCCCATTACTTTGGCGATTTTAAAACCTATCGCCCCATTTCCTTGTCAATATTAAGACTGTTCGTGTCATTTAGGTGTCGCTTTTTCCTGAGGAGTGATAGGGAGCCTGTAATTTAAGAGAAACCAGCCTTCGGCCGGGAAATTTTTCTACCGAAAAATGTACAAATTTATCTTACAAGGGGGTGTCGGGGGTGTAATTTTAAGCTTGATGGAGGTCTAGGGAGGAAACTAAACAAAATTATAGAAAAATAATATATATATATATATATATATATATATATATATATATATATATATATGAACAAATAATTCCGCTCAATATAGAGGTAACCCGAAGGCCTTGGTGGTACAACAACGTGGACAGTGTTAGACTAGTTTTTATAAGACCCGGGAACCGCTAGCCCAGTGAATCTTCAGGGTTAAGGGGAGATGGGCCGTTTTTTCTGGTCCCCATTCTTCCTCATGCTTATCCCTATCAGTTTTGACATTATAAGACGTTTGCCCCATTAGTTTGTCGATTTTAAGACCTTTCGCCCCATTTATTTGTCAATTATAAGACCTTTCGTGCCCTATAAGTATCGAGGTTCTACTGGCGAGCGATAGCGAGCCTGTATTTGTGAAAGAAACGGCCTTCGGCCGTGACATTTTTCTACCGAAAAATGTACAAATTAATCAGGAAGGGGGATCTAATGGACGTTTTTTAAGTCTGATGGAGGTCTAGGGAGGAAACTAAAAATTAAATGAATATATAAATCAATAGACCCCAAAACTAATCACTTTCCTTTAGTGGTGGTGGTGGTGGTGGTGGTGGCTGGATTCCTCATGGGTATAGGGTTCGAGGTTACCCACAAGTTCAGGAGACTCGGTACATCCATCTGTGTACTCTGACATATACCTCCATTATTATTATTATTATTATTATTATTATTATTATTATTATTATTTTTTTTTTTTTTTTTTTTTTTTTTTTTAATCAAGGGACTGGAGTTTTCGCAGAGAGGCTCCAGTCCTGACGTTATGCTTGACTTACAGTGTGCTGGCTTAATAATTCAATGAGGTTGATAGCCTCCGAAGTCCTATTTTAACTAACCATTTTTTTTTTTTTTAGGGAGGCCGGCTACTTTCCTTTTCAGCATATTCTGGCAACTGCTCGACGATTATATTCAGCTTAGGAAGGACGGCTACCCATTATAAGGGTACACGCTATCTCAATTCAGCCTCTTAGCTACCTTATATCCTTCTTAAGGGGGAGATATCCACTTGAGGGATTTTTTTCTCTTTGCCCCTTTCTCCCTCATGTTTAGCCCCATTGTTTTTTAAATTTTAAGACGTTCGCCCCATTAGTTTGGCGATTTTAAGAAGTTTCACCCCATTTATGTCACTTTTAAGACCTTTCGTCCCATTTAGATGTCGATTTTTTCCTGGCGAGCGTTAGCGAGTCTGTAATTTAAGAGGAACCGGCCTTCGGCCGGGACATTTTTCTACCGAAAAATTTACAAATTTATCTTGAAAGGGGGTCAAGGGGGTGTAATTTCAAGCTTGATGGAAGTCTAGGAAACACACTAAAAACCTCCCCTTAACCGGCACAAAACTCGTCTAAATATAACTAGACTACCATTAACCCTTTGAGAACCAGCGACGAGGGATATATTTTAATCAAGCTATATTCAGACGATACTATGCAGCTGAGGAAGGATCTGTGGTATTTTAAAAGGGTCGGTTGAGATAGTTGGAAGCTCCAATATTGCTAGAGGTCCTTCCTAAGCTGAATGAAAAGCGTCTGATAGTTGCCAGAATATGCTGAAAAGGACATCCCTGGCACAGAAGGGGTTAAGTTAAGGGGAGGTTTCTAGTGTGTTCCCTAGACCTCCATCAAGCTTAAAATTACACCCTCTAGACCCTCTTTCAAGCTAAATTTGTACATTTTTCGGTAGACAAATTACAGGCTCGCTATCGCTCGCCAGGAAAATATTTACCCCTAAATGACACGAAAGATCTTAAAATTGACAGAAATGGGGCGAAAGTTCCTAAAATCGCCAAACTAATGGGGCGAACGTCTTAAAATCTCAACATCAATGGGGCTAAACCTGAATGAGAAAGGAGTTCAGTAAAAAATCCCTCAAGTGGAAATCTCCCCTTAAGGCGAGGTGAGAAGCGTAAGAAACCCATTGATTATTGTCTACGTCGTGTTTATTTGTTTGTGTCTTTGTTGCTTTGTTTGTTAATTAGCAGGATAATGTAGGTGTTGTTTTTGCTTGTATTTGTTGTTCTCTTTGTCTGTATTTGTGTTTGTGATTGTGATTGTTTGTGTTTGTGATTGTTTGTGTTTGTGATTGTTTACATTGTGTTTGTATTTGTGTTTGTGATTGTTTTTATTTTGTTTGTATTTGTGTTTGTGATTGTGTTTGTGTTTTTATTTTGTTTATATTTGTGTTTGTGATTGTTTATATTTTGTTTGTATTTGTGTTTGTGATTGTTTATATTTTGTTTGTATTTGTTTTTGTGATTGTTTATATTTTGTTTGTATTTGTTTTTGTGATTGTTTATATTTTGTTTGTATTTGTGTTTGTGATTGTTTATATTTTGTCCATGTGCTGTCTTGGTCTACTTTCTCAACCGTGATTGTGTGTTTGTTTGTTAATTAGCAGGATAATAATGTAGGTGTTGTTTACCCAGGCCTTTCACTCTAAACACACTCTGGCAAATGAGTGGATGAAGAGTTGTGGGAGGGGGGGGGGGGGGATAATTAAGCATATAGAAAGTTTAATTCGTATGCTAATTTGGGTTATTAATTGTTACTATTGTGTCAGTTAAAATACCTTGTGAGTGTGTGTGTGTGTGTGTGTGTGTCTGATGGAGAGAGAGAGAGAGAGAGAGAGTACCAACCAGGCCTTTCACTGACAGGTGCTGTGTTGTTGGCAGGTAAACATGTAAACAGGTAAATTAACATGGCTGTGTGTGTGTGTGTGTGTGTGTGTTGGGACCTATTGTTTTGCCCCACTTACTTGAGAGGGTGACCTGGTTTTCTTTGGCTCTCGTTTATTTTCATTATTTCACGTTTTCTGTTGTATTTTTCTTCTTTATTTCACGTTTCCTGTTGTATCTTTCCTGTCTTTACTTCACGTTTTCTGTTGTATCTTTCCTTTCTTTACTTCACGTTTTCTGTTGTATCTTTCCTGTCTTTATTTCACATTTTCTGTTGTATCTTTCCTTTCTTTATTTCACGTTTTCTGTTGTATCTTTCCTTTCTTTATTTCACGTTTTCTGTTGTATCTTTCCTTTCTTTATTTCACGTTTTCTGTTGTATCTTTCCTTTCTTTAGTTATCCCTTTCTTTACTTTTAACTGGCATTATTTTATTTTATTTTCCATTAGGTATCTTTTGTGTTCAGATATTTGGTTTTTCCAGGTTTTGTACATTTCCTTTCATTCTTGTATCTTTTTATTGGCTTCTTCCTTCCACGCATTTCTTTATTTTCCATATTATACATACTATAGATGGTAGTAATTGAAGAAGATCTATTATATTCGCAGTGTTCAATACCTGGTAGTGTGTGACCTCCAGGAGAGGGGGGGGGGGGGGGGGTACAGGAGAGGTCAGGGGTCAGGGGGGGGGGGGTCAGTAGGTTATACACTCACACTAGAAGAAGAAGAAGAAGAAGAAACAAAGAGAAAGATGTGAAGGAAGATGTGAATGTAGACGAAGAAGATGTGAATGAAGAAGAAGAGGAGGAGGAAGATGCGACAGAAGAAGAAGACGATGTTAAGGAGGGTGACCTGCATTTTCTCTCACCTTTTTTCTCTTTCTCTGGCTTGTATCCATTTGGCCCCATTCAGCCTACTGTTTTAAGACGTTAATCCCCATCCAGGTGTCAATTTTTTACTGGTGAGCGGTAGCGAGCCAGCATATTATTATTTTTTTTTTTTTTTGACAGCAGGCTAAATTTGTACATTTTTCGATAGAAAAATTTCTCCGGCAAAGCCGGATTTCTTCATATAATGCTGGCTCGCTATCGCTCGCCAGGAAGAAATCGACACCTAGATGGGGGATAAACGTCTTAAAACAGTAGGCTGAATGGGGCCGAATGGATACAAGCCAGAGAAAAGGAGAGAACAAAAAGCAGGTCACCCGCCTTAAGCTAAGCATATTGTTTTCATTATTATTGTTAACCCTTTCAATACGATGACCCCTTTTTATCTTTGGGTTTGACTAAAATTAAACGATATTAACCTATGCAGCAATACGATCATATTAGCCTAAACAGTGTAAGGGGAGGTTTCCACTTGAGGGATTTTTTTCTGGACTCCTTTCTCCCTCATGGTTAGCCCCATTGTTTTTTCTAATTTTAAGACGTTCGCCCCATTATTTTGACAATTTTAAGAACTTTCAACCCATTTCTGTCAATTTTAAGACCTTTCGTGCCATTTAGGTGTCGATTTTATCCTGGCGAGCGATAGCGAGCCTGTAATTTAAGAGGAACCGGCTTTCAGCCGGGACATTTTCCTACCGAAAAATGTACAAATTTATCTTGAAAGGGGCTCAAGGGGGTGTAATCTTAAGCTTGAAGGATATCCAGGGACCAAACTAAATACCTCCCCTTAAGAAGGACCTATGCTATTCAGAGGGTTGATTGAGTTCGTATGTACCCCTTTGAGTCCTAGAGGTAGATTCTAACCTAACCTAACCTAACCTAACCTAACCTAACCTAACCTAACCTAACCTAACCTAACCTGATTATATGCTAAAGAAAATCGTCTAAAATGGTAACCAGCATATGATGGAAATTCCGTCATATTACTGGAGGGGTAACTTTTATTCCTGCTGGACAAAAAGGTAGTCCAAAAATCGTGAACACCCTCTCTTCTGTAAACTCAAAAAGGGGCTAGAGCAGATGGGCTGTCAATAATCCACACAAATTGCCCGGCTGACCCTTCTCCAATGGTAGGAGATATTAGCTCGATTACGATAGTCGGTTTTTTTTGGTTTGTGAATTTTAGGGGTTAATGTTCAAGCGTGTTTGGCCTACTTGTTTGGAACAGGTTAAAGGAGGATGAGAGGGAGAGGGGGGGGGGGGGGGGCGATAGAGAAAGGAATTGTGTTATGGTCGAAAGCATCAAACCCCTGCTGTACCGGCGACGTCCCTTTCAGTTTATGTTAGCTATATTTAGACGATTTTGTGCAGCTTAAAAAGGATCGGTGGTAGTGAAAATGGTTGAATGAGATATTTCAAAAGCCTGTTAATGGCTGGAGGCCCTTTTTAAACTGAATAAAATCGTCTAATAGTAGCCAGAATAATGTTAAAAGCACGGCACCGGTCTATCTATCTATCTATCTATCTATTGCCTTACTCCCCTTAATGAGGGTGGCCATACACAGAATGCCCCCAAGCGGACCTATTCCCTGTGAGAGAGACAACCCGAGCCAGTTTAGTGAAGGACTAACAGGATCCACTCAATTTAGGATCCGTCCGACTCCGAGGCCCTAGCTGTGTATCTAGTTAGCACTATTTGTCTACAGTGGTGTTCGGCTAGTCCATCCACTAACCTGCCTTACAAAAAACTCTACAAAACACTAAACAGCATCACACTTTCCAACAGCAACACAACACAATCACATGCTGCAATCACAACAACAGACTCTACTCCTTCATGTAAACAACAAGCAAACACTCTCATCAATCACTTTTCACATGTCAGCCACCTAAAACCTCACAAAGACGACCGACGTGTCATCCGACGTAAGAGACAATTCCCCACAGACCCTGACTATACACCCTTCACCAATCACCAGACAAAGCATATCATCAACAATCTCAAGCACTCACCCGCCTGTGGCCTAGACAACATAAGCAACATACACCTCAGACACCTGGGACCACAAGGCATACAAGCACTCACTAACATATCAAACTACAGCTATTCACACAACACAATACCAGACATTTGGAAGCATGGTATCATCATCACATTCCCCAAACCCAACAAAGACCCCACGCTACCCTCCTCGCACCGCCCCATCACACTTCTTTGCTCCCCCTCCAAAGTCATGGAACGCCTAGTATTACAACTAATTACACCTGACCTACCCCTAGCTCCAACACAACATGGCTTTAGGCCACTGCACTCCACAAACACTCTTCTCACAGACCTTACACAAAGAGCTTTCGACGGCATCAACTCAGCTAGACCACCACACAGATCACTATTAGCCACACTCGACATTAGTAAAGCCTTCGATGCCATCCCCCGCCACAACCTAACAAACAAAATCTACAACACAAACATGCACAACAACACAAAAAGGTGGCTGGCCAACTTCCTAGCAGGCAGATGTGCACACGTATCTTTTGCCGGTCAGTCATCTAAAATCAGAAACTTTCCAAACGGAGTCCCACAAGGATCCGTCCTATCGCCCGCACTCTTCAATCTGTACATGCACGATATAACTACACCCAATACGCCCCAAATAAACTTAGCCTCCTATGCAGATGACATAACACTCACATGCACACACCATGACCCAAAAAGAGCAACAGATCTCCTTCAACCCTATCTCAACACACTACATGGTTGGTGCACTACAAACAGACTTAATCTAGCCCCAGCCAAATCCACCGCAACCCTGCTCACAAGTTGGACAGGAGAACACGAATAACATCCCTCAACTCACCATAAACAACACACCCCTAACACATACACACACACCCAAAATCCTAGGAGTAACATATGATACTCATATGACATTCAAACAGCACACCACAAACATTAAAAAGAAACTGACACCCAGACTTAACGCCCTCAGGTCACTTGCTCACACAAAATTTGGACACAACAAAGAAACTACCACCACAGTATATAAACAATACATAAGATCAGTGATGGAATACGCAAGCCCAGCCTGGGCTTCTAACCTAGCTGAAACACATCATAAGACCTTACAGACTATTCAAAACAAAGCCCTGAAGATCATTACAGGCTGCACAGCTACTTCACCCACAGATCACCTACATCAAGAAACCAAAATTCTCAAAGTCAAAGACCATCTGGACATGAGAGGCACTCAATTCCTGGCAGCAGCCTCCACGAACCAAGACCACCCACTAAACTACATGGCAACACACCCACAGACACCAAGAAATATCAAAACAACACCCAGCACACGGTATCACACACAATTATTGTCCTCTCTCCCTCCCTGCCCACCCCGAACCAACTTCCAGAAGCACATCCATACTCATATCTCTCACCGATCCATCCACTCACTCACAGACAACACGCAGCTGCATGCACGACCTCCCGAAATCCATCCTTCCGAATCCTCCCTTCCTCGCGAGGACAGAGTCCACCTGGCCAGGCTGAGATGCGGACACCATCCAGCTCTCCTGAGCTATCAGAAGAGACAGGATGACTCCGTTGTCGACGCCTGCCCGGGATGTAACACAGCACCCCATACCATTAAACACATCATAGAAGACTGCATTTCACACAACCACTTACGCCAACAACACAATCTACACTCAATGAGAGCTCTGTGGCTTTCTGTGGGAAAGCCCGATCGTGGCCATGGCCTTTCTCAGGGACTCGGGGCTGTTCGGCCAGGCAGCTTAGGGAACAACAACAACAACAACAACCTGCCTTATACTTAGATAAGCAGTACGGATTTGTATCAGGTTTACTCCCCTAGAAAGGTTGCCGACCAAGGCTGACGAGTCCCATCCACCCGGATTTATATAAGGTTGTCTCCCCTAGATGGGCTGCCGACCAAGGCTAACGAGTCCCATCCACCCGGTGCCGCTACAAAAGGGGTTAATATTCAAGAGAGAGAGAGAGAAGTGAAGACAAATATTTCAGTTGGATAGCTGAAGAAGCAGTAAACAACGCCATCAATGGATCAGGAACTGCAGGGTAAATAGCAGGGAAGAGTTGGTTGGAGGGAGAGAGACATAGATAGAGTGAGTGAGTGCGATAGATAGATAGATAGGTAGATACTGTAGATAGCTAGACTGTATATATTGAGAGAGAGAGAGAGAGAGAGAGAGAGAGAGAGAGGGGGGGGGGGGGAAAGAAGGTGAAGGTAAGAGGAGGTCGAAAGTTACAAGTTACAAAGATAATAACACAATACGAATGATGGAATATACAGATATGGGAGAAGAAGGTGAAGGTGAGAGGAGGTCGAAAGTTACAAAGATGATAACAGACAACACAATACGAATGATGGAATATAATAAGGATGATTTGTATTACTCAAGATAGGGGAGGCAGTTGTTTTTTCGAGTCCTCCTCCTCCTCCCTCATGTTTAGTTCTATTGATTATGAGATTTCAAGACATTCGCCCCCTTTAGTTTGGCGATTTTCAGACGTTTTGCCCCATTTCTTTGCCAATATTAAGACTGTTCGTGCCATTTAGATGTCGATTTTTTTCCTGGCGAGCGATAGCGAGCCTGTAATTGTAAGAGGAACCGGCCTTTGGCGGGGACATTTTTTCTACCGAAAAATGTACACATTTATCTTGAGGGGGGGGGGGGGGGACGGCCTAGGGGATGTTTTTCTTAGTTTGAGGGATGTCTAGCGAGGAAACTAAGAATTTATGAATGAATGAATTTATAGGCCAAAAAAAGCAGTCGGTGTCCCCTTAACCCCCTTCTCAGTGTTACGGTGACCGAAAGAGGGGTTGCTTTGAAGGGGGAGGTATTCGCTTTTTCTGGACCCCCTTCTCCATCATGTGTAGCATATTCGTTTTTGAGATTTTAAGATGTTCGTTCCGTTAGTTTGGCGATTTTGAGACCTTTCGCCCTAATTTCCTTGTCAATATTAAGAAGTTAAAATATATGGTTGAACAATTGAAATATGAATTTAAAATAAAAGTTGAACAATTGAAATAAGTACAACTATAAAGATGAACATTGTTAATGAAAGTCAAAAGAAGGAGAATCATGGAAATACAAAGTTCAAATGAAAGTTAAGCGATCGATATAAGAAATTAAAATAAAAGGTTGAACAATAGAAATAAGACGATAACACAAAATAACGTTGAACAATAGAAATAAGAAGTTAAACCATAAAAGTTACTCCATATATATTAGAAGTTAAAATAACAGTTAAACAATCGATATATGCAGTTCAAATAAAAGCGGTGGAACAATAGAATTAAGACGATAAAGTAAAAGGTTGAACAATAGAAATAAGAAGTTAAATAAAACTTTGAACAATTGAAATAAGTTAAAATAAAAGTTGAACAACAGAAATAAGAAGATAAACATAATAAAAGGTTTAACAATAGAAACAAGAGAAGGTAGACTTAGGAAGAAGTGGTTGCTTGGTGTTTAGCAAGGCTGTTGAGAGAGATTGAAGAAGAAAGGTGAAGGTGAGAAGAAGAGGAGGAGGAGGAGGAGGAGGAGGAGGAGGAGGATAAGAAGAAGAGGAGGAGGAGGAGGAGAAGAAGAGGAGGAGGAGGAGGAGGAGAAGGAGGGAAAATATAATAAGAAGAGGAGGAGGAAAATAATAAGAGGAAGAAAACTAGAAAGCGGAAGAGGAGGAGAAGGAGAAAAACAAGAGGAGGAGAAGGAAGAAAGGGAGGAAGCGGAGGAGGAAGAGGAAGCGGAGGAGGAAGAAGAAGAAGAAAACAAGTCGGTGCTTTAAGAATGGGTCGTTGGGAAGTAAAAGTGAGAGGAAATACTTACTTAATGATGGGGCTACATTTGGCGCGTAACGTAATATATTCTACAACGTTGATGATTGCATGAGGCTCTTAACGGGACCCCACCTTGCTTGTTTCCTCTTTCTCTCCCTCTCTCTTTGGCTTGTATCCATTCGGCCTCATTCAGCGTACTGTTTTAAGACGCTTACCCCCATCCAGGTGTCAATATTTTCCTGGCGAGCGGTAGCGAGCCATCATATATATATTTTTTTTTTGACAGCAAACTAAATTTGTACATTTTTCGATAGAAAAATTTCTCCGGCGAAGCCGGATTTCTCCATACAATGCTGGCTCGCTAACACTCGCCAGGAAGAAATCAACACCTGGATGGGGATAAACGTCTTAAAACAGTTGGCTGAATGAGGCCATATGGATACAAACCAAGGAAAGAGAGAAAAGGAGAGAAAGATACAACAACAAAAAATGGGGCGTTGGGAAGTAAAAGTGAGAGGAAATACTTACTTAATGATCATTGATGATTGCATGAGGTTCTTAAGGGGAGGTTTTCACTTGAGGGATTGTGTTTTTTTTTTAACCTCCTTCTCCCTCATGTTTAGCCCCATTAGTTTTGAGATTTTTAGAAGTTCGCTCCGTTAGTTTGGCGATTTTTAGACATTTCGCCCAATTTCGGTCAATTTTAAGACCTTTCGTGCCATTTAAGTGTCTATTTTTCCTGGCGAGCGATAGCTAGCCTGTAATTTAGGAGGAAATTTTCTACCGACAAATGTACAAATATATTTACTGTAGAAGGGGACCCCCGTTTTCGGGGAATTTTTTAAAAGCTTGCTAGGGGTCTAGGAAGTAAACTAAACATCTCCCCTTAACCCCGTCTGTACCGGCGACGTCGTTTTAATTATATTCTAGCTATATTTAGACGATTTTTAGACGATATTTAGACGATTTTTAGACCATATTTAGACCATATTTAGACGATATTTAGACGATATTTAGACGATTTTTAGACCATATTTAGACGATTTTTAGACGATATTTAGACGATTTTTAGACGATATTTAGACTATATTTAGACGATATTTAGACAATATTTAGACGATTTTGTGCAGTTTAAGAAGGATCTGAGGTAGTATAATAAATGGTAGGTGAGAGTTCCAAGCCTGTTAATTGCCGGAAGCCCATATTAAAGTGAATACAATCGTCTAACAGTAGCCAGAATATAGTTAAAAGGGACGGCACCGCTACTGGACGGGTTAAGGGGAGAGATTTCCACTTGACGGATTTTTTTCTTGACTCCTTTCTCCCTCATGATTAGCCCCATTGTTTTTCTAATTTTAAGACGTTCGCCCCCATTATTTTGACGATTTTAAGAACTTTCAACCCATTTCTGTCAATTTTAAGACCTTTCGTGCCATTTAGGTGTCGATTTTTATCCTGGCGAGCGTTAGCGAGCCTGTAATTTAAGAGGAACCGGCTTTTAGCCGGGACATTTTTCTACCGAAAAATGTACACATTTATTTTGAAAGGGTCTCAAGGGAGTGTAATCTTAAGCTTGAAGGATATCTAGGGACCAAACTAAAAACCTCCCCTTAAGTACATGAATAGCCTTACTAAAGATTTCCGAATTACAATTATCATTAATGTTAAAGATTCAAAGTTCTGAATTGCAATCTTTTACATATAAAGTAATATCAATATTAGACCCAGGTCTCTAAATCTATCATAGTCACATCTAGTCTTATTTATCTATATGTGTGGGTCACGTCAGTAATGTTGTGTGTGTGTGTGTGTGTGTGAGTATATATATGTGTGTGTGTGTGAGAGAGAGAGTATATATGTGTGTGTGTGTGTGTGTGAGAGAGTATATATGTGTGTGTGTGAGTGGGTGTGTGTGTGTGTGTGAGAGAGAGTATATATGTGTGTGTGTGTGTGTGTGTGAGAGAGAGTATATATGTGTGTGTGTGAGTGGGTGTGTGTGTGTGTGTGAGAGAGAGTATATATGTGTGTGAGTGGGTGTGTGTTGTGCCTTATTCGATTGCAAGGGTTAAAGTGTGTGTGTGTGTGTGTGTGTGTGTGTGTGTGTGTGTGTGTGTGTGTGATTCGGTTGGAAGGGTTAAAAGGCTCAAAGATTAATAAAGGATGGGATGTTTACAATAAGTATCTTTTAAGTATCTGGGCAGTGTGTTGAGTAAAGATGGGACTATGGATGAAGAGGTGCGGGAGAGGGTACAACAGGGGAAGAGGGTTGTAGGAACGCTAAAAGCAGTAACAAGAAATAGGGTGGTCAGTATGGAAGTGAAGAAGTCCTTGCATGACAGTGTGGTAATCCCGACACTGACTTACGGAAGCGAAGCATGGACGTTGGTTGAGAGACTCAGACCAAGAGTGAGAGCAGTGGAAACGAATTACTTAAGAGTGCGTGCGGAGTTACATGGAGGATAGACAGACTAATGAGGAAGTAAGAAGGAGGTGTGGTGTGGAGGTAGATGTGCTGGAACGTGTGAAAAGGAACAACTTGAGATGGTTCGGCCATATGGAACGTATGGAAAGCGAGAGAATGACTAAGAGGGTGTACGAGAGCGAGGTGGAGGGACAGAGGGGGAGAGGTAGACCGAATATGAGGTGGAAGGATGGAGTGAGGAAGTACATGAACGAAGGCGGTGCTTGTTGGGGGGAGGGGCGTCGACTGACTGGGGACAGAGGTGCATGGGGGCGGTTCGTTCGTGGCCACCCCTTCGGGGATCACGGCGTCAGGCAATAGATAGATAGATAGATGTTTACAATGGTGGCTGATGTACTGCTTGACCATAGTTCCTGCATTTATTTGGCGTGTTACTACTCCTTGCCCGATCTAGGTGTGAATCGAACTGCCATGAGCCGGACCCGACCTTATGGGGGGTTGGGCCGGTTTTTCTGGCCCCCCTTCTCCCTCGTGTTTAATCCCATTGTTTTTTTAGATTTTAAGACGTTTGACTCATTAGTTTGGCGATTAATAACTTTACACTCCATTTCTTTGTCAATATCAGGAGCTTTCGTGCCATTTAGGTGTCGATTTTTTTCCTGGCGAGCGATAGAGAGTGATATTTTAAGAGGAGTCGGCCTTCGGCCGGGACATTTTTCTACCGAAAAATGTACAAATTTTTCTTGAAGGGGGGTCTAGGGGTTGTTTTTTTAAGCTTGCTGGAGGTCTAGCGAAGAAACTAAGAAATAAAGGGGTTATTGAATTACTAGACCAAACAAACGGGTCGCCTCCCCTTAGATCAGTGTTGCCTATCTAACGGCAACTTTTTACATCTAGCGGCATGAATTCTAGCAATATTCTGGAGATTTGAGCCATTTTAGAGCGATATTGTAGAGATTGTGGCATTATTCTAGCAATTTTGTACATTTATTTACCTTGATTTGGTAACCGCCCGACCTTTCCCGTGACCAAAGGACCGTAGCGGGCGAGACCACGAGACTGGGGCGTAACGGGAGGTGCCGATGTCGCCGCTATCTCTCTCCATCGCCACGCCTCTCTCTCTCTCTCTCTCTCTCTCTCTCTCTCTCTCTCTCTCTCTCTCTCTCTCTCTCTCTCTCTCTCTCTCTCTCTCTCTCTCTCTTTCTACTAGAGAGCCTTCATCTTTGCTATCCTTTCCTTCCACTTTCTCTTAGGGTTGCTATCTCTATTAGGATTAAGTCCTGGTCACCTCGTAGGGATCGTAAGATCTGTGTGGCCAATGTATATATGTAAATCTATGTAAATATCTCTCTCGCCACGCCTCTCTCTCTCTCTCGACTTCTATGTCTCTGTCTGTCGGTATGTCTGTCTCGCCTTCTCTTTCTCTCCTATGGTATGCATCTCTCTCTCTCTCTCTCTCTATATATATATATATATATATATATATATATATATATATATATATATATATATATATATATATATATACCGGTATATATATATAATAAGTGTGTTATATATCTATTTAAATACATCTCTTTAAATATATCTCTCCCAACCCGCCTTATCGTGAATAGATCTTGTATCACACTTTCCTCCAACATCCTACATGGTGTGTGTGTGTGTGTGTGTGTGTGCGTTTGCGTTACTGTCACTTTTACTTAAGGTACAGGTTCTTTGGCCAGACAGGCAGGGATATTACACACACACACACACACACACACACACACACACACACACACACACACACACACACAGACCATGCCACCCTTGTTACTGACTGTGGGACAAATAAAATAGAGCGTGAAATTGAGAGAGAGAGAGAGCGAGAGCAACTCCTCCACGCACCTCTTGCTATGTCCTTACAATCTCTCACTAAGCGCTGCAATGCTGCATCTCACTCACTCTTCTACCGTTATTATAATGATCAGTGTTCTTCAGAGCTCTATCAGTGTATACCTCTTACCTTATAGAGAATGGGAGGCACCCGCCTTGCAACACATTCCCACCCCCTATTCTGTCCAACTCTCCAACTCAAGTGTGAACCTATTTTCCCAGTCTTTCTTTTATTCAACAAGGCAAATCTGGAACTCTCCCTCAACCTATCTTTCCCTCATACTATGACTTAAGCTGCTTCAAGCTCCTTGTGTCCAGAGATTTTTACTCCTTATAATTGTTTTAACATAAAATAGACAAATAATAAGTTAAATGAAAGACGAGAATATAAAAGCGTATATGCAGTCTCTTGTCTGGGAAGCCCTGTATGTAAAGGAGTAGAAAGCACATTGTCTTGGGGCAGAGATCAACATCAGAGAGAGAGAGAGAGAGATGTACAGTACAGTACAGTACAGTACGCAAATTAATACATTACTCGGGATAAAATGCTTATTGGAATACTTATGATGGCCATTCTCTCTCTCTCTCTCTCACACACACACTTCCCCTCAAAGCCTACACACACACTCTTCCCCTCACACACACACACACACACACACACACCCACACACACACCCCCCCCCACACACACACACACACACACACACACACACACACACACACACACACACACACACACACACACACACACACACACACACACACACACACACACACTTCCCCCCCCCCCCACACACATGTAAACAGAGAAACCGATCTGGGAGTAACAATATCGAGTAACCTAAAACCGAGTCAACAATGTTCAGAAGTTGTTAAGAAGGCAAACAAAAAATTGGCTTTATAGGCAGGTCATTTGAGCATAAATCCAAAGAAGTTATCCTAACCCTTTACAATTCCTTAGTCCGCCCTCTTCTGGAATACTGCGTTCAATCCTGGTGCCCTTATTACCAAAAAGATATAAAGCAAGCTAGAACGAGTTCAACGTAGAGTTACCAAAATGATACCTAGCCTAAAGAACAAAACCATACGAAGAGCGTCTTAGAGAATTAAATCTATTTCCTTTAACCCAGCGCAGATTAAGAGGTGACTTAATTCAAGTGTTCAAAATCATCAAAGGCATCGACAATATGAACTGTAGTAAGTACTTCACTATCGACCAATCTAATTACACGGGGGGAAACGGTTGCAAAATTATTGGTAATCTTTTAACTCACACGAATCTAAGAATTTCTTCTTCAATCGAGTTGTCAACTTGTGGAATGGGCTTCCCCGAGACGTTATAGACTGCAGCACCGTTGATTCATTTAAACTCCGCTTAGACAAATATCTCGCATCAAACCCGCGACTGACTGCGTTTGTAAATGAATAACTTTATTTTATCCCCCCCTCAGTTACTAACCCATCTGTCCCCTACTAACTTCCTAGTCCTGCCACGGACATTAGTTCCAGGGCAGTAGTTCCCTTTCCAATGTTCCCTTACCCACTCTAAACCACTGTTTGGACACTTGATCCTCAGTGTTTTGGAGGACAAGCAGCCTAGAAGGGTCACTAGACTGTTGTTGCTTGATTTCCTTTGTACTCCTTTGTACACACACTTCCCCTCACACACACACACACACACACACACACACACACACACACACACACACTTCCCCCCCCCCCCCCCACACACACACACACTTCCCCCCCCCCCCCACACACACCACACACTTCCCCCTCCCCCCCACACACAGACACACACACACACTTCCCCCTCCCCCACACACACAGACACACACACACACACACAGACACACACACACACACACACTTCCCCCTCCCCCACACACACAGACACACACACACACACTCTGCCTTTCTCTTTTACATTCACGCACTTCAACAGTCATTCCAGTTTAATATTGTGTTTATTTTAACTTCCATGTATTTCCACCGTTTAAGGGTGACTCTTATATTTCGTTTGGAGTTTTTGTTGTTATAGTGTTTTGTTTTGTATAATAATTTCTGTTATTATTATATTTGGTATTATTAATATTTGTATTATTATTATAATGTGTTATAGTGTTATTATTTGGTGTTGTTCTTGTAATAGTATTAGTTGTAATAATAATAGTGATATAATTATGTATCATGTTTTGTTTGGCTGAGCTAGGCTTTATACCCATCCTACACGTGTATGTGTGTGTGTGTGTGTGTGTGTGTGTGTGTGTGTGTGTGTGTGTGTGTGTGTGTGTGTGACACTCCCCAAATCTAAAATATTGTACGAAACAGGAAGTTGAGTACACCAATCTTAAGTCATGTCCCAGCTGTCATTATGTTTGGCTTATCCTGTGCTGCATTAATGTCTGTCAGATGTTGAATAGGGTGGTTAAGTGTAGGAACATGTTTGTATATTTCACTGGATATCAAGGAATGAAGCTTAGATATTGCTGATACCCAATTATTGATCAAAACATACTTGGGTGCCGAGACATCACTTATTAGTACGACTGTACACCAATCTTAAGGCGTGAATGACGTAGGGAGACATTGACAAAAGAGGGAGGGCGGGGTGGGGGTGGGGGGGGATTGTAAAGGCAGATTATATAGACCTCGGAAAAACTACTATCATAATTATTTCATCCATATTCCATTCATTATTATAGGTAGACCCGATATTGTGACCCATGACCTCTGTAACTCAAAAACTAATGTGCATGAGGGAAGCGGATAGGGGGCAGAACCCCCCACCCCTTAAAATCGAGAGTCTTGGTGAAGGGGAGGCGAAAATGGAAGTGTTGAACTAAAGTCGAAGAGGAAATAGGTGCCGTATATGACATTGCAAGGAGAGAGAGAGAGAGAGAGTGCGTGTGTGAGAGAGAGAGCGTGACAGTGTGTGTGTGTGAGAGAGAGAGAGTGACAGTGTGTGTATGAGAGAGAGAGTGACAGTGTGTGTGTGTGTGTGAGAGAGAGAGAGAGAGAGAGTGTGTATGTGTGAGAGAGAGAGAGAGAGAGAGCGAGAGATAAACCTGTCCTCCGCCTTACCGTTACACCACAGGAAGGGGGAGAGACACAAGGAAGGGAGGGAGATAAGGGGGGGGGGGGAACCAGACTACTAAGGAAACGTTATTTGCTATTTAGTCAATCATTTATTTTTAGTTTCCTCGCTAGGTCTTCATCAAGATTTAATAGTCACCCCCAAGATAAATTTGTATATTTCTCGGTAGAAAAATGTTCCTCTTAAAATTACAGGCTCGCTACCGCTCGCCAGGAAAAAATCGACACCTAAATGACACGAAAAGTCTTAATATTGACAAAGAAATGGGGTGAAAGGTCTTAAAATTGTTAAACTAATGAGGTGAACGTCTTGAAATCTCATAACTAATGGGGCTAATCATGAGGGAGAAGGGGGGTCCAGTAAAGCCTAATACCTCCCCTTAAGTGTGGATAGATATGACAGAGTGAATATAGACACCACATGAGGAGGAGCACTTTATTGGCAACGTTTGGCATTGGCCTGATGAAACTATATGCGAAACGTTGCCGATAAAGGTCATTTCTCCTGGACGACCTAGATGTGTGTGATTTGGTGTTTTGTTTTGTCTTTCTGATGTGTGTGATATCCATGTTCGAGCTCTGTCTCGAGTCGGCCACCCCCAATATAAAAAATAAATAAAAAAAAAAAATAATAATAATAATAATAATAATAATAATAATAATAATAATAATAATGGAAAACTGGGGTAAGTGCCAGTGTAATACATACATGCATACATACATACATACATACATACATACATATTCTAGCTATATTTAGACGATTTGTAGCCTCTTAGGAAGGATCTAGTGTTAATACGATGGTTAATTGATATAGTTAGTAGCCTTTTTATTACTAGAGGTCCTTCCTAAACTGAGCAAAATCATCCAGAATAGACACACCCTCGGATACAGAAAGGGTTAATCGACCATGACAACCTTGATCCCTCTCCATTGACGCTAAACCCTTTCAGAACACACCCAAGGCCTCTCTCCACATATTATACCCTCAACTCGCATTCACTGTCACATATTACATTCTCAACCCAAACCAAGAGTCTCTCTCCACCTCTAGTTATACCTCCTTTCAATCACATATGTACACTTCCTCAACCCCAAACCCAAACCCAAGGCCTCTCTCCACATATTATACCTCCTTCACTTCACATATTACACTTCTCAACCCAAACCCAAGGCCTCTCTCCACATATTATACCTCCTTTACTTCACATATTACACTTCTCAACCCAAACCCAAGGCCTCTCTCCACATATTATACCTCCTTTACTTCACATATTACACGTCGCTCAAACCCAAACCACAAGGCGTCTCTCCAACATATTATACTCCTTTACTTCACATATTACACTTCTCAACCAACCAAAACCCAGGCCTCTCTCCACATATTATACCTCCTTCACTTCACATATTACACTTATCAACCCAAACCCAAGGCCTCTCTCCACATATTATACCTCCTTCACTTCACATATTACACTTCTCAACCCAAACCCAAGGCCTCTCTCCACATATTATACCTCCTTCACTTCACATATTACACTTCTCAACCCAAACCCAAGGTCTCTCCACATATTATACCTCCTTTACTTCACATATTACACTTCTCAACCCAAACCCAAGGCCTCTCTCCACATATTATACCTCCTTCACTTCACATATTACACTTCTCAAAACAAAGCTTGGCCTCTCCACATATTATACCTCCTTCACTTCACATATTACACTTCTCAAAACAAAGCTTGGCCTCTCCACATATTATACCTCCTTCACTTCACATATTACACTTCTCAAAACAAAGCTTGGCCTCTCCACATATTATACCTCCTTCACTTCACATATTACACTTCTCAAACCAAAGCTTGGCCTCTCCACATATTATACCTCCTTCACTTCACATATTACACTTCTCAAAACAAAGCTTGGCCTCTCCACATATTATACCTCCTTCACTTCACATATTACACCTCCTTCACTTCACATATTACACTTCTCAAAACAAAGCTTGGCCTCTCTCCACATATTATACCTCCTTTACTTCACATATTACACTTCTCAAAACAAAGCTTGGCCTCTCCACATATTATACCTCCTTCACTTCACATATTACACTTTTCAAAACAAAGCTTGGCCTCTCTCCACATATTATACCTCCTTTACTTCACATATTACACTTCTCAAAACAAACCCAAGGTCTCTCCACATATTATACCTCCTTTACTTCACATATTACACTTCTCAACCCAAACCCAAGGCCTCTCTCCACATATTATACCTCCTTTACTTCACATATTACACTTCTCAAAACAAAGCTTGGCCTCTCCACATATTATACCTCCTTCACTTCACATATTACACTTCTCAAAACAAAGCTTGGCCTCTCCACATATTATACCTCCTTCACTTCACATATTACACTTCTCAAAACAAAGCTTGGCCTCTCCACATATTATACCTCCTTCACTTCACATATTACACTTCTCAAAACAAAGCTTGGCCTCTCTCCACACTTAAATTAAGGAGAGATGGGTTGATTTTCTAGACCCTTTTCTTCCTCGTGTTTAGCTCCATTAGTTTCAGATTCTTAGATGTTTGCCCCTTTAGTTTGTCGATTGTATGACCTTCCTTGCTATTTAGATGTCGATATATTTTTCCTGGCGAATGACAGTGAGCCTGTAATTTTGCAAGAAGCGGCCTTGGGCCGGGCGATTTTTCTACCGAAAAATGTAAAAATGAATCTACAAGGGGGATCTAATGGATGTGTTTTTAAGTTTGATGGAGGTCTAGGGAGGAAACCAGAAAAATAATGAATAAATGAAAAAGTCGACCAAAAAGTGAACTCTCGGTTAAACCTCCTTCCCTCCACCCACTACACCTCCCAAACCACACCCTTGCCCCCTCCACGTATTAGACCTCCATATTTCCTTCTTCCAATGTACGACTTTCTCACGGTACCCCCTGGAAGCCATGTGTCAAGGCTCATGTACTATATAATTTGACAGTATATATATTTACAGTATATATATTTACAGTATATATATTTACAGATATACAGGCAATCAAGCAGCTAAAAACGAGAGACAGGCAGACAAATATAAATGTGAGATCCCCTTATTAACAAAAAGGCAGCCATTACACCGATGATGTTACCAGTTTACAGACATAAAAAGTACAATAGAAAGGAGGAAGAGACAAACAATTATTATGAATGAAAGAGAGTAGTAATATTTATGAATGAAAGAGTGTAGTAATATTTATGAATGAAAGAGTAGTAATATTTATGAATGAAAGAGTGTAGTAATATTTATGAATGAAAGAGTGTAGTAATATTTATGAATGAAAGAGTGTAGTAATATTTATGAATGAAAGAGTGTAGTAATATTTATGAATGAAAGAGTGTAGTAATATTTTGAATGAAAGAGTAGTAATATTTTGAATGAAAGAGTGTAGTAATATTTATGAATGAAAGAGTAGTAATATTTATGAATGAAAAAGTGTAGTAATATTTATGAATGAAAGAGTGTAGTAATATTTATGAATGAAAGAGTGTAGTAATATTTATGAATGAAAGAGTGTAGTAATATTTATGAATGAAAGAGTGTAGTAATATTTATGAATGAAAGAGTGTAGTAATATTTATGAATGAAAGAGTGTAGTAATATTTATGAATGAAAGAGTGTAGTAATATTTATGAATGAAAGAGTGTAGTAATATTTTGAATGAAAGAGTGTAGTAATATTTATGAATAAAGTTGAATGCTAGCTTTCAATTGGTTAGTAAAGTGAAAGTTATTAGATAGTATTAGGATCTAGTAGGATAGTATTTAGGGTCTGTTAGGATCTAGAGTAGAAGTTAGGGGAATTTATGTCCGATATGTTGTCTTGTGTGTCTTATACAATGTTTACTTCCAGCTGACGAATCCCTTATCAACTGATTTACCTATAACTAATCCCTTATCAACTGATTTACCTATAACTAATCCCTTATCAACTGATTTACCTATAACTAATCCCTTATCAACTGATTTACCTATAACTAATCCCTTATCAACTGATTTACCTATAACGAATCCCTTATCAACTGATTTACCTATAACTAATGGGAAATTCGACACAACTATCTCTCTGTATCTTACCAATGCCACGATTTAATAATTAGCACCAGATTGCACCTCAAAACTCTTCAAAAAATAACGGCGAATTTGAGATGGGAACTTTGCAATATACCCTCCGCTGGAAATATACTGACTATATATAGGTATATATATAGGTATATCTCGGGGTAGGGAGAGAGAACTAGAATGTAAAGAGGTGGGGGTGGGTGGGGGCGTTGTCTTATTGCTTACCTTGTGTGTGATATACCTTGGGAGTTGGGGGGGGGGGGGGGGCGTCTACGACCTTCCTTTCCCCCCCCCCCTTCACGTCTTTTTTAACCCCTTCAGTACGAGTCACCTTTCATTAGAGCAGCAGTTTCGGGTAGTACTCTGCTTGCTTGGTGTAATCACTATGCAATCTCCCTTTTCTTGTTCATCTGGAGTATTTCCTTGACAAGAACCGCAAGGTCTTTGAGTTAGTAATGCTTAAATCTGTCAGTCCCTCCGAGATATTATTATTTTATTTTATTTTTTTTCTATGTGATTGAGGGAGGCAAAAGGCATTACTGCCTATAGCGAGTGCCTCCCCCATAGTTGAAAGAGTGACAGGGCCAAAATCAAGGGCCGTTCGAGCCAAAATGCCTGGACACACGGAGTTTGAAGCAATTTAAGTCATAGGAAGAGGGAAAGACTGATTCTGGGAGAGAGTTCCAGAGCTCAGCTGTTGAGTAGAAGAAAGTTTGAGAGTAACGTTTCACTCTTGGGTTGGAGAGTTGCACAGAGTAGGGGTGGGATTGAGTTGCAAGACGGGTACCACGTGCCCTACGTAAAGTAGGTGGTATGCACTGGGATAGCTCTGAGGAACACTAATTATTATAGTAGCGATAGAATAGCGAGAGAGATGCAACATTGCGGCGGAGAGAGAGAGACTGCAGAGAGTTGGTGAGTGAACGGGAGTTAATGATACGAAAGGCCTTCCTTTCAACTTTGTCTAGGAGAGCGGTGTGAGAGGAACCTCCCCACACATGTGAACAATACTCAATACAAGGGCGCACTATGCCCCTGTACAGAGCAAGAAGCTGTGCAGGGGAAAAGAACCCCCTAAGGCGGTTGAGCACACCGAGCTTCTGGGAGGCTGCCTTAGCAAGACTGGTAATATGGTCCTTCCAAATGAGAGCAGAAGAAAAAGACACCAAGAATATTGAGAGAAGATGAAGGGTTGATTTTTGTATTGTTGAAGAATAAGGGATAGTCCGCTGGGAGATCCTGACGGGTAGATTGATGGAGAAATTGGGTTTTGGAAGCATTAAAGTTAACAAGGTTTTCTCTGCCCCAATTGGAAATAGTATTTAGATCAGAATTTAAGAGTTCTATGGCTTCATTACGTTTGTCGTTGAGGAATTGCTGGCTGGGGCGTTCTGAAAAACTAATGGAGTAGTGTAAGGTTGAGTCGTCTGCGTATGAATGGATGGGAATTAAGGTACAGTTAAGGAGATCATTTATAAAAATTAGAAAGAGAATAGGAGATAGGACAGAGCCCTGAGGAACACCGGAGTTTATAGGGTGAGGAAGTGAACAATGGCCGTCCACAACCGCGGCTATGGAACGGCCGGAAAGGAAATTAGAGACAAAGGCACAGATGGAGGGATAGAAACCGAAGGAGGGTAGTTTAGAAATTAAAGATTTATGCCAGACTCTATCGAAGGCTTTCGATATGTCTAGTGCAATAGAAAAAGTCTCACCGAAGTCCCGAAAGGAGGATGACCAAGAGTTAGTAAGATATGAAAGAAGATCACCAGTATCACCAATATGTAAGTTTATAAGTTTATATCGGGAACATTATTGCCTGTGTGTTTTAATAATATACTAACTGGTAGTACTCTCTCTCTCTCTCTCTCTCTCTCTCTCTCTCTCTCTCTCTCTCTCTCTCTCTCTCTCTCTCTCTCTCTCTCTCTCTCTCTCTCTCTCTCTCTCTCTCTCTCTCTCTCTCTCTCTCTCTCTCTCTCTCTCTCTCTCTCTCCCGTCTCTCTCTCTCTCTCTCCTTGACCCCCTGAGACGCCACTGACACCCAACAACAACAACAACAACAACAAAAAGAGGAACAAGGAGGACGGTAATTGCGAACTCGTGATAATCTGTGGGTAGTTTACTGGGTGGTGAGCGGTGGTGGTGGGTGGGGGGGAGAGTATGGGCGTAGGGGGGGAGAAGGGAGAGAGAGAGAGAGGTGGGGGGGGGGGGGGATGAAGGAAGGGGGAAAGGGGGAAGGAGGAGGGAGACAGCAGGAAGGGAGGGAGAGAAAGGGGAGGATAGGAAGAAAGGGACCAATGGGGAGGGGAAGAAGAAAAACAAAGTGTCGATTGTTCTTTTAAAGCCTAGGTAATGCTCTTTAATTTAGACCAGTGAGTAAAAAAAAAAAAAAAAAAAAAAAAAAAATCAACGAATTATCGATATTGGGGCAGGGTTTAAATATATACAGTATATATATATATATATATATTAGATTATTCTTGTAAGCCAATCACACTATGTTTCCTCCCATTTATAAGATCATGGCGTGGATACAAACTAATGTGGCCAACTGTCCAAAAAAACGTTGTATCTATCTATCTACTCACGCACATAGGCCTACCCCGTTATATTTTTTATTTGTTTTATTGTTCATTCAATTTCCTTGGCACTTTCTTGTTCTCTTGGTTTGTTTACGTTTACTCCTAATATTATGATTCACTTTCCTTTTCTGTTCCCTATACTGTATATATATATTATGATTCACTTTCCTTTTCTGTTCCCTATACTGTATATATATATATTTCCTTCATGTTTTGTTATTCCTTGTATTTTTTTGTTTTTGGGGTTTTTTATTTTTTTTTTTTTTTTTTAGCTATTCCTATTTTCTTGTTTACTATTTTGCTTTTACTTTATTATTTGTTTGTTTATTTGTATTTGTTTGTTGCTATTCCTCTCCTTTTCTTCCTATTTTATGTTCAGTTGTTTTCCCTCAATGAAAGATAGACTAGGAAAGAATATGAGTGTCAAGGTTTGCCAGTGTCAATGCCTTCTTGCTTTCTCTTCATCATTGTTTGCTTGTTTGTAATTTCATGATTGTTGTTTTCATTTTGTTTTCCTTACTCTTGTTCTCCTCTGATTCGTATAGTTTTACGCTTTATAGTTATCACTTATTTTCCTTTTTCGGGTTTTCCTTTGTATATCGTCTTATTTGCTTATTCCTCTTCCTTCCTTTGTTTTTGTTTTGTTTTTGTTACCCGGTACTCTTTTATCTTTTTGTTCTTGTTTATTGTTATTCCTCTTTAGTTTGTGTTTTGTTTTTGTTCTTATTCTTGTTATTTATCTATTGTCTTCTCACTT
This sequence comes from Paralithodes platypus, assembly GCA_032716605.1. Taxonomy (NCBI): domain Eukaryota; kingdom Metazoa; phylum Arthropoda; class Malacostraca; order Decapoda; family Lithodidae; genus Paralithodes; species Paralithodes platypus. Next base: position 8,052,681 of record CM064531.1, read on the forward strand.
GTTTCCCATTATTGTTATTCAGGTTTGATTTTGCAGTATTACTTCATACATCTGTTTTCCTTAACCCCTTCTGTACCGGCGACGTCTTTTCAATTTTATGCTAGCTATATTTAGACAATTATGTAAAGTTTAAGAAGGATCTGTGGTAGTGAAAAGGGTTAAGTGAGATAGTTAGAAGCCTGGTAATTGCTGGAGGCCCTGTTAGAAGCCTGGTAATTGCTGGAGGCCCTGTTAGAAGCCTGGTAATTGCTGGAGGCCCTGTTAGAAGCCTGGTAATTGCTGGAGGCCCTGTTAGAAGCCTGGTAATTGCTGGAGGCCCTGTTAGAAGCCTGGTAATTGCTGGAGGCCCTGTTAGAAGCCTGGTAATTGCTGGAGGCCCTGTTAGAAGCCTGGTAATTGCTGGAGGCCCTGTTAGAAGCCTGGTAATTGCTTGGGTCCCTGTTAGAAGCCTGGTAATTGCTTGGGTCCCTGTTAGAAGCCTGGTAATTGCTGGAGGCCCTGTTAGAAGCCTGGTAATTGCTTGGGTCCCTGTTAGAAGCCTGGTAATTGCTTGGGTCCCTGTTAGAAGCCTGGTAATTGCTGGAGGCCCTGTTAGAAGCCTGGTAATTGCTTGGGTCCCTGTTAGAAGCCTGGTAATTGCTTGGGTCCCTGTTAGAAGCCTGGTAATTGCTGGAGGCCCTGTTTGAAGCCTGGTAATTGCTTGGGTCCCTGTTAGAAGCCTGGTAATTGCTTGGGTCCCTGTTAGAAGCCTGGTAATTGCTGGAGGCCCTGTTAGAAGCCTGGTAATTGCTTGGGTCCCTGTTAGAAGCCTGGTAATTGCTTGGGTCCCTGTTAGAAGCCTGGTAATTGCTGGAGGCCCTGTTAGAAGCCTGGTAATTGCTTGGGTCCCTGTTAGAAGCCTGGTAATTGCTTGGGTCCCTGTTAGAAGCCTGGTAATTGCTTGGGTCCCTGTTAGAAGCCTGGTAATTGCTGGAGGCCCTGTTAGAAGCCTGGTAATTGCTTGGGTCCCTGTTAGAAGCCTGGTAATTGCTTGGGTCCCTGTTAGAAGCCTGGTAATTGCTGGAGGCCCTGTTAGAAGCCTGGTAATTGCTGGAGGCCCTGTTAGAAGCCTGGTAATTGCTGGAGGCCCTGTTAGAAGCCTGGTAATTGCTGGAGGCCCTGTTAGAAGCCTGGTAATTGCTTGGGTCCCTTTTTAAACTGAATACAATCGTCTAATAGTAGGCAGAATGTAATGAAAAGGACGTCGCCGGTATTGAAGGGGTTAACCTCCCTTTCCTCCTCTTCCCCCCCTTCCCTCACTCTTCTTCTTTCTTCCCCTCTCTCTCTCTCTATTCCTCCACCTATGTTTACCTCCCCCCTCTCCCTCCCCCCTTCCTTTCTCTCCCTACAACCCCCTCCCCCCTCCTCTTCTTCCCCCCCTCTCTATTCCTCCAACTTTTTGTTATCTCCCCCCTCCCCCCTCCTTCCTTCTCCCCTTACAACCCCCCCCCCTCCTCCTCATCTCATTTCCCCCCTCTCTATTTCTCCAACTTTTATTTTTATCTCCCCTCTCCCATCCCCCCCCTACAATCTCCCTCCCCATTCCGTCTCCCCCTACAACCCCCCTCCCCCTTCCCCTATAGTCCCCTCTCCCCCCTTCCTCCTCCCCCTACAACCCCTCCACCTTCCTCCCACGCCCTGACCCCCTCACCCTCCCCCCCCCCCCCCCCCTCCCTAGTATCTCGTCCTGACCTTGTCTTCCTCCAATTTTACAGAATTCAGTCTCCTTTAGAAATAGTTCCCATTTCCTTCACCCCCTCCCGCCTTCAACGCTAGACTAAATTCACCCCTATTAAGTCGCCTCCCCCCACCCATGCTCCTCGCTCCTTCAACCCTAGACTACCTTCACCCCTATTTATCCCCTCTACTCCCCCCAACCCCCGACCCTCCATCCTTCACCCCTACTTACCCCCCCCCCTCTACGCCCCCCCCCCTTCCTTCCTTCACCTCTATTTACCCCCCCCCCCCTCCTTCCTTTACCCCTAGACTACCTTCACCCCTATTTACCCCCACTCTACGCCCCCCTACCACCGCCCTCCCTCTATTTGGCTTCCTAGTAATTTCCTTCTTCCCCCACCCCACCTTTTTTTACTCACCCTTGTTCCCGTCTATTCCTCTATCTCCTTCCCTTGGTATACTGTATTTAGAATAGTTTCATGTATATATGAGAGAGAGCGAGATTTATATATTTGTGGGTGTTTGCATATGAAGCACAAATAATACAACTAAATATGAGGACCCCTAAAATAGCAGACGTGTAGAAGATGGTCAGCAACCTTCCCCTTAATTAGCAAACCCCCACACGCAATAATGGGGTCAGTTCAAGGTAACCCAGCAGGCAGACACAACCCGTTTATCATTATTCATGTATTAATTATATATATTCTATCTATATATCTATCTATTTACTAGGCCGAATCCCAACTTTCCCTTTATTTTTTAGTATTTCTTTTATTTATTTATTTATTTATTTTTAGGTGGGGGTGTCCGACTCAAGACAGAGCAAGAACAGGGACAACACAAAACACAACATAAAACAGTGAACACACAAAGACAAAATACAAATTCACACACATATCTAGGTCATCCAGGAGAAGACCCAGAGACCAGGGTCACCAAGGTCCCTCCAGCACTCCCCCTTATATGTAGTCACATTATGTATTCATTATAAGTAGGCGAGAAATCATGACCTCTATCCTCTGTAACTCAAAAAGGGCTAGAGCAAATGGGCTATACATTTTCCACATCTATTCCTTGGCTGACTCTTCCCAAATGGTAGAAATATTAGCCCGATTTCTCTAGTCGTGTTTTGAGTTACAGAGGTTAGAGGTCATGATTTCTCGCCTACTTACAGCGAATAGACTATAGTGCTGGGACTTGTAGGCATAGCTGTAGGCTAAAATAACCATCAGGATTTATTAATGAGCGTAATTTGTTATCCATAGCTTCACAAGCTTCATAGATTCATGTGATATAATGGTGACCGGTCAACTCAACCAGTAGACCATTTCAACCAGTAGCTATCAACCAGTACCAAATCAACCAATACGGTTAGGTTAGGTTAGTACTATATTTTGGCACTGGTTTGGTTGGTCTGGGTTGATTTGGCACTGGTTGAGAGCTACTGGTTGAGATGACATGGAACCGATATAATAATAGTCAAATGACCTTTACTGTCGATTTGACCCATTGTCTCATCAGAGTGTTGGCCAAACTATTGAAAGCGGCCGTACAATAGACTCGCGGTGAAAGGTAAGTTATATATAGAGGGGGGGGGAGGGGGGGGGGAGTCAATTATCTATAGGGCAGGAAGGAAGTTGGTTGTAAATAATAATGGAACCTTAGGAAATGATACAGCCCCCATACAAAATAATATGTTGTTGGGGTCATAGCGAAAGGGGTAGGAGGGGATGAAAGGGGTGGGGGGTGGGGGGTGACTTGGAGAGAGAGAGAGAGGGGGGGGGGGGGTGAATGGCTGAAACTACTCGAGGCAGTGACTTTCCATGTGAATGAAAACGAAAACGTAAATAAGAGGGATCGAAAATAGTGACCAGCGAATACAGATGATTGCCTGTATGTTTGTGAGAGAGAGAGAGAGAGAGCTAGGTGTGGAAAGTGAGAGTGGTGATCTTGTCATAATTGTGGGAAGGAGGGCAATGGGGTGGCGCATATATATATATATATCCTTGGGTCACTTTCTTTATCGAGTATGGTGGTGTGTTTCTCTAACTCGTTGCGTGTGAGGTGGGGTGGTTGGGGGTGAGATAGTGGTCTTTGATGGCTCCAGCCTGAAGGTGAAGAGTTAACCGACGTGAAAGACGAGTCTGCGTCATGCCAATATAGGAATGAGGTCCACAGTCCTCATAGTTACAGGTATGTTGGTAAATATATATATATATATATATATATATATATTTTATTTATATATATATATATATATATATATATATATATATATATATATATATATATGCGTGAGTTACATGATTGACTGCTTAGGCCTCAGCCAGGATTCGAACCACAGTCAATCAGAATGACATCCCACGCTTTAACCCACTCGGCCACGGCGTGATAAAAGCTTACCAACCTTTTCCCATACATATAGGAGAAGGAGTTTCAGAGTGCACTGCAAGGGATTTTAACCCCTTCTGTATATGACGTCTCTTATATTTTAGTCTCGCTATATTTAACACGATTTTATGAAGCTTAGGAAGGATCTGTGTTAGTTAAAAGGGTTTATAGAGATAGTTCGAAGCCTTAGAATGGCACTGAATAAAATCGATTAGTAGTACCCAGAATCCAACAATAACAGGAAGTCCCACGCCACTCGGGACGAATTGATTTGCTCTCCAACCCAAGCCTCGCACCACTTGTCTGAATCATGCACAACTCCCACCCATTCATGCACTACACGACTGTGATCAATCATACCGCTGAGACAATCTTAGGCTCCAGGAAAAACTGTGTAGACAAAAATATAGTTAAGTATCACATTGCGTTAACTGAATAGAAAATGATGACGATATCCTTGCTTCTCTTCTCTCTACCTACCTATTGTGTATCACGAAATATATCTATCTATCATCCTAATATCTCTCTCTCTCTCTCTCTCTCTCTCTCTCTCTCTCTCTCTCTCTCTCTCTCTCTCTCTCTGACACACACACACACACCATACATTTTTGCTCGTAAAGACGCAATCCCATGTTCTATTGAGGTTATTTTGCAATAGAGCATATATGTGTTTGCTTTCGGTCAACTCAGCGTGACTAAACTAATGTGTGTAGAGTTGCGTTAATGTGTGAAAGAGAGTGTGAGTGAGAGCGCGCAAGAGAGAGAGAGAGAGAGAGAGAGAGGGAGAGGGAAAGAGAGAGAGAGAGAGGGGGGGGGTGTATAGGCAAATACTGGTTTGGTAACAGTATTGTAGATATGTGGAATAGGCTATCGAGTGCTATAGAAAGGATCAAGAAAGGTTGGGTATGAAAGGGATCTGCCTTGTGTGGGCCAATTGGCTTTCTGCAGATTCCCGATTTCTTATGTTTCTATGTTCTTATGAAGGAGAGAGAGGGTGTGTGTGTGTGTGTGTGTGTGTGTGTGTGTGTGTACTGTTCGGTTTTGCTCTATGTATGTATGAATCGCGTCTATCAGTTCGTGTAAGTGTATGTTGATGCGTGTGTGTATGTACGTTATCAGGTGTGTAAGTGTTGCTGTGCGTGTGTGATGGGAAGACACATACACAATTCTCTTCTGCAACATGTGAAAGTAAAAGAATGCAACAAAGAAAATATAAAAGATCGTATATACAATAATCTTGACTGAACTAATGTCAGCCAATGTTCTTTGTCTCTTTCTGTCTGCGTTAGTGTGTGTGTGTGTGTGTGTGTGTGTGTGTGCGTACTTTTCTTTTGAGGCGTTTACATTATGTGTACCTGTATTATACCTCTTCTCTCTCTCTCTCTCTCTCTCTCTCTCTCTCTCTCTCTCTCTCTCTCTCTCTCTCTCTCTCTCTCTCTCTCTCTGTATATGTGTGTGTGTGTAATTATGTGAGTATGGAGGTCGTGCGCCAGTGATCGTGTTTGTTATGTGCGTGTTGGTGGGGTTTTTTTTTTTTGTTTTTTTTTTTCTATGTGATTGAGGGAGGCAAAAGGCATAACTGCCTATAGCGAGTGCCTCCCCCATAGTTGAAAGAGTAACAGGGCCAAAATCAAGGGACGTTCGAGCCAAAATGCCTGGACACACGGAGTTTGAAGCAATTTAAGTCATAGGAAGAGGGAAAGACTGATTATATGTATTATATGTATGTATGTGTATGTACGCGTGTTGCTGTGATTATGGTGGGTGAATTAGTCAGTGTTGTGTGTGTGTGTGTGTGTGTGTGTGTATATGAAGGATTATATGTGTGTGCATTTGACCATGTGTGTGTATCGTGTATTGAGAATGTGTGTGTGTGTGCGTGTGTATGTGTGTGTGCGTGCATATGTGTGTGTGTGTGTGTGTGTGTGTGTGTGTGTGTGTGTGTGTGTGTGTGTGTGTGTGTAATTACAGGTTACAGTACAGTAATGACAGGGTTAAGGTAGCTCTGGGTCATATGCCACGCCCCCCCCCACCCCCACCCCCCTCTCTGACCACACATTTAGAGGGAGAGTTATCCACTATTCTCTTTTTTATAGTTACCTTATATCAATGGAGCTTTGTTGTTTGTGCCCTCCAGTGTTGAGAGAGAGAGAGAGAGAGAGAGAGAGTGTGAGTTCCAACAGCTTCCTCTATCTACACTACCCCTTCTCTGCTATCTACACTCTCCCAGCCGTATGGTCCTAGTGTACTGTCTGATGGGAATGGAAATGTAAGAGAGAGAGAGAGAAAGAGAGAGAGAGAGAGAGAGAGAGAGAGAGTGAGTTCCAACAGCTTCCTCTATCTACAACACCCCTTCTCTGCTATCTACACTCTCCCAGCCGTATGGTCCTAGCGTACTGTCTGATGGGAATGGAAATGTAAGAGAGAGAGAGAGCATGAAGAAGTTAATAATAATAATAATAATAATAATAATAATAATAATAATAATAATATTTATTCAGTTAGCAATTTACAGAGTTGGTACCACATACATAGTATGTTACAAATATGACATGTACCAGCCTTGCATAATTCCAACTAAGGATAGCCCAATAAGGCCGTTAGGCGTATTTCCATTGGGGTTCTTGTGGGATTAGGTTAGCTGGGGAAAATGGGGAGGATAAAGAAATAGATACTTTAGAGAAAGTATTTCTAGGGGGTTATTTTAAGATACCTTACATCCTATAGTAAATATCAGTAATCCGTAATCAGTAATCATTTCAGTTTGGTTTGTCTATCTCTTATGTCGCATTTAGTAGTAGACATAAGCTTGGTGCTCCCTTCTCGCAGCTGTCCGGTTCAGGTGTTCCTTCAGGCTACGTCTGAAGGAATACAGTGTTCTCTTTTCACGGACTGACTGGGGTAGGTCGTTCCAGTCTTTGATGGCGGTGAAGAAGAATGTTTGCTTACCCTGTCCTTGGATTCTCGGGACCTTAAAATTAAACATCCTGTTTCTTGTATTATGTCCACTCCTCTCATTTGCTTTAACAAAATCATTCTTTAGATACTCTGGAGCTCTGTCATAGAAAATGTTGAAGGCATTAGTGAGCCTGATTTGTTTGGCCCTGTCAGAGACATTGAGCATACCTAGTGACTGAAGTTGTTCCTGGCCAACATGTGATCTGGGTCCTAGGTTCAGCATAAACCTAACCATTTTATTTTGAGTGACCTGAAGTTTGTGCTGTGCTGATTTAGATGATGCAGAGTACCAGGATGACACAGAATAGTCAAAATGACATTGAACAAGCGCTTGGCAGAGGGTCTTTTTGGTCGCCGCGGGCAAGCATCCCACCTGTCTATACAGCTATTTTATACGTGCTAGGTGTGTACAGTATATTCGCTATGGTCCTGTAAGTGTTTATTTCAGCGTGAAGGCCGCAGTACAGACCTATATATTGACACATTGGGGGGTTGCAACATATCACACAGTACGGTACATTGGGGGGTTGCAACATATCACACAGTACGGTACATTGGGGGGTTGCAACATATCACACAGTACGGTACATTGGGGGGTTGCAACATATCACACAGTACGGTACATTGGGGGGTTGCAACATATCACACAGTACGGTACATTGGGGGGTTGCAACATATCACACAGTACGGTACATTGGGGGGTTGCAACATATCACACAGTACGGTACATTGGGGGTTGCAACATATCACACAGTACGGTACGGTACATATCACACAGTACGGTACATTGGGGGGTTGGCAACATATCACACAGTACGGTACATTGGGGGGTTGCAACATATCACACACAGTACGGTGCATTGGGGGGTGCAACATATCACACAGTACGGTACATTGGGGGTTGCAACATATCACACAGTACGGTACATTGGGGGTGCAACATATCACACAGTACGGTACATTGGGGGGTTGCAACATATCACACAGTACGGTACATTGGGGGTTGCAACATATCACACAGTACGGTACATTGGGGGGTGCAACATATCACACAGTACGGTACATTGGGGGGTGCAACATATCACACAGTACGACACATTGGGGGGTTGCAACATATCACACAGTACGGTACATTGGGGGTTGCAACATATCACACAGTACGGTACATTGGGGGTTGCAACATATCACACAGTACGGTACATTGGGGGTGCAACATATCACACAGTACGGTACATTGGGGGGTGCAACATATCACACAGTACGGTACATTGGGGGGTTGCAACATATCACACAGTACGGTACATTGGGGTTGCAACATATCACACAGTACGGTACATTGGGGGGTGCAACATATCACACAGTACGGTACATTGGGGGGTGCAACATATCACACAGTACGACACATTGGGGGGTTGCAACATATCACACAGTACGGTACATTGGGGGTTGCAACATATCACACAGTACGGTACATTGGGGGTTGCAACATATCACACAGTACGGTACATTGGGGGGTTGCAACATATCACACAGTACGGTACATTGGGGGGTGCAACATATCACACAGTACGGTACATTGGGGTTGCAACATATCACACAGTACGGTACATTGGGGGGTGCAACATATCACACAGTACGGTACATTGGGGGGTGCAACATATCACACAGTACGGTACATTGGGGGGTGCAACATATCACACAGTACGGTACATTGGGGGGTTGCAACATTTCACACAGTACGGTACACTCTGACACAACAATCCATATATCAAACCTTTAAGGGGAGGTATTTAGTTTGTTCCCTACGTGTTCATCAAGCTTAAAATTACATCCCCTATACCCCCTTTCAAGATAAATTTGTACATTTTTCGGTAGAAAAATGTCCAGGCCGGAGGCCGGTTGCTCTTAAATTACAGGCTCGCTATCGCTCGCCAGGAAAAAATCGACACCTTAATGGCACGAAAGGTCTTAAAATTGACAGAAATGGGGCAAAATGTCTTAAATGTGCCAAACTACTTAGGGCGAACGTCTTATAATCTCAAAAGCAATGGGGCTAAACATGAGGGAGAAAGGGGTCCAGAAAAAAATCCCTCCGGTGGAAATCTCCCCTTAACACCATAACGAACCCTCCTTTGAGTTTTACATTAAGGGGAGATTTCCACTTGAGGGATTTTTTCTGGACCCCTTTCTCCCTCATGTTTAGCCCCATTGCTTTTGAGATTTTAAGACGTTCGCCCTAGTACTTTTGAAATGTTAAGACATTTTGCCCCATTTCTGTCAATTTTAAGACCTTTCGTGCCATTAAGGTGTCGATTTTTTCCTGGCGAGCGATAGCGAGCCTGTAATTTAAGAGCAACCGGCCTCCGGCCGGGAAATTTTTCTACCGAAAAATGTACAAATTTATCTTGAAAGGGGATCTAGGGGGCGTAATGTTAAGCTTGATGAAAACGTAGGGAACAAACTAAATACCTCCCCTTAATATGTGTAGATATTATTCCCGCTAATGTTCAGTGAAGGCTTAGATGTATGTCAGGTTGTAACATAAGGAGATATTATATTTGTGTGTGTATAATTATATAAGAGACAGGGATAGACTAAGTGCGTTCGTGTGTTATGTACAGCACATTATTATACAGTATGTGTGTGTTTGGTCGAACGCGTGTCTGGCTGTGTGTTTGCGTTGGTATGTGTGTGTGTGTGTGTGTGTGTGTGTGTGTAATAGGGTAGACACGACTTCCAATATATAGATGTAATTGATTCTCCCACAGTGAAGGATAATGTGGCTGATTGGTTAGTGTGTGGTTGATCAGGCCCTCTTCCGCCTTACACAGTTACCTATATATTAACACACACACACACACACACATTTACTCTCGCTAATACACACACTTTCACACTCAATCACACAAACTCACTCTCTCTCTCTCTTCTTTGCTATCCTTTCCTTCCACTGTACCTTACTCTCGGGTTAGCTATCTCTACTAGAATTAAGTCCTGACCACCTCGCTGGGATCGTAAGGTCTGTGTGGTCAGCGTATCTATGTAAATCTCTCTCTCTCTCTCTCTCTCACACACACACACACACACACACACACACACACACACACACACACACACACACACACACACACACACACACACACACACACACAAACACTACCAATAGCATAAGAAACATTTGTATGAAAAGCTTGTACCAGTTCCCAAATATTATCCCATTACATCAGCCTTTCAATACCTACCATCCAGGGCCGCTCTCCGCAAGGCCTAAGAGATCATGAGAGTTACAAGGAGTTACCAGGAGTTGCTAGGAGTTACCAGGAGTTGCTAGGAGTTACCAGGAGTTGCTAGGAGTTACTAGGAATATACTCGGTTTCATTTAATCTGACGGTAAAGTGGATCTCTTACCAACTGATTTCTCGACGACACTTCGTGGAAAAATATGAAACTACTATATCTCTGCATCTTATTAAAACCAAGCTTATATAATTTACACCCTATTTCACTACAAAGTCTTCAAGATAACAAAACATTCTTGTTGGGAAGTTTCCAATTCTTTCATATAATAAAGCATGTTAACCCTTTCAAGATCCAAGACGCACTTCTTTTCTGTTTTCTGGTAATTATTAGACGATTTTATTCAGATTAAGAAGGGTATATGGAAGTCAGAGGGTTGATTGAGATAGTCTATACCCTTGTAATACCCACAGATCCTTCCTAAGCTGCATAAAATCGTCTAATGATAGCCAAAATAAACTGCTAAAACCCGTCAGAGCTTCAAGGGGTTAAGGGGAGGTATTTAGTTTGTTCCCTAGGCCTCCATCAAGCTTAAAATTACACCCCCTTGAGTCCCTTTCAAGATAAATTTGTACATTTTTCGGTAGAAAAATGTCCTGGCCGAAGGCCGGTTCCTCTTAAATTACAGGCTCGCTATCGCTCGCCAGGATAAAATCGACACCTGAATTGCACGAAAGGTCTTAATATGGGGTGAAAGTTCTTAACATCGCTAAACTAATGGGGCAAACGTTTTATAATATCAAAAAGCAATGGGGCTAAACATGAGGGAGAAAGGGGTCAAGAAAAAAATCCCTCAAGTGGAGATCTCCCCTTAAAGGACTTCCATATACTGTATACTCTGGTTTATATATATATATATATATATATATATATATATATATATATATATATATATATATATATATATATTGAGGCACATACCCCAAGCCTGATTATACATACATATATATACTAGAAACAGTGCCCGAACAGGAACATCATTTAAAGTTCCAATGTTTAGGTTCCGGGACCACTTTCGCGTTCCCTCGCCCCTTTCTCCGCCTCATCTAGTAGGAGAATTTTACAAGGGATCCCGCCCCCAGAAGGAAAAGTAGGACAGTAAACGAGACAGGCAGAAACAGCTAAGGTTGGGTAGAGGATGCCAAACCTCACTCTTGATTGGACCAGCCCTGTGTGTGTGTGTGTGTGTCTGTGTGTGCTTGTGTGTGTGTAATGTTAAGGCCCCGTATAAGCTAACGTTGGGTAGAGGATGCCAAACCTCACTCTTGATAGTACCAACCCTGCGTGTGTGTGTGTGGGTGGGTGTTGGTGTGTGAGTGTGTGTGTGTGTGGCGTGTTGATGGTAACCCCGTATTAACCTTAACTACCACTTTTTTATTACTATCACGATATGGGAGGGGGGGGGATATAAGTGATCTCCCCCCTCCCCCCCCACCCCATCCTTCTCTCTCTCTCTCTATATATATATATATATATATATATATATATATATATATATATATATATATATACAGTATATATATATATATATATATAGATAGAGAGAGAGAGATAGATTATTTCACGCCTGTATTAATCAGTCTTTGTAACTCCCTCATCGCTAGTGCGTGAGCCGTTTTTATAATGTGAGTTATGTAATGGGTGTGAGAAAAATGGTTGTCTGCGCGCCGTCTGAGAGAAATGGTTGTCTGCGCGCCGTCTGAGAGAAATGGTTGTCTGCGCGCCGTCTGAGAGAAATGGTTGTCTGCGCGCCGTCTGAGATAAATGGTTGTCTGCGGCGCCGTCTGAGAGAAATTGGGTAATGGGCTGAGGTTAATTTGAGGTCAAGTTCTTCCCTCCCACGCCAGCAACTTGATAGCTCTGTGGGCGCGTGGGTTCGAGTACCGCTCAGGGGTGGTCGAGTTTGTGGGGTGGATTTCGTGAGATGTAGTCCGAAACCAAGCCATTAAATGTCATCATGTCTCTTGTTTACTTGCTCACCTTTGGGTAAAATTAACAATAACATACACATATCTTTTCCTATCATCCTCCAAAACACTATCAATCTACGTTAATCTGGTTGGTTTTCCTGGCCCCCATTCTCCCTCGTGGCTAGCCCCATTACTTTTCAGATTTTACGACTTTCGGTCCATTAGTTTTGCGATGTTAAGAACTTTCACCCCATTTAGTTTTCAATATTAAAACCATTGGTGCCATTTAGGTGTCGATATATTCCTGGCGAGCGATAGCGAACCTGTAATTTAGGAGGAACCGGCCTTCTGCAGAGACATTTTGCTATCGGAAAATGTAAAATTTGATAATGATAGGGAGTCTTGGAGGGTGTTTTGAAATGTGATGGAGGTCTAGGGAGGGGAACAAAAATATATATATAAATAAAACATAGATAAGCAAATAAATACGCCCGTCCCCCCTTAAATTATTCTCAGCAATAATTTAAGGGGAGGTATTTAGTTTGTTCACTAGACCTCCATCAACCTTAAAATTACACCCCCTTGAGTCCCTTTCAAGATAAATTTGTACATTTTTCGGTAGAAAAATGTCCCGGCCGAAGGCCGGTTCCTCTTAAATTACAGGCTCGCTATCGCTCGCCAGGATAAAATCGACACCTAAATGGCACGAAAGGTCTTAATATGGGGTGAAAGTTCTTAAAATCGCTAAACTAATGGGGCAAACATTTTATAATATCAAAAGCAATGGGGCTAAACATGAGGGAGAAAGGGGTCAAGAAAAAAATCCCTCAAGTGGAGACCTCCCCTTAATGTACATGGAGAAACTCTTATGTTAATCCATGACCCCTTCAGCAGGATGGCGTAATTTGTATCTTTTTATGGCTAATATTAGACGATTTTATGCTGCTTAAGGGGAGATTTCCACTTGAGGGATTTTTTTCGGACCCCTTTCTCCCTCATGTTTAGCCCCATTGCTTTTGAGATTTTAAGATGTTCGCCCCATTAGTTTGGCGATTTTAAGATCTTTCACCCCATTTATGTCACTTTTAAGACCTTTCGTGCCATTTAGGTGTCGATTTTTTCCTGGCGAGCGATAGCGAGCCTGTAATTTAAGAGGAACCGGCCTTCGGCCGGGAAATTTTTCTACCGAAAAATGTACAAATTTATTTTGAAAGGGGGTCTAGGGGGTGTAATTTTAAGCTTGATGAAAAAGTATGGAACAAACTAAATACCTCCCCTTAAGAAGTCCTGTGTTATTTAGATAGTTTATTGAGATAGTACTAACTTATCCCTTTGTGACCTAGAAGTAAATTATAAGCTAAATCAAATGATCTAATGATAACTAGAATAGCTCACTCTGATATGAATGTTACGTCTCGTGTTGGACGTACGTTTGCAGGGGCTGTTTTTTACTCCACAGCGAGAAAGCCAATTATTTTATAGTTACGTAAATCTCCGCCACCACCCGAAATTGGCAGGTAGGGGAAGGAGCTATCAGTATTATTATTAGTAGTAGTAGTAGTAGTAGTAGTAGTAGTAGTAGGAGTAGTAGTAGTAGTAGTAGTAGTAGTAGTAGTAGGAGGAGTAGTAGTAGTAGTAGTAGTAGTAGTAGTAGTAGTAGGAGGAGTAGTCTTATTGTAATTATTATTATATTTTTTTATTTTTTTTATTTTCTTCTTTATTCTCCATTTTCTGCCATCTTAACAGTAACATTCAGACATAAGATGAAACGCACTTCCAAATTGGTGTCAGTTTATTTCGTCACTTTCTTTGGCCCAGTTGGAGAGTCGTGATTTGGGTGCGACCTCTGACTTCATAATTAGCACACATACGTTGATATATATATATATATATATATATATATATATATATATATAGAGAGAGAGAGAGAGAGAGGTAGGTAGGTAGATAGTTATTTGAAGAAAAAAATAAAAATAAATAAAAGCCGCGGGTTGAACTATTTAAAACAATGTATTACTGTGTCCACTTTCATCTGTGACTTTTTAAGAGTGTGGCCGTTTTGACCTTCCAGGCAATTGAGGGCAAATATTGAACCATAAAGAACGAACACCTGTGAAACTCTGACCGCCGCAGCTACCATGTACCACAATTCATCGCTCACCGTCGTTTCTCAGAGATTTACGTAATTTCGCGGAATATATATATTTTTTGATGTGGTCACGATATTGGAATGAGGCCGCGGGTTGGTCATGTTAACACTATTTGGTGCGTGGGGGGATTTTTGGACCTCCCAGGTTTCATCCCATTAGTTCGGCGACAATAAGACGCTTCACCACATTTTGGTGCCGAATTTTTGGGGGCGAGCGATAACAAACCTGTAACTTAGGAGAAATCGACCTTTGGAGATTTTTCTATCGGAAAATGTACTAATCTAGCTGGAAAGCGGGTCTGGGTGGGATATATATATATATATATATATATATATATATATATGCGTGTCTGTGTGTGTATGTTTCTGTGTGTGAATGTTTGTGACAGAAAGAGAAACAATGATTATACCACTCCCCAACACAAACACACACACACACACAGCACGCACACACTCACACACACACACACACACACACACACACACACACACTGTCAGACTATGAATGAGTGTTAACGAACTGATCATGACCTGGGCTATTTATGGTACAATCACGTGACCCCACACTTACACACAAAGAGAGAGAGATACTTACATAGATTGACATATATACGCTGACCACACCGACCTTAAGAGGCTAACGAGGAGGGTCAGGACTTGATAGACATAGTAAAACACCAAATGAAGAAAAGTGGAACACAAGAATGGAACCAGAGAGAGAGAGAGAGACGGATAGACATACAGATAGACATACAGATAGACAGAGATAGATAGAGAGACACACACAGACATACAGAGAGAGACAGAGAGACACACACACACACACAGAGACACACACAGACATACAGAGAGAGAGAGAGAGAGAAAGAGAGAGCATACACACCTCCAATACACCTCACGCAACTCTCACAACAATGCGGTATTCAACTCCATATAAGAATTCTATTAGACTAGCCTCAGCAACACGATATGGTCTTACACACACACACACACAGACATACACACACACACAGCCATACACACACACACACACACACACCGATTATTATTATTATTATTATTATTATTATTATTATTATTATTATTATTATAGACATACACTATTACTAATCGATTATATTAAGGAAGGATCTCAAGCAATTATATGGCTTCGAACTATCTCAATCACCCCTCTTAACTACCACAGATCCTTCGTAAGCTACATATAATCGTCTAATCATGGCTACAATACAATATAACAGACGTCGCCGTTACAGAAAGGGTTAATCTTGGTATATCTAATAATAAAGGCTAAAATTAAGGGGACTGGTTGATTTATTATTATTTTATTTTATTTATTATATTTTGTATTATTTTATTGTATTTATTCATTATTTATTATTACTACTAACTAGGTGAAGGAAGGAAGGAAAAACGAATAACTCGATTACAAAGGAGGACAAACGCTAACTACGTGAAGAGGAGGGAAGGAAGGAAGGAAGGAAGGAAGGAAAGACAGAAAGAAAGAAGGAAAGGAATGAGGAAAAACGAAGAGGTCTAGAATAAAGAAATGAAGACATTGGGGAAGACTGCTAACTGGAGGAAGGAAGGAAGGAAGGAAGGAAGGAAGGAAGGAAGAATAGGTCAAGAATGAGGAAGAGTTTGCCAGAGGAGGGAAGAGGTGAGCAGGAAGTTAGAAGGAGGGAGGGAGGGAGGGCTGATGTGAAGGTCATAGGAGGAGGGAAAGGTGGGGAAATATAGGCAGGTTTAGGAGGTAATAAAAGTGTATGAGAGAGAGAGAGAGAGAGAGAGAGAGAGAGAGAGAGAGAGAGAGAGAGAGAGAGAGAGAAAACAAAAACAATATGTGAGAGAGAAAAAATGTGAGAGAGAGAGACAATATGTGTAAGAGAGAGATAATGTGTGTGTGTGTGTGTGTGCAGATTGATGGAAAATTATAATGCAATACGCCAATAGATATAATGGGTAGATAGTTTAATATATTGAGATTGTGTACGTGTGTGTGTGTTTGTTTTTGAGAGTGGAATGATGTACTATTGGAATCTAACACTTTAAGTATGCATAATGGGAATTGCTTGAGAGAGAGAGAGAGAGAGAGAGATAGAGATAGATAGATAGATAGATAGATAGATAGAGAGAGAGAGAGACATAAATAACTTTCACACCCGTTCTCTTTCCATCCCTTCATAATTTGACTCATTCCCTCCTTCCTTCCTCCTTCTCTCCACCATTCCCCCCTTCCTTCCTCCCCCTCCCTTCTTTTCTCCGTCCCCTCCATTTCCTCCTCCTTCCCTCCCCTTCTCCCCTCTGTCTCGTCTTTCCCTCCTTCCATCTCTCGTTCTTCACCCCGACTGGTTTTCCTTCGCCCCCTTGTTTTGTTTACCTTCGAACAGCTGATATCGTCTCTTTAACCTTGCCTTCAATACGGCTTGCAGTTACTTGCCTTCACTGGGTATTTTCAGGGGCCGGCCTTTATATCGGCATTAGCTCACAGTAATAGTAGAAGAGAAACTATACATTAAAACATAGGAATATATATATATATATATATATATATATATATATATATATATATATATACAACGTTTGATGACACACACACACACACACACACACACACACACACACACACACACACACACACACACACACACACACACACACACACACACACTATCTCAGTAATCTGGTTTAACATATCTCAAGTTTTTGTTTTTGCTTCCCCCTATTGTTCTCATACCTATACTCTCTCTCGCTCTCGCTCTCTCTCTCTCTCTCTCTCTCTCTCTCTCTCTCTCTCTCTCTCTCTCTCTCTCTCTCTCTCTCTCTATCTCATATGCCATTATTTATATTCTTGGATCGTGGTTCCGAATATTTAGTCTTATTTTGTGTGAGAATTGGGTTTCATTTTTGTTTGTCATGCAATAATAAAACTACTGACGAATTTTGTAAGCAATGTTATCATATTGCAGATAAATAATGCAACAACTGATTGACGAAAACATGAGATGGGAAATTTGGAGAGAGAGAGAGAGGGAGGGTGTGTGTTTGTGATTTGTAAGAGTTTAATTTTGATAGATTTATGTGCGAGTGAGTTCCAGAATAGATGTGTATGTGTGTTTGCATGATTGTGTCTGTATGTGTGGGTGGGTCCAGGGATTGTATGATTGTGTGTGCGTGATTGAATGTGTGTGTGTGTGTGTGTGTGTCTGTATGCGTGGATGGGTCCATTGTATGTATGATTATGTATGTGTTGATTTAATTTGTGTGTTTATATGTGTCAGTGTGTGTGTGTGGATGTTTATGATTATTTGCGTGTGTGTGTGTGTGTATATAACCTTAGAGGGAAAGGTCTATGAGGCTCATATATCCGTAGAGGAAATATGCCTCTATGTAGTGAAGCGTGTCTATTGCTCACGACTAAAGAGAGAGAGAGAGAGAGAGAGAGAGAGAGAGGGAGGGGGGGGGGGGAATGCATAATACCATATAATATTATTTTCTCTTCTGATACGAATTTCACTCTATTTCGAATGCAGTTGTATTTGTATTGTTTTTCCTTCCATCCTTTTGTATATATATATATATATATATTAAGTTTGATTGTATATATATATATGTGTGTGTGTAGGAGGAAAAATAGGGAAATCACTCCATGGAGCACCATCTTTATTTCGAATTTTCGGCTTGCTCAAGCAGCCATCCTCAGGTAAAACATCATGATCCTAAAAATTTAAAATAAAATAGTTTAACATTATTTGTTCACCAACCAACTTCACTTCTAAACTCAATTAATGAAATCAACAAATACATGTGGCACTCCAAGGACTCGAGCCTAGGATACTCACACCGAAATTCCGCGCACTTAGGCCTATGCATTACGCTATCAAGACAGTTCCTAGATTTCATAATGTTGTTTTGCTCAATCTTCCATGCTTTATTTTCACATGGTGATTTTGATAAGTTTTTTTGTGGGAGAGAGGCATCCTGACCAGGATTCGAACCCACTCACTTGGCCATGAGCGAATCCGAGTGGTTACGGTGCCCAACCCTTGGCCCAACTCTCTCAAATATACCTGGAGTGAGTGGGTTCGAATCCTGGTCAGGATACCCCTCTCCCAACCTGTCCGACATTAATAGTCACATTATCATTAGATTTTTTTTTTTTTTTTTTTTTTTTTTTTTTATAGTGTACAGCTCCTGTTATGTTTTGTTTGTTTGTTTTATTGTTTAACCCCTTTTGTACCGGCGACCTCTTTATATTTAATTTCAGCTACATTTAGATGATTTTATGAAGCTTGGGAAGGTTATAATGATGGCTAAAAGGATGAATTGAGATAGTCTGTAGCCTTTTAGTTGGTTGACGTCCTTCCTAAGCTGGATAAAATCGTCCAAGAGTTGCTAGAATATAATACAAAGATGTGATCGGTAATGAACGGGTCGATACAATGTTGTAATATATGTTTTTATATTTTACTGTTCATGTATCTAATTCTTACTGGTCTCTAATACTCTCTCCCTCTTGATCTCCTACAGGTAAGAGGCGCCCCTGAAGTATACTGAAGGAAGGGTGGGTGTTATTCGCCTTCTGTTGGTATGTACAATAGACTTTACTTACAACTGCCGGATATTTGTCAGCTTCAGGGAAAATGTGTATCTATTTGTTCTTTATTTTACCCCCAAGACTTCTGTCAAACTCAAAACATACCCCCATGACCCCTCATCGAAATAAATTGGTACATTTTTCGTAAGAATTCGTGGACCCCATATGTTTTTATTTAAGGGGAGGTATTTAGTTTGTTCCCTAGACCTCCATCAAGCTTAAAATTACACCCCCTTGAGTCCCCTTCAAGATAAATTTGTACATTTTTCGGTTGAAAAATTTCCCGGCCAAAGGCCGGTTCCTCTTAAATTACAGGCTCGCTATCGCTCGCCAGGATAAAATCGACACCTGAATTGCACGAAAGGTCTTAATATGGGGTGAAAGTTCTTAAAATCGCTAAACTAATGGGGCAAACGTTTTATAATATCAAAAGCAATGGGGCTAAACATGAGGGAGAAAGGGGTCAAGCAAAAAAATCCCTCAAGTGGAGACCTCCCCTTAAGCAAGTATAACTATCTGGATTGATTTTTGGATAGAACTTGCTTTTCAATAAATAGTATAAAATTATATAGTTTTGTATTTGATGCATAGAAAATTTCGTTCATACATTTGTTACCAGATATATATACTTCCAAAATGTATTTAGAATATAGTTAGAATATATTTACGAGTGGGCTAGAGACTATGGCATTCGAGTGTACAGTAGCGCTAATAAGTCATGAATCGGCTGTCATTACGTTTGGCTCGCTCTGTACTGTATTAATGTCTGTCAGATGTTGAATAGGGTGGGTAATTGTAGGAACATGTCTGTATATTTCACTCGATATGAAGAAATCAAGCTTAGATATTGCTGATACAAATTATTAATCAAAACATACTTGGTGCCGAGACATCACTTATTAGCGCGATTGTACAGTAGCGCTAATAAGTCATGTATCGGTTGTCATTACGTTTGGCTCGCTCTGTACTGTTTTAATGTCCGTCAGATGTTGAATAGGTAAGTGTAGGATCATGTTTGTAAATCTCACTCGAAACGAATAAATCAAGTTTTAGATATTGCTGATACCAATTATTGATCAAAATATACATGGTGCCGAGACATCACTTATTTGGCCGACTGTACCGTACCATCATATAAAGCCCTACCCATACACACGAACTTCCCGACCTTTATGTACGGTCGTGCTAATAAGTCATGTCCCAGCTGTCATTACGTTTAGTTTGCTCGGTGCTGTATTAATGTCTGTCAGATGTTGAATAGGGTGGGTAAGTGTAGGAACATGTTTGTATATTTCACTCGATATGAAGAAATGAAGCTTGGATATTGCTGATACTAATTATTGATCAAAACATATTTTGTGCCGAGACATGACTTATTAGCGCGATTGTACCTCTGTTGACCTTGGTTCGATCCCCTCCCAAGACCCTGACCTTCAATGGGGTAGAGGTAGGGGTACAGATGGGGGAGCATCTTTACCTTGGGGTAGAAAGGGTATGCAGGGGGATGCGACCTTGGCCTTGGCGGGGATAGAGGGGGGGGGGGGGTTAAGGGGAGGCAGTTTTTTTTTTTAGTCCTCCTCCTCCCTCATGTTTAGCGCTATTAGTTATGAGATATCAAGACATTCGCCCCATTAGTTTGGCGATTTTCAGACCTTTCGTGCCATTTAGGTGTCGATTTTTTTCCTGGCGAGCGATAGCAAGCCTGTATTTGAAGAGGAATCGGCCTTCGGCCGGGACATTTTCTACCGAAAAATTTACACATTTATATCGAAGGGGGTCTTGTGGGTGTTTTTTTAAGTTTGATAGAGATTTAGAGAGAAAACTAAACCCCTTCCTTAAACCATTGAGCCGAACCAGTAAATTATGCTGCACAATGCCGTCTGGGCTCCCTTAAGGGGTCATCACAGACCATCAATTATCTAAAAAGGGTGTCCATTAAGGAGGCCATATTTGATAGCAGGGAAATGAAAGAGAGGGGAGGAATTTAGTTCTGATTGAGGTTTCAATATTTGTACTCAGCCGCTTCCGGGGGTTCTTTACCCCTACCCAGCTTCTTGCTCTGTACAGGGGCACAGTGCGTCCATGTATTGAGTATTGTTCACACGTGTGGGGAGGATTCTCTCACGCAGCACATTTAGACAAAGTAGAAAAGAAAGCCTTCCGTCTCATTAACTCACGTCCATTCACCAATTATCTGCAGTCTCTCTCTTTGCCGCAATGTTGCATCTCTCTCACTATTCTATCGCTATTACAATAATCAGTGTTCCTCAGAGCTCTCTCAGTGTAGAGCACGTAGCACCCGTCTTGCAACACAATCCCACCCCTACTCTGTACAACTCTGCAACCCAAGAGTGAAACGTTATTCTCAATCTTTCTTCTATTCAACAGCTGAGCTCTAGAACTCTCCTAGAATCAGTCTTTCCCTCTACGTATGACTTAAATTGCTTCAAACTCCGCGTGTCCAGGCATTTTGGCTCGAATTACTTCA
Organism: Paralithodes platypus; assembly: GCA_032716605.1. Classification (NCBI taxonomy): domain Eukaryota; kingdom Metazoa; phylum Arthropoda; class Malacostraca; order Decapoda; family Lithodidae; genus Paralithodes; species Paralithodes platypus. Next base: position 8,074,190 of record CM064531.1, read on the forward strand.
AACTCCGCGTGCCCAGGCATTTTGGCTCGAACGTCCCTTGATACTGGCCCTGTCACTCTTTCAACTCTGGGGTTCAACATTGGGTTCAGAAACTTGACTTAAAAGGTAGATTATGTTCGGTGGCTGAGTTTTGATACCGCTTATATTTTGAAGTTGCCAGACTACATGTATTGCTCTGTGGTAGCTAAACGGATTGAATGAGAGAGGCTGTAGCCTTTTAAATATGCTACCTGTCCTTCCTAAGGTAAATATGCTACCTTCCTTCCTAAGCTAAATATGCTACCTGTCCTTCCTAAGCTAAATAATATGCTACCTGTCCTTCCTAAGCTAAATATGCTACCTGTCCTTCCTAAGCTAAATATGCTACTGTCCTTCCTAAGCTTAATATGCTACCTGTCCTTCCTAAGCTAAATAATATGCTACCTGTCCTTCCTAAGCTAAATAATATGCTACCTGTCCTTCCTAAGCTAAATAATATGATACCTGTCCTTCCTAAGCTAAATAATATGCTACCTGTCCTTCCTAAGCTAAATAATATGCTACCTGTCCTTCCTAAGCTAAATAATATGCTACCTGTCCTTCCTAAGCTAAATAATATGCTACCTGTCCTTCCTAAGCTAAATAATATGCTACCTGTCCTTCCTAAGCTAAATAATATGATACCTGTCCTTCCTAAGCTAAATAATATGCTACCTGTCCTTCCTAAGCTAAATAATATGCTACCTGTCCTTCCTAAGCTAAATAATATGCTACCTGTCCTTCCTAAGCTAAATAATATGCTACCTGTCCTTCCTAAGCTAAATAATATGCTACCTGTCCTTCCTAAGCTAAATAATATGCTACCTGTCCTTCCTAAGCTAAATAAAATTATCTAAATGTTGGCACAGTATAGCGGAAAAATGACGTCACCGGTACAGAAGGAGTTAAAAGGCGTATTTATTTGTTAATTTGTGTATCTTTTTAATATATTTTTAGTTTCCTCCCTAGACCTCCATCAAGCTTAAAAAAAAACACTCCAAGACTCTCCTTCAGGATATATTTGTATTTTGTTGCCATTAGTCTTAGTATTAGGTGTCGTAAATGTTGTTGCCATTAGTCTTAGTATTAGGTGTCGTAAATGTTGTTTGCCATTAGTCTTAGTATTAGGTGTCGTAAATGTTGTTGCCATATGTCTTAGTATTATGTGTCGTAAATTTCGTGTTGTCTCCGTCGTCTTTCCACCTTTCCCCAGTCTCATAAATCGTGTTGGCCTGAATATTTCCGGTTTTAACCCTTTCTGTACCGGTGACGTACTTTCATCTTTATTCTGGCTACTATTACACGATTGTGTTCAGGTTTAAAAGGGCCTCCAGTGATTAACAGGCTTTGAAATCTCTCGCCTAATCTCTTTTATTACCACAGATCCTTCCTAAGCTGCACAAAATCGTCTAAATATAGCTAGACTACAATGACAATGACGTCGCCGGTACAGGAGTTAACTAGGGACACTGGTTGGGTTTATATTTCATTTTTTTTTTTTTTTTTTTTTTTTTTAAGTTTGTTTAGCGTTGTTTGTGTATTGTTTATCGTTGTTTATCTGTTCTTGTTTTGTGTTTGTGTTGTGTTTTTGTTTAAGTTTGTTTAGCGTTCTGTGTGTGTTGCTTAACGTTGTTTATCTGTTCCTGTTTGTTGCTATGTGGTTGTGTTTTTGTTTAAGTTTGTTTAGCGTTATTTGTGTTGTTTATCTGTTTTTGTTTTGTGTTTGTGTTGTGTTTTTGCTTAGCGTTGTTTGTTTGTTGCTTAGCGTTGTTTATCTGTTCTTGTTTTGTGTTTGTGTTGTGTTTTTGCTTAGCGTTGTTTGTTTGTTGCTTAGCGTTGTTTATCTGTTCTTGTTTTGTGTTTGTGTTGTGTTTTTGCTTAGCGTTGTTTGTTTGTTGCTTAGCGTTGTTTATCTGTTCTTGTTGTGTTTGTGTTGTGTTTTGCTTAGCGTTGTTTGTTTGTTGCTTAGCGTTGTTTATCTGTTCTTGTTTTGTGTTTGTGTTGTGTTTTTTGCTTAGCGTTGTTTGTTTGTTGCTTAGCGTTGTTTATCTGTTCTTGTTTTGTGTTTGTGTTGTGTTTTTGCTTAGCGTTGTTTGTTTGTTGCTTAGCGTTTATCTGTTCTTGTTTTGTGTTTGTGTTGTGTTTTTGCTTAGCGTTGTTTGTTTGTTGCTTAGCGTTGTTTATCTGTTCTTGTTTTGTGTTTGTGTTGTGTTTTTGCTTAGCGTTGTTTGTTTGTTGCTTAGCGTTGTTTATCTGTTCTTGTTTTGTAGCAATGTGATTTGTCCTTGTTTATATGTTCATGTTTAGTAGAGAGAGAGAGAGAGAAGGGAAGGGAAGGGAAGAATTAACAAGAAGAAGAAGAAGAAGAAGAAGAAGAAGAAGAAGAAGAAGAAGAAGAAGAAGACATGAACAAGAAGACGGAAGAACATGAACATGAAGAAGAACAACAACAACAACAACAACAACGTACCCTTGTAAAGGCTTATCCCTCAATACCTTCACCTGACAACATGAAGAAGAACAACAACAACAAACACATGAAGAAGAAGAAGAAGAAGAAGGGTTGATAATGGATGACACGGTGGAGGTGGTGGAGGAGGAGGTGGTGGTGGAAGGTATATAGTGGAGGTGGGGTAGTTTTTGTTGACCCTTCCACCAGTCACGACAGTCAAGTAAAAGGAATGAGAGTTGATTGGTTAGGGGGGGGGGGGCGTTCTTTGCTGGCTGTTGTTGTTTGCTTTCCTTTGTGGTTGGTTTGGTTGGTTGGTTACGGGTGGGGGGGTTCTTTGCTGGCTGTTGTTGTTTGCTTTCCTTTGTGGTTGGTTGGTTGGTTGGTTACGGGGTGGGGGGGTTCTTGGCTGGCTGTTGTTGTTTGCTTTCCTTTGTGGTTGGTTGGGGGGGTTCTTGGCTGGCTGTTGTTGCTTGCTCTCCTTTGTGGGTGTGTAGGGGAGGGAGGGGGTTGTGAGGAAGATGCTGATGGTATAATTATGATGGTTGTGATGATGATAATGGTGATGATGATAGTGATGTTAGTAATGATAATAGCTGTAGTGATGATGGTGTAATTATGTTGGCTGTGATGATAGTGATATTTATAGTGTTGTTAGTGATGGTAATGGCTGAAGTGATGATGGTGATAATGATGATTGATGATGGTGGTGGTGATGATATAATTATGTTGGCTGTGGTGATGATAATTATAATAGTGATGATTAAAGTGTCGTTAGTGATGATAATGGTTATAGTAATGATGGTGATTTGATGATAAAAAAATGATGAGTCGAGTTGGGTAGTAGTTGAGAAAGCTACATCACCACTCACGACCTAAAAGTGAAAGGACAAGGAGAAAGGTTGGTTGGGGGGGGGGGGGTAGTAGGGGGTGCATCACTGTTTACCTTAACCCCTTCTGTACCGCAGACGTCTTTTCAATTTTATTCTACCTATATTTAGATGATTTAGTGTAGTTTAAGGGGAGGTATTTAGTTTATTCCCTAGACCTCCCATCAAGCTTAAAATTACTCCCCCCATGACCCCCTTTCAAGATAAATTTGTACATTTTTCGGTAGAAAAATGTCTCGGCCGAAGGCCGTTTCCTCTTAAATTACAGGCTCGCTATCGCTCGCCAGGAAAACATCGACACCTAAATGGGACGAAAGGTCTTAAAAGTGACATAAATGGGGTGAAAGTTCTTAAAATCGCCAAACTAATGGGGCGAACGTCTTAAAATCTCAAAAGCAATGGGGCTAACCATGAGGGATAAAGGGGTCAAGAAAAAAATCCCTCAAGTGGAATTCTCCCCTTAAGAAGGATCTGTGGTAGTAAATTGAGGTTATCGTAGTGATGATGGTGATGAGGGTGGTAGTGATGATGGTGGTGGTGATGATTATACTGACGATGATGAGTTAATTGAAGGTGGGTTAGGTTGTGTGAATTGAGGTTATCGTGTGATGAGGGTGATTTGATGATAAAAAATGATGAGTCGAGTTGGGTAGTAGTTGAGAAGGCTACATCACCACTCACGACCTAAAAGTGAAAGTGATGATGATGGTGGTGATGATTATACTGACGATGATGAGTTAATTGAAGGTTGGGTTAGGTTGTGTGAATTCGGGAACTGGTCACGGCTTAGAAGTCTGTTGAGGGGAAGAAGGGGTATTACAAAACAAAATAGTAGGGTTATCTTCAATTGTGTAGGTTATAATATGTCGACGAATATAATGGTGGTGAATGGTGGTGATGATACTAGGAAAGGAGGAGGGAGAAACAAAAAGATACACAGAAGAACAAGAAGAAAAACAAAGCAATGGAACCGAAGAAGGAAGAGATACAAGCTTAGATTAGCTAGAAATAATGCATTAAAGATAGAAGTATGAGTAGAGAGAGAGAGAGAGAGAGCGCGAGGAAGAGATACAAACTTAGATTAGACAGAAACAATGCATTAAAGCTAGAAGTATGAGTAGAGAGAGGAAGATATACAAACTTAGATTAGCTAGAAGTATGAGTAGAGAGAGAGAGAGAGAGAGAGGAAGAGATACAAACTTAGATTAGCTAGAAGTATGAGTAGAGAGAGAGAGAGAGAGAGAGAGAGAGAGAGGAAGAGATACAAACTTAGATTAGCTAGAAGTATGAGTAGAGAGAGAGAGAGAGAGAGAGGAAGAGATACAAACTTAGATTAGCTAGAAGTATGAGTAGAGAGAGAGAGAGAGAGAGAGGAAGAGATACAAACTTAGATTAGACAGAAACAATGCATTAAAGCTAGAAGTATGAGTAGAGAGAGAGAGAGAGGGGGAGAAGGAAAGAGAAAGAGAGAGAGAGAGAAGGGGGGGGGGGAGAGAGAGACGGGGGAGAACAAATGTACAAAATATGAATATAGTTAAATTCGAAGGTCGGGAGCTGCTTAAAAACGAGTGATAATAAACGCCATGAATTATCGGACACGGTGGTTATTACAGCAATTACACTCTTGTGAACACGATATTTATAGCTTGGTGGCCAGGGAGGGGAGAGAGAGAGTTGTAAGGAATAGTTAGTATCTTAAAGACCTTGCAGTTCATTCCGGGGTTAGAGACTCGAAGTGGAAATTAAGAGAGAGATTGTTTAGTGCCCTACACTCATTACAGAGTGTGCAAAATACTATCTACTCTCTTCTTGAACTGCTCTACGGTAGAACTATTTACAACTTCTGAGGAAAATTTGTTCCAAGTAGAACAGGGAGAGAGAGAGAACAATTACAGTGAAAGATTTAAGAGTAGATGTCGTGGGTATACAACACGCAGTAACAATTATCAACTCTCTGAACAGCAGGGACACAGCTGGTTAACTTAAGGGGGTAGTAGTCGCTTTTTCTAGACCCCCTTCTTCCTCATGTTTAGCAATGAATGTCTGAATACATAGACAAACAAAAACAGCCACTACCCCCTTAAGCAGTGAATTTGAACTTGGATGTCCCCCCCCCCACTCTCTCTCTCTCTCTCTCTCTCTCTCTCTCTCTCTCTCTCTCTCTCTCTCTCTCTCTCTCTCTCTCTCTCTCTCTCTCTCTCTCTCTCTCTCTCTCTCTCTCTCTCTCTCTCTCTCTCTCTCTCTCTCTCTCTCTCTCTCTCGTAACATAAATGGTAACACATCAATAGTGTTCTTAGATTTATCAATTTGTATTTGAACACGTCAACGATTAGAAATACACTGGTTATGTGTATCATGGTATAATTACTATATACGTATTAGGTTAGGTTAGTTAAGATTAAGGTTAGGATAAGTCAGGTAAGGTTAAATTAGAGTTAGATTAAGCTTAGGATAGGTTAGAGTTAGATTAAGGTTATGATTGGTTAGGTAAGGTCAGGTTAGGTTAGGTTAGAGTTAGATTAAGGTTAAGATAGGTTAGATAATGGTAAGGTTAGGTTAGATGAAGGTTAGGTCAGGTAAGGTTAGGTTAGGATAGGTTGGATAATACTCAGGTTAGGTTAGGTTAGAGGTTAGATCCAATAAGACGAGGGTTTAATAGTGTCTTTGTTTTAATTTGTTTTGTTAATTTTTTTTAAATCTATAATGTCTTCTGAGCGAAATTATTCCTGCTTCTGAGCAAAAAACTGGTCCCTTGTACCCGGAAGAGAAAGGGTTATTGCGACATTATGCAGATTTCAGGGAGGTAGAGAAGTGTCCCGGCCATGTTCCTAGTGTACTAAAGTGTCCCGGCCATGTTCCTAGTGTACTAAAGTGTCCCGGCCATGTTCCTAGTGTACTAAAGTGTCCTGGCCATGTCCCTAGTGTACTAAAGTGTCCCGGCCATGTTCCTAGTGTACTAAAGTGTCCTGGCCATGTCCCTAGTGTACTAAAGTGTCCCGGCCATGTTCCTAGTGTACTAAAGGCTCCCTCACCAGGAAATAATCCAAACCTCTATAGGGCACGAATAGAAGGGAAGACGAGGAGGGTTACAAGAGAGGGAAAGTAAAAGAGGAAGAGAGAGGGAAGTGTTAGGGTGGGGGGGGGGGTTTGTAGGGAGGGAGGAGAGAAGGGAAGACGAGGAGGGTTACAAGAGAGGGAAAGTAAAAGAGGGAAACGAGAAGGAAGTGGAGGGGGGGGGGGGGGTTGTAGGGAGGGAGGAGAGAAGGGAAGACGAGGAGGGTTACAAGAGAGGGAAAGTAAAAGAGGAAGAGAAGGGGAAGTGGTAGGGGGGGGGGTTGTAGGGAGGGAGGAGAGAAGGGAAGACGAGGAGGGTTACAAGAGAGGGAAAGTTATAATAAGAGAGAAAGAGAAGGGGAAGTGGTAGGGGGGGGGGGGTTGTAGCGAGGGAGGAGAGAAAGGAAGACGAGGAGGGTTACAAGAGAGGGAAAGTAAAAGAGGAAGGGAGGGGGAAGTGTTAGGGGGGGGGGGTTGTAGGGAGGGAGGAGAGAAAGGAAGACGAGGAGGGTTACAAGAGATGGGAGGTAAAAGAGGAAGAGAAGGGGAAGTGTTAGGTGGGGGGTTGTAGGGAGGGAGGAGAGAAAGGAAGACGAGGAGGGTTACAAGAGAGGGAAGGTGAAAGAGGAAGAGAGGGGTTGATAGGAGGGGTCGTAGAGAGGGAGGAAAGAAGAGACAAGAAGGGAAAACGAGGAGGGTTAGAAGAGGAAGGGAGAGGGGAGGGGAGGAAAGGTTAAGAAGAGCAAGGGAGGGAAGAAGGAGTGGGGAGGGGAGGCTAAGAAGAGGAAGGGAGAGGAGAGAAGAAGGAGGAAGGGGGAGGGGAGGAAAGGCTAAGAAGAGGAAGGGAGGGGAGGTTAAGAAGAGGAAGGGACGAGAGAAGAGGAAATGAGAGGGTAGGGGAGGAAATATTAAGAAGAGGAAGGGAGGGGAAAATAGGAAAGGAGAGGGGAAGGGAGGAAAGGTTAAGAAGAGGAAGGGAGGGGAGGGGAGGGGGATGGAAGGGAGGAAAGGTGCCACAGGGTCAAAATTCCTCCTCAGTTGTGTAAGACCTGGAAATGGCACCGGTCTGGTTACGTTCATGGGAATTGGGAGAGATTTTTGTTATGACATTTTTGTCTGCTATCTATTGTTGTATCTATCTATCTATATTTCTTAACGCTGGTCTGGAGAGTTTCATGGGAATTTGAGAGATTTGTAATGATTTTTATATCTTCTCTGTCTAGGTGTCTATCTTATATATTTTTCATAATATATCAAATATTGACTTAGGACTATTAAGTTAGTTAGTCATTCCTTCATGTATTTATATGCTTAAGTGTGGCCATAAATACTAGTACGTTGTGTATGTATATATATATATATATATATATATATATATATATATATATATATATATATATATATATATATATATATATATATATATATATATCTATATCTATATATATACTATATATATATATGTGTGTGTGTTTATGTATGTAAGCATACGTATGTGCGTATGCATGTATGTATGTATATGTCTGTATGTATATATGCATGTGCGTGTGTATGTATATATGCATGTGCGTGTGTTTGTACGCTATATTACCAAATATATTATGTTGCATGGCGAAGAAAAAGGAATTCATGACCTTTCTCTCTTACCTCCCCCCTCATCCCCCCACCGCCTCCCCCCTCCCTTCATTCCAGATCTTGCCAACTTTTGTCAAGATAGGTAACCATGAAGGGAGGGAGGGGGAGGGGGAGGGGGGGGGGGAAGGAGAGGTATATGCTGCTCCCTGACCTTCCTCCCTCACCCCCTCTGTGCATGCCCTCCCCCTCACCCCCTACCTCCTTCCCTCTCACCCCCTACCTCTCCTCCCACCCATACCCCCCCTACACCCCTCCTTCCCTCCCTCTCCCTCCCTCCCTCTCACCCCTTTCCTCCCTCCCTCTCATCCCTTACCCCCCCCTCCCCCTTCCCCTCTGTGTTCCCCTTCTGTGTTACTAACCCATCTGTCCCCTACTAACTTCCTAATCCTGCCACAGACATTAGTTCCAGGGCAGTAATTCCCTTTCCAATGTTCCCTTACCCACTCTAAACCACTGTTTGGACACTTGGTCCTCAGTGTTTTGGAGGACAAGCAACCTAGAAGGGTCACTAGATCTGTTGTTGCTTGATTTCCTTTGTACTCCCCTTCCCCATATTCCAGATCTTGCTAGCTTCAAGGCTGCTCATCCTCACTGTCTTCGGCTGAGGCTGAAACGCTAAAGATGAATATATATATATATATATATATACAAAAAATCCCAAAGGTTGAACAAATTACTCATCCCCCTTTTGTTTATGTAATGTTTGGAGGTGAGGTCATCAAAGGTGAGGATAGGTCAAGATAGGTCAACATGGAGGGATGGGTAGGGAAGGGTTTAATGTCAAG
>CM064531.1:8083120-8118120 GCA_032716605.1 Paralithodes platypus
AAAATGTACAAATTTATCTCGAAGGAGGGTATTTGGTGGTGTTTTATTAACCTTAATGGAGATCTAGGGAAGACACTACAAAATTCAAAAAAAGTATAATAATGAGGAAATAAATACACCCCTCCCCCCTTATTGACACGCAGGAACACAGGTGAACACAGGAACAAAGAACACAGGTGAACCCAGGAACAAAGAACACAGGTGAACACAGGAACAAAGAACACAGGTGAACACAGGAACAAAGAACACAGGTGAACACAGGAACAAAGAACACAGGTGAACGGAAGTGAGTAAGCTGGAATACACAGAGGGAGGGAAACAGTGTACAGGAACAATCACAGGGGAAGAGAATTTACCTAATAATATAATGAAAGCAAGCAGAGAATGGAAATAGTAATATACAATAAAGCAAGCAGAGAATGGAAATAGTAATATACAATAAAGCAAGCAGAGAATGTACCTAATAATACAATGAAAGCAAGCAGAGAATGGAAATAGTAATATACAATAAAGCAAGCAGAGAATGTACCTAGTAATACAATGAAAGCAAGCAGAGAATGGAAATAGTAATATACAATAAAGCAAGCAGAGAATGGAAATAGTAATATACAATAAAGCAAGCAGAGAATGTACCTAATAATACAATAAAAGCAAGCAGAGAATGAAATAGTAATATACAATAAAGCAAGCAGAGAATGTACCTAATAATACAATGAAAGCAAGCAGAGAATGTACCTAATAATACAATGAAAGCAAACAGAGAATGTACCTAATAATACAATGAAAGCAAGCAGAGAATGTACCTAATAATACAATGAAAGCAAGCAGAGAATGTACCTAATAATACAATGAAAGCAAGCAGAGAATGTACCTAATAATACAATGAAAGCAAGCAGAGAATGTACCTAATAATACAATGAAAGCAAGCAGAGAATGTACCTAATATACAATGAAAGCAAGCAGAGAATGTACCTAATAATACAATGAAAGCAAGCCATAGAATGTACCTAATAATACAATGAAAGCAAGCATAGAATGTACCTAATAATACAATGAAAGCAAGCAGAGAATGTACCTAATAATACAATGAAAGCAAGCATAGAATGTACCTAATAATACAATGAAAGCAAGCAGAGAATGTACCTAATAATACAATGAAAGCAAGCATAGAATGTACCTAATAATACAATGAAAGCAAGCATAGAATGTACCTAATAATACAATGAAAGCAAGCAGAGAATGTACCTAATAATACAATGAAAGCAAGCATAGAATGTACCTAATAATACAATGAAAGCAAGCAGAGAATGTACCTAATAATACAATGAAAGCAAGCATAGAATGTACCTAATAATACAATGAAAGCAAGCATAGAATGTACCTAATAATACAATGAAAGCAAGCAGAGAATGTACCTAATAATACAATGAAAGCAAGCATAGAATGTACCTAATAATACAATGAAAGCAAGCATAGAATGTACCTAATAATACAATGAAAGCAAGCAGAGAATGTACCTAATAATACAATGAAAGCAAACAGAGAATGGAAATAATAAAACAATGACAGCAAGCAGAGAATGGAAATAATTATGTAGGGTTCGAACCACTTTCCTTCATAACTAACTCCCAGCTGATTACCGTCAATACACAACAGTGACCAAGGCTGATGAGGGTGTTGTATTGCAGTCTGATGTAGCCTTATTGGTGTTGCTGTTGGTGTTGGTGTCGTTATTGGTGGTGTTGATGTTTTGGGTGGTGGTGGTGGTGGTGTTGTTGTTAGTGTCGTTGTTTTTGGTGGTGGTGGTGTTTTTGTTGTTGTTGGTGGTGTTGTTTTTGTTGTTGTTGGGGTTGGGATTGGTATCGTTGTTGTGGAGGTCAGCAGGTAGACCAGTTATCTGATCACGTCCCCTTACCACCTTGTATATCACTCGTTCCTGTCACACACACACACACACACACACACACACACACACACATACACACCCAAATACACACACATACACACACACACACACACACACATACATACATACACACACACACACATACACACTCACCTCGTTACCTTTACCTTTATCACAACTTTCTTCTTGTGTGTGTGTGTGTGTGTGTGTGTGTGTGTGTGTGTCTTTGAACTTCTTAACCCTTTATGTACCAGCAACGTCTGTTCTTTATTATTATAGCAATATTTAGGCGATTGTCTGCAGCTTAGGAAGGATCTATGGTAGTAAGAAAGGTTAAGTGAGATAGTTCGAAGCCTGTTAATTGCTGGTGGCCGCTTTTTATAATTTAATAAACTCCTTTTATATTAGATAGAATGAAGTTAAAAGGACAGCACCGGTACTGAAGGGATTAACTATTATTGTGGATCTATCAGAGTCAGGGTTGGTGTCCTCTACTTCCCATGGCCGTTTCTGACTACATGTACCTTTATCATTCTTATTTCTAACTTTCCTCCTGGGAGTGGTGAAGGCAGTGGGGCCATAATGGTGTGCCCCATGATTCCCTAGTGTCTTACTCTCACAGCCCACTGGCACAAGTTGGCATTTCTCTCTCTGGCGTAGGGATGCGGCGACCCCATCGCCCGCCACTTCGGTGGTGCAATCAGCTTCTGGAGCAGTGGACCACTGGTTCCTATCTTCAGAAAATTCCTGTGCTTGGTATGCCAGGGCCCCACTGGGGTAAATATAATAGCAAAACAGTGGTGGAACTGCCATCCGGGTGAGGGACTGCTCTGGGTCTGCTCCTTCAGTGTTCATGGTCATAATCCAGTTAGTGAAAATGGCACTGTGGAGTGGGTCAGTCGGGGCATGTCTGGGAGCCTGGAGACAGTTTCTGCCATGGCCATCCCTTTTGGGGCGCTTCCTCTGGAAGCGGGGCGTCAGATTTGATGATGATGAACTATTATTGGTTTTGTTAGTATTAGAGTGAATTGAATTGAGAGTAAAGGATATATGGGATAAGATGGGATATGTGTTCTGTTCCTCCCTACTTTAGCTTATCATAATCACAACCACCGTTATCATCCTCTTTTATATCCTCTTTTCCCTCTTCTCTTCTTTCCTCTCTGCTCCTCTCCTTTCTTTTCTGCCTCTTCCACTCCCTTCTTTCCTCCTCTCCTCACCTCTATTCTCCTTTCTTCATCTTATCTTCTTATCTCTCTTCCTCTCATCTCTCCCTGCTCTTCTCTGCTCACACCTTTCCAGCCCTGCTCCATATTACTTCTCACCACGCCCCCCAACTCTCACTTCTATACCTTTGACCTCACTCTCTCTCTTCCTTTACCTCCTACGGCTCATAATATGTCCTACTATTATCTTACTCTCTTACTATTTAGCCTATATTCTCTCTTGACCTCACTCTCTCTCTTAGTTTACCTCCTACAGCTCTTATTACCTACTATTATCTTACTATATTCTCTCTTGGCCTGTATTCTCTCTTGACCTCACTCTCTCTCTTCCTTTACCTCCTACGGCTCATAATATGTCCTACTATTATCTTACTATCTTACTATTTAGCCTATATTCTCTCTTGGCCTCACTCTCACTCTCACTCTACCTCCTACAGCTCTTATTATCTACTATTATCAACGCTCTTACTATTTATATTTGTTATGTTATTATTATTATAATTTTTTATCTTGTATTATCTCATGGCCTCACTCTAGTTTAGAAACCTGTTAATTTCTGGCAGCACTTTTTAGACTCAATACAATCGTCTAATAGTAGCCAGAATTGAGTTAAAAGGCCGTTGCCGGTACTGAAAGGTTTAGATATTGACTTTTACGGTCAGTTCAGGTCAGATGAAGGTATTAACCCTTTGAGTACCAGCGACGTGTGTTATCTTTTATTCTTGCTTTATTTAGACGATAGTATGCAGCTTAAGAAGGATCTGCAGTAGTTGAAAGGGTTGGTTGAGATAGTTTGAAGCCTTATTATTGCTAGAGGTCCGTACTAATCTGAATATAATCGTCCAATAGGTGCAACAATATAAAGAAAAGGACGTCACCTGTACTGTACGGGATAAGGGATAAGCCTTTACAACGGCACCTCGTAGCTACTTTCTACTATTTTATCCTATTTTCTGAAGAGTTGCATGAGAGGGGAGAAGGGGTGTTGGAGAGAGAGGAAACTGTTGGAGTGGCTTTGTTGTTTGTGTTATTAGTCTATATAGAGGGGAGAAGGGGTGTAGGAGAGAGAGGAAGCTGTTGGAGTGGCTTTGTTGTGTGTGTTATTAGTCTATATAGAGGGGAGAAGGGGTGTAGGAGAGAGAGGAAGCTGTTGGAGTGGCTTTGTTGTGTGTGTTATTAGTCTATATAGAGGGAAGAAGGGGTGTTGGAGTGAGGAAGCTGTTGGAGTGGCTTTGTTGTGTGTTATTAGTCTATATAGAGGCGAGAAGGGGTGTAGGAGAGAGAGGAAGCTGTTGGAGTAGCTTTGCTGTGTGTGTTATTAGTCTATATAGAGGGAAGAAGGGGTGTTGGAGTGAGAGGTAGCTGTTGGAGTGGCTTTGTTGTGTGTTATTAGTCTGTATATTGATTTATTTATTTTGTTTTCTTATATAATGCTAATGTGTCTCTCTTCTTGCAGGTATGTGTGTCCAGATGTGTGGGGTATTGTTCGCATGTGTGGGGAGGCTCAACCCATACCACACTTCTCGAAAGGGTAGAGTCAAAAGCATTTCGTCTCATCAACTCGCTTCCTTTTACTAATTCCCTCCAACCTCTCTATCTACAAGCCGCAATGTTGCATCTCTATCTACAAGCCGCAATGTTGCATCTGTCACTCTGCAGCTATTACAATAATCAGTGTTTTTCATTAGTTAGTTAAAATAGGACTTCAGAGGCTATCAACCCTATTGGATTATTAAGCCAGCACACTGTAAGTCAAGAATAACGTCAGGACTGGAGCCTCTCTGCAAGAACTCCAGTCCCTTGTGTTATTCAGAGCTCTCTCAGTGTATACCTCCTCCCTTACGGAGAGTTTATGTTGTGTATATGGATATAAAGGAGACAAAGGGTAAAGCTACCTGTAACAAGTGTCTACCCCAAAGTTACAAGAGTGACAGAGAGCCAAATTCACGGTACGTTTAGTGTAAAATATTTGGTTGGTGTATTGAAAAAAAGTGTGGTGTACTTGTTTAGTATAGTTAAATGAATAGGAGGAGGAGGTGTTTGTGAGAGCCAGCTGGATTTCTCTCTTTGTAGGTGAAACACAAACAGAAACAGTGGGAACAGGAGTTGCCTATTAGTGGGGGGCACCCACCTTTCAACACATTCCCACCACTACTCTATCCAACTCTCTAACTCAAGAGTGAACCGATTGTCCCAGTCTTTCTTCTACTGAACAACTAAGCTTTCAAACTCTCCTTCAATCTGTCTCTCCCTCATCCTATGATTTAAACTGCTTCAAGCTCCGTGGGAAATGAATAAACCTTAAGGGGGATGACCTGCATTTGTTTCTCTCCTGTTCTCTCTTTCTCTGGCTTGTATCCATTCGGCCCCATCCAGCCTACTGTTTTAAGACGTTTATCCCCATCCAGGTGTCAATTTTTTACTGGTGAGCGGTAGCGAGCCAGCATATTTGTTAAATGTTTTTGACAGCAGGCTAAATTTGTACATTTTTCGATAGAAAAATGTCTCGAAGCCGGACTTCTTCATATAATGCTGGCTCGCTATCGCTCGCCTGGAAGAAATCAACACCTAGATGGGGATAACCGTTTTAAAATAGTTGGCTGAATGGGGCCGAATGGATACAAGTCAGAGAAAGAGAGAAAAGGAGAGAAATACAAAAAAGCAGGTCACCCCCCTTAAGTGAAAATCTCCCCTAAAAAAAAATCCCCCCCCCCCCCCCCCACATAGATTAAAATGTAAACAGGTGCTCTAGATATTCTGTAACCACACCCACACCCCCAACAACTCTCACTCTCACCTGACCTCACTCTCACTCCGATTGGTGCAGGTTTTTTGGGGTGTGACTTTACCTTCTCTATTACTTCTCGTCTTTTATCATCTTTTCCTCTTTGTTTGATCTTTTTATTCTCCCTCCTTCCTTTCTTTCTCTCTTATCTCCCATCTTTATTACCCTATTCTCTTCGTTCTATCTTTGTATTCTTCCTCCTTCCTTCATATATCTTACTTCGCATCTTTATTGTGTTCCCTACCTGCCTTCCTTGCTTCCTTCCTTCCTTCATTCCTTACTCCCTTTCTTCCTCCCTTCCTACCTACCTTCCTTCCTACCTACCTTGCTTCCTACCTACCTTGCTTCCTACCTACCTTCCTTCCTACCTACCTTCCTTCCTACCTTCCTTCCTTGCTTCCTTCCTTCCTTCCTTTTTTCCTACCTACCTTACTTCCTTCCTTCCTTCCTTCCTACCTACCTACCTACCTACCTACCTACCTACCTATCTTCCTACTTTCCTACCTCCCTACCTACCAACCTCCCTACCTCCCTACCTACTTACTTACTTACCTACTTACCTACTTACTTACTTACCTACTTACCTACCTACCTACTTACTTACTTACCTACCTACTTACTTACTTACCTACTTACTTACTTACCTACTTACTTACCTACTTACCTATCTACCTACTTACTTACCTACCTACTTACCTACTTACTTACCTACCTACTTACTTACTTACCTACTTACTTACTTACCTACTTACTTACTTACCTACCTACCTACCTACCTACTTACCTACCTACCTACTTACCTACTTACTTACTTACCTACCTACCTACTTACTTACTTACTTACCTACTTACCTACCAACCAACCAACCTACCCTACCTACCTACCAACCTACCTACCTACCAACCTACCTACCTACCAACCTACCCTACCTACCTACCAACCTACCCTACCTACCTTCCAACCTACCAACCTACCTACCTACCTACCTACCTACCTGCCTACCTGCCTACCAAGCTACCTACCTACCAACCTACCTACCTTCCAACCAACCTACCTACCTACCTACCAACCTACCTACATACCTACCATCAACGTACTCCATTTAGTTTGTTGCCACACCCCAGCAACTCTCACTCTGGTTTGGCCTCACTCTCACTCTCCTACTCTCATCAACCCTCCTTAGTAATGACTATGGTTGACACGTGGTGGAGTGGTCGACTTTCCCTCGCCTCAAGGCTTAGACCACTTATATATATATATACTGTATATACTGGTATATACTGTATAGTATATATGTATATCTTTCTTTTCTTGTTTGTCGTATTTCTATCCCACCCTTTTTATATCTTGTACCCCTATCTGTCTCTCTCTCTCTCTCTCTCTCTCTCTCTCTCTCTCTCTCTCTCTCTCTCTCCTTGTCTTTACCTAGCAGTTAGTAAGCTTAGCAGTATAGATATTCCGAACTGCCCCGTAAGGACCAATAGATCTGTTGCAGTTTGTTAAGTCCTTTGTATTCCCTTGTATTCCTCTTCCTCCTCCTCCTCCTCCTCCTCCTCCTCCTCCTCCTTCTCCTCCTCCTCCTCCTCCTCCTCCTCCTCCTCCTCCTCCTCCTCCTCCTCCTCCTCCTCCTCTTCCACCACTACCCTCCTCCATAGCTTTACTTTACCAGTTTAATGGGTCACAAAAGGCTTAATAATCGATGTCTGGGTCAGATTTCAACCCACAAGGCCACATTTTTCACTCCATTGTCTTCAACTTAAGGGGAGGTTTGCTTTTCTGGACCCCCTTCTTCCTTGTATTTAGCTCCATTAGCTTGGATATATTAAGACGTTCACTCCATTAGTTTGGCGATTTATAGACCTTTTGTGTCATTAAGGTGTCTATTTTTCCAGGCTAGCGATAGCGAGCCTGTAATTTAGAAGGAACCGTCCTTTGGCCGACCGAAAAATGTACAAATTTATCTCGAAAAGGGGTCTTGGGGGTATTGTTGTTTTTAGCTGGATGTAGGTCTGGGGAGGAAAGTAAGGAAAATAATACACCCCCTAGACTCCCTTTCAAGATATATTTGTACTTTTTTCGTTAGAAGAATGTGCCGGTTCTTTCAAATTACAAGCTCACTATCGTTTGGCCAGGAAAAAAATCGACACCTAAATAGCACGAAAGGTCTTAATATTGACAAAGAAAGGAAGCAAAAGGTCTTAAAATCGACAAAATAACGGGGCAAACATCTTAAAATCGACAAACTAATGGGGCTAAACACGAGGGAGAAGGGGGCCAGAAAAAAACAGCCCATCTCCCTTTAACTCTCCTCCCTCTGACTTCCATAGAATCCGAATCTGCATAGAATCGTGCAGTGTTAGCCAGACAACAGAAAGACATGCGTAATTGGGTCATCAAAGGGTTAATATACAAAGGAGTAGCTCAACATTGGACTCGATACACCTACACAATCTTCACACACACACACACACACCACGCGGCTAGCTCAGTGGTACCGTCCCTGTCTGCAACCCAGCAGACCAGGGAGCAAATCTCGCTCAGGTTGATAAAGGTTTTCCGAGACATAGCCGGCGGTTACCCTCTCCCTTGAGTTAGGAGATGGGTAATTGTCATTGGTGATAATGTCTTGGAAGCGGGCCAATACGAGCCAAAAACTCAATTTGTGTCAAACTACAATACAATTATGAATACAATTATGAATACACACACACAGGTAACCTCGACCGCCACTTGTCACATAAACAGCTGATGGTCGAGGTTAGGTGTGTGTAATAATAATAATAATAATAAACGGTTTATTAAAGAATGGCAGCCTCATGAGCTGAAAATACACATTTTACAATTTAGTGGATGAACATGAGATGTACAGATATGAGGATGGTAAGCTTAGTTTACAAACAAAATAAATAAATACAATAATGATGCATGTGCAGAATACAAATTATCATAAAATAACCATGAGAGTAAGTGATATACAGTACATATACACATCTATTTACTTACTCATATACAGAACATACGTATATACACGTACGTGCGTACATACATATACATACATATATAGGAACATAAGAACATGCAGTAAGTGTGCACATGTCCGTATACACAAACGCTCACGTATGCGCACGTATGTGTGTGTGTGTGTGTGTGTGTGTGTGTGTGTGTGTGTGTGTGTGTGTGTGTGTAGGTGAATCGAGTCCATTGTTGAGTTCTTCACTTGTTTATTGATACTATCTAGTGCAACGTCTTGGGGTTATTATGATATATTTTTAAATTATTATGGAGGGTTTTAATTGTGTTAATGTGTGTTTTGCTTTACCACCATTATAGATTTAGGAATACGCCTCTCCAGACTCCCCTTTAAATAAAAATAAAAATCTTCCCTCAGACACCCTTCGAGCTAAATATGTACATGTACTGTATATGTACATGTACTGTATAATGTACACAACTCTGATTATTGATACCATTACTACCTCTAATTAACCCTTACTATCAACAACAACAACCACAGCATCAAAAAACAACAAAAACAAAAACAAGAAAAGCAACAACAAAAACAAAACAATAAACACAACAAAACAACAACAACAACAACAACAACAAAACAAACAAGTACAGGTGAGGTTCGATGTGGTAAGGGCCAGATTTCTATGTGTGGAGGGGAGGCATAATGTGGTCGTGTATGTGTGGAGATGTGGATTACCTTTCGTGTGCACCCCCCATCGTCACAGCAACGAACCCCCCCCCCCCCTCCCCTTCCAACACAAACATCCTTACAATAACAAGTACGCTACACAAACACAACTTAACAACAACTACATCACAGCAAAACAACAACAACAACAATACCACCATACCCCCACCTTGACCCCTACTACAAAATCCACATCCTTACATTTACAATAACACTACACCAACCTAACAACAACAATCTAACAACAGCCACAACAACAACAACAACAACAATAACAATACCACCATACCCTGACCCATCCCCATCCCCCCCCCCCCCCCCCGCCCATACAACCCCCGCATCCTTACACTAACAAGTACACTACACCGACAAAACCTAGCTGCAACAACGACCTAACCGCAGCAGAACCAGTCTCTCTCTCTCTCCACCCCCAGCCTTCTTCACAACCTTGCCACTAAGTCAAGGTTGAGGAGAAGATAGGGGCTATAGGTGGGAAAGGTTAAACATTAAAAAAAGGGGAGGGTGGGGAGAGGTACTATAGAATGGTTGCCTGGGGGAGGAGGAGGATGGGGGGGGGGGGAGGAACTAGGACTGGTTGAGGTTTACTGTGTTGCCTCTTGTTACCTTGAATAATATGTAATGGGTACACCTCCACTAACCCTTTGTAATGCATTGTACAGTTGGGACATATTTGGTTGACGGGGGGTGGGGGGGTGATTGTGCGAGAACCCCCCCTCCCCCCCTCCCCTCCCCTTCCCCCTGCAACATGGTGGGCCTGTGGTGTTATGAGTTGATAAAGTGTAGTCAAGCTAACCAGGCAAACATTGGTAACAGTGACTTTCTGTACTTCCAATACTGCCTTTCTCCAATGTTCGTGTGCCCCCGCCTTTAGTTAATAGTGGCTATACCAGTACATAGAAAGGCAGCGTTACCAGTTACTGCCAGGTTAGCTTGAATACACTATAGGTGATAAGACCAGGGGAGAGAGAGAGAGAGAGAGAACATGAAGAACCCATTGTTGAGTCGGTTTA
This sequence comes from Paralithodes platypus, assembly GCA_032716605.1. NCBI lineage: Eukaryota > Metazoa > Arthropoda > Malacostraca > Decapoda > Lithodidae > Paralithodes > Paralithodes platypus. The sequence goes on from CM064531.1 coordinate 8,093,767, forward strand.
CTATGTGATAAAAAGCTACCATACAGGAGTTGGTCATATAGGGTCCTGGGACATCCGGGTACCAGGTCAAGGGGGAGTCAGGGCCACCACCCCCCATTCCTCCCAGGGTAAGGACATGGTTAAGTGACTTGGCCTGTGTTAAGGGAACGTTATATATATATATATATATATATATATATATATATATATATATATATATATATATATATATATATATATATATATATAATATATATATATATATATATATATATATATATATACATATAGATATAGATATATATATATATATATATATATAATTATATATATATATATATTTGTTCTAATTTGCTCCCTAGGCCTCTATCAAGCTTAAACATAAACATCCTAAAGACCCCCCTTCGAGATAAATATGTACATTTTTCGGTAGAAAAATATCCCGGCCGAAAGCCGATACCTCCTAAATTACAAGCTCACCATCGCTCGCCAGAAAAAATCGACACCTAAATGGCACAAAAGGTCTTAAAATTGACAGAAATGGAGCGAAACATCTTATAATCTCCAAACTAATGGGGCGAATGTCTTAGAATCTCAAAACAAATGTGGCTAAACATGAGGGCGAAGGGAGTCCAGAAAAAAATCTTACGTGAAAATCTACCCTTTAATAGCTTGGCCCGTGTTAACCTTATCCTGGACCTCCCATGTTTCGCTGCATTAGTTTGAACTTGTTTAGACGTTTCACCCAATTAGTTTGGCGACAATAAGACGCTCCACCTCATTCAGGTGTATATTTTGTTCTAGGCGCCATGAAAAAATCGACACCTAAATGGCATGAAAGGTCTTAATAATGACAAAGAATGGGGCGAAAGGTCTCAAAATCGCCAAACTAACGGAACGAATGTCCTAAAATCTAATATGCTAAACATTGGGGGGAAGGGGATCCCGATAAAGCGACTAACTCCCCCTTAACAAGGACCTGACGTGGCACGGGGCTACACAGATTGAACGATAACTTAAGGGGAGGTATTTAGTTTGTTCCCTAGACCTCCAGCAAGCTTAAAATTACACCCCCTCGAGTCCCTTTCAAGATTAATTTGTACATTTTTCGGTAGAAAAATTTCCCGGCCAAAGGCCGTTTCCTTTTAAGTTACAGGCTCGCTATCGCTCGCCAGGATAAAATAGACACCTGAATGGCACGAAAGGTCTTAAAATGGGGTGAAAGTTCTAAAAATCGCCAAACTAACGGGGCAAACATCTTAAAATCTCAAAAGCAATGGGGCTAGACATGAGAGAGAAAGGGGTCAAGAAAAAAGTCCCTCAAGTGGAAATCTCCCCTTAAAGGGTACAATAAGTGATACAGCTGGAGGTAGTGATAAGCGAAGTGTGCACCTCCTCATATGGTGGATTTATAACACACACACACACACACACACAAACACACACACTTACACACACACACACACACACACACACACACACACACACACACATACACATACACACACACTCACACACACACACACAATTACATACACACACACACACACACACACGCACTCACAAACACACACTTACACACACACAAACACACACACTTGCATACACACACACACACACACAACTTGAGAAAACTATAGCTGAAGAATGCTCCTCCTCATATGGTGGATAACAATAAACTGGATAACAATAACTGGAGAAAGCTGTAAACAAAATGCGCTGTTCCTCAACTGGTAGGCTATGTGCATTCGTGATATGGGTATTTGTATCAAGGAGCCATTTGTTATTGTCGCCTTCCCTCTCTGGTAACACACAGGTGAAGGTATTGAGGGATAAGCCTTTACAACGGCACCTCATATCTACATTATACTTTTCCTATTGTTCTGAAGAGTATTAGAGAGGGGAGAAGGGGTGTTGGAGAGAGAGGAAGCTGTTGGAGTGGCTTTGTTAGGTGAAGGTATTGAGGGATAAGACTTTATAACGGCACCTCATATCTACATTCTACTTTTCCTATGTTTCTGAAGAGTATTAGAGAGGGGAGAAGGGGTGTTGGAGAGAGCGGAAGCTGTTGGAGTGGCTTTGTTAGGTGAAGGTATTGAGGGATAAGCCTTTATAACGGCACCTCGTATCTACATTCTACTTTTCCTATGTTTCTGAAGAGTATTAGAGAGGGGAGAAGGGGTGTTGGAGAGAGAGGAAGCTGTTGGAGTGGCTTTGTTAGGTGAAGGTATTGAGGGATAAGACTTTACAACGGCACCTCGTATCTACATTCTACTTTTCCTATGTTTCTGAAGAGTATTAGAGAGGGGAGAAGGGGTGTTGGAGAGAGAGGAAGCTGTTGGAGTGGCTTTGTTAGGTGAAGGTATTGAGGGATAAGCCTTTACAACGGCACCTCGTATCTACATTCTACTTTTCCTATGTTTCTGAAGAGTATTAGAGAGGGGAGAAGGGGTGTTGGAGAGAGAGGAAGCTGTAGGAGTGGCTTTGTTATGTGTGTTATTAGTCTGTATACATATAAGCAGTAAGCCGGAGGGAGAGGAGGACCAAGCTGTCATGCCAAGGCCGTAGAGCATCATACCATAAGTGTCCAAGGGAAGACGGGTGACATGTACTTTCTCCACGTACCCAGTAAACAGGATTATATATATATATTACTGTTAGGGAAATTTGGATGAAACGTAAACAAGCTTTTAATTAGCGAAGTGCCCGATATTTCTCTTAAATTTTGTTCGCTGAAGTCTTATTAGTTTATATACTTGTTTGTTTATATACTTGTTTTGTGTGTATTTTATTTGTGGTTATTTTGATCCCACAGATGCACACAAATACTAGCACCCACACCCACAAATACACTAACAAGCAAACTCACACTATCTCGTTCCTTCCTTTTCTCTTACATGCACACTTTCAGACACCAGTTCTCTGTTACACACACATATACTCTCTCTCTCTCTCTCTCTCTCTCTCTCTCTCTCTCTCTCTCTCTCTCTCTCTCTCTCCACATGCACGAGTCACGAGAACAAGCTCCAGATATACTGTAGAAGAAGAAGAAGGCCTGTGGAACTAAAAACTGGACTGGATTCCGATACAAACAATGGCGCGCGGGACAAGGGGGGAAAGGTTTTGGAAGGTAGAGGGTTCATGGGAAGACTAAGGAGGAGGAGAAGAAGAAGAAGAAGACTAAGAAGACCTGTGGAGCTAAAAACTGGACTGGATTCTGATACAAAACAATGGCGCGCGGGACAAGGATGGGGGGTAAGGTTTTGGAAGGTGAAGGGTTCATGGGAAGACTAAGGAGGAGGAGAAGAAGAAGACAAGGAAGAGGAATGAGAAGAAGACGAAGAAGAAAAGAGAAGACGACGACTAAGGACAATAAGACGACGAAGAAGAAGAAGAAGAAGAAGAAGAAGAAGAAGAAGAATGGGAGGAAGACATAAAGATGAAAAGAATGTTCAAAATATAAACTAGCCTGAAAGAAGAACAGTTAGAGCAAAAACTAGACTGAATTCTTGTAACATTCCGATTGAGACAATGGGGGTGGTTTAAGGGGAGATTTTTTATTTGTTCCCTAGACCTCCATCAAACACAAAATTACACCCCTAGACCCACTTTCAAGATAAATTTGTAAATTTTTCGGTAGAAATGTATCCCGGCCGAAGGCCGATTCCTCTTAAATTACAGGCTCGCTATCGGTCGCCAGGAAAATATGACCTAAATAGCATGAAATTGACAGAAATGGGGCGAATTTCTTAAAATCACCAAACTAATGGGGTGAACGTCTTAAAATATCAAACGCAATGGGGCTAAACATCAGGGAGAAAGAGGTCCAGAAAAAAAAACTCAAGTGGAAGTCTCCCCTTAAGGTTGATATAATGGAAAAAAGAGGAGGAATAACTGTCTACATAAAAACAGGACTGAATTCCTGTATCACTCCACATAAAGTTATAGACAGTACAATGGCGGGCGAGACATGGAGTGAGGTTTGGTGTTACGGGGTTCATGGCCAGAATAATAGATGAAGAGGAATAGTGGAAGAATAGGAGAGATGAGATGAAGGACGAGATTATATTATTTATTTTCTTGGATAAACACCTACCGGAGACGTATTTTTAAATGTATTGTAGCTATTTTTGCATGAATTTGTGTATTTTATTCCCTGCTCTACCGGCGACGTCTTGTTAATCTTATTGTAACTATTTTTGCATGATATTGTACATTTTAACCCCTTCTGTACCGGCGACGTCTTTTGTATTTGATTTCAGCTACATTTAGACGATTTTATGTAGCTTAGGAGGGATATATGGTAGCTAAAAGAATTAATTGAGATAGTCTATAGCTTTTTAAATGGTCGACATCGATTAATTGAGATAGTCTATAGCTTTTTAAATGGTCGACATCGATTAATTGAGATAGTCTATAGCTTTATATCCTCGACACCGATTAATTGAGATAGTCTATAGCTTTTTTAAATGGTCGACATCGATTAATTGAGATAGTCTATAGCTTTTTAAATGGTCGACATCGATTAATTGAGATAGTCTATAGCTTTTTAAATGGTCGACATCGATTAATTGAGATAGTCTATAGCTTTTTAAATGGTCGACATCGATTAATTGAGATAGTCTATAGCTTTTTATATGGTCGACATCGATTAATTGAGATAGTCTATAGCTTTTTAAATGGTCGACATCGATTAATTGAGATAGTCTATAGCTTTTTAAATGGTCGACATCGATTAATTGAGATAGTCTATAGCTTTTTAAATGGTCGACATCGATTAATTGAGATAGTCTATAGCTTTTTATATGGTCGACATCGATTAATTGAGATAGTCTATAGCTTTCTAAATGGTCGACATCGATTAATTGAGATAGTCTATAGCTTTCTAATTGGTCGACATCGATTAATTGAGATAGTCTATAGCTTTATAAATGGTCGACATCGATTAATTGAGATAGTCTATAGCTTTTTAAATGGTCGACATCGATTAATTGAGATAGTCTATAGCTTTTTAAATGGTCGACATCGATTAATTGAGATAGTCTATAGCTTTTTAAATGGTCGACATCGATTAATTAAGATAGTCTATAGCTTTCTAAATGGTCGACATCCTTCCTAAACTGAATTAAATCGTCTAATAGTAGCCAAAATAGAAGAGAAACGACGTCGTCGGTATAGAAGGGGTTAAGGCTCCGAGGTGGGAAGATGAGAAAGAAAGACAGAAAGAAGGGTAAAGGGTTATGTCGGAAGAGTTGCAAGAGAACAGATTGATGATGAGGTGCAGGAGCCAATGAAAAAAATATCAATGCAAGAGCTGGAAATGTTTAAGGGGAAGGTAGTCGGGGGGTTTTCCTGGACCCCCTTCTCCCTCATGTTTAGCATATTAGTTTGTGTTTTTTATTTTATGCCGTTCGTTCCATTAGTTTGGCGATTTTAAGACCTTTCGCCCCATTTCTTTGTCAATGTTAACCCGTTCTGTAGCGGCGACGTCTTTTCGTTTTATTTCAGCTGCATTTAGACGATTTTATGAAGCTTAGGAAGGATATATAGTAGCTAAAAGGGTTCATCGAGACAGTCTGTAACCTTTTAATGGAGAGACGTCCTTCTTAAGCTGAATAATATGTCTAATAGTTGCCAGGATATAATGAAAAGGAAGTCGCCGGTACAGAAGGGGTTGAGACCTTTCGCCCCATTTCTTTGTCAATATTAAGACCTTTTGTGCCATTTATTTGTCAATATTAAGACCTTTCGCCCCATTTCTTTGTCAATATTAAGACCTTTCGTGCATTTAAGCGTACAGTTGACCAATCTCCCGCTAGCACTGGTATTCCGCCTGACGAGCAGAATAATTAACACTTCCGCCCTCTTATTAAGGGGGGGTCACCGGTTTGTTTTTATCTTTCTCTCCTTTTCTCTCTTTCCCTGGCTTGTATCCATTCGGCCCCATTCAGCCAACTGTTGTAAGACGTTTGTCCCCATCCAGGTGTCGATTTCTTCCAGGCAAGCGATAGCGAACCAGCATTGTATGGAGAAATCCGGCTTCGCCGGAGAAATTTTTCTATCGAAAACTTTACAAATTTAGCTTGCTGTCAAAACAAATATATATATATACTGGTTCGCTACCGCACGTCAGGAAAATATTGACACCTGGATGGGGGTAAGCGTCTTAAAACAGTAGGCTGAATGGGGCCGAATGGATACAAGCCAAAGAGAGAGGGAGGGAAAGAGAAAAAAGCAAGGGGGGCTCCCTTAATAACAAAAAACTAATCCTTCTTAGAGGACATGTGAGAGACAATGAACCGCGGGGGAAAAGTAAAGGCCAAAAAAAAAATGAATGAGACTGGTTTGAGAGCAAGAACTAAGATGATATAACGGTGTGTGTGGGGGAAGGGGGGGAATGTGTGGGGGGGCGGGGTAGGTAGGTAGTGTGTGGGGGTGGGGGGGGTAAATGTGTGGGGATGTTTGTTGTGTGTGTGTGTGTGTGTGTGTGAGAGGGTAGGTAGTGTGTGTGGTGTGGTGTGGTGGATGTGTGTGTTTGTCTTAAAGAGCCTTCTTCTTTGCTCTCATTACCTTCCTCTTCCCCATACTTTCGGATTTGCTATCTCTGCTAGAATCAAGTCATGACCACCTCGCTGGAATCGTAAGGTTTGTGTGACCATTTTATGTATGTAAATCTACGTAACTCTCTCTCCCTAAACTCCTTGGTCTTTCTTGCTTATTCTTCATCTTATTTTTTTTTTTTTTTTTTTACCTTCTTTCGTTTTGTTTCGTTTCGTGAGGTAGCCATAATTATCGAGATTGATGTTCGTATTTCACTAGGTCAGGGTCTTATATATATATATATATACCTGTATATAATATACTGTATATGAGATGATGTGTTACACACCTCGCCGCTTCTATATCGTTTAAGCTGAATATAATTGAGAATATATTGCCAGAAGGTAATGCAAAAAACGCTACCGGTACTGAAAGGGTTAATGAGGTTATAATGGAACAAAGTCAGTAGATTTTTAATGTTTTCTCTCTTTTCGTTTCCTTAACCCTTTCTGTAACGGTGAGATATTTTTCTATTGTATTTCAGATATATTGAAACGATTTTATAGAGCTTAGGAAGGATGTATGGGTAGCTAAGAGGATGAATTGAGATAGTCTGTAGTCTCTTAATGGGTAGACGTCCTTTCTAAGCTGAATAAAATATGAAAAAGTGTCCAGAATATCCAGAATATACTGAAGAGGACGTCAGCGGCACTGAAGGGGTTAATGAGGTAATAATTGAACCATAAAAGTCATTAGAGTCATATAATTTTAATGACTTCACTCTTTTTGTTTCCTTAATTAGGCTGTTAGTTCCGTTTTCATCTTCCGTGGAAGTTGAGCAATATTAGCAAACGAAAGTTTAGAGGGGAGTGTATAATGTGTTCCCCGGAGCAGTGGTTGTGTTGGTGAAGTAACCGACGTCAACACAATGTACCAGATCGAAGGGGAGTTTAGAGGGGAGTGTATAATGTGTTCCCCGGGGCAGTGGTTGTATTGGTGGACTAACCAACGTCAACACAAGGTACCAGGGATCTATAGAGTAAGGGAAGTTTAGAGGGGAGTGTATAATGTGTTCCCTGGAGCAGCGGTTGGGTTTGTGGACTACCCGACGTCAACACAAGGTACCAGGGATGTATAGTCTAAAGGAAGTTGAGATGGGTGTGTATATTATGCTCCCTGAGGCAGTGGTTGTGTTTGTGGACTAACCAACGTCAACACAAGGTACCAGGGATCTATAGTCTAAGGGAAGTTTAGAGGGGAGTGTATGATGTGTTCCCCGGGGCAGTGGTTGTGTTGGTGGAGTAACCAACGTCAACACAAGGTACCAGGGATCTATAGTCTAAGGGAAGTTTAGAGGGGAGTGTATGATGTGTTCCCCGGGGCAGTGGTTGTGTTGGTGGAGTAACCAACGTCAACACAAGATACCAGGGATCTATAGTCTAAGGGAAGTGTATAATGTGTTCTCCGGGCCAGTGGTTGTATTGGTGGAGTAACCGACGTCAACACAAGCTGCCAGGGATCTACAGTATAGTCTAAGGGAAGTTTAGAGGGGAGTGTATAATGTGTTCCCCGGGGCAGTGGTTGTGTTGGTGGAGTAACCGACGTCAACACAAGGTACCAGATCGAAGGGGAGTTAAGAGGGGAGTGTATAATGTGTTCCCCGGGGCAGTGGTTGTGTTTGTGGACTAACCAACGTCAACACAAGGTACCAGGGATCTATAGTCTAAGGGAAGTTTTGAGTGCTCCATACTGTATGTATACGATTTGAGCAATCTACTTATTCTATTTTATGTGCTTTCTCTCTCTCTCTCTCTCTCTCTCTCTCTCTCTCTCTCTCTCTCTCTCTCTCTCTCTCTCTCTCTCTCTCTCTCTCTCTCTCTCTCTCTCTCTCTCTCTCTCTCTCTCCTTCACACACACACACACACACACACACCTACACCGCCCCTCCCTCCACGCACCAAATAGAGCGGGACCACTTGTCAATTGTCTGCCATCGGCCTTCCAAGTGTGCGATCATCAAGAACACCAGACTGTTTACACATCCACTTAATTGTGCAGTGTTAATGATGGATTGATTTGCATTGTCTCCTTGGAATGGACCGCAGGATCTCTGATATATTTAATATTTAGCACTTTGTTATATATTTCTCCATTCCTCTATCTATTCATCCATATGCAAGCCGATTTATATTTATCTATATATTTTTAAGAATCTGCATCAATGAATGTGTATATTTGTATGTAGCTACTCTATCAGTTTATCTAATCTGTCTATCTACCTATCTACCTATCTACCTATTTGTTCATACAGTATATCTACTGTTTAAATATAGTTTAATCTATCCTACTATCTACCTATCTATATTCTCTAGCAATGCATCTATATATCTATCTATATATTTATCTACAACTATCTATATATATATATATATATATATATATATATATATATATATATATATATGTGTGTATGTCTGTATCTTTATCTAACTAACTATCTATCTATCTATATGTCTCTTTGTCTATCTATCTACCTATTTATGCATCTATATATATATATATATATATATATATATATATATATATATATATATATATATATATATATATATATATATATATATATCTGTTTATGTCTGTATGTATCGATCCACCTGCCTCTGACCTTGTAAAGCGAGCGATGATCAAGAACAAGGCAACTTTACACATTGGGTTGGTGTTTTAATGTCAATGAGAAGGCTTCAACCCCACCCCGAACAATTGAATGACAAAGATGCTGGTCATACTGTTAGAGAGAGAGAGAGATAGAGAATGCAATAATGAATAAAGAAGACAGAGAGAGAGAGAGAGACGAGCGATAGCGGGCCTCTATCGAAAAATTTAAAAATATTTTCGATGGCAGGTGTTGGGGGGGTATTTTTATTTTTATTTTGTCTAAGCTTAAATGGAGATCTTAGGAGGACGCTATAGAAAATAATAAATAAATTAACAAATATATGCAAATCTCCCTTTAGTCAGAACGCAAGTACAACACACAATCATGGTTGGAAGTTAACCCCTTGAGTACCAGCGACGTGTGTTATATTTTATTCTAGCTATATTTAGACGATAGTGTGCAGCTTAGGAAGGATCTGTGGTAGTTAAAGGGATTGGTAGATAGTTAGAAGCCTTATTATCACTAGAGGTCCTTCATAAGTTGAATAAAGTCGTATAATAGTTGCCAGAATATGATGAAAAAGACATCCCTGGTGCTGAAGGGGTTAAGGGGGGATCTCCACTTGAGGGATTTTTTTCTTGACCCCTTTCTCCCTCATGTTTAGCCCCATTGCTTTTGATATTATAAAACGTTTGCCCCATTAGTTTAGCGATTTTAAGAACTTTCACCCCATATTAAGACCTTTCGTGCCATTCAGGTGTCAATTTTATCCTGGCGAGCGATAGCGAGCCCGTCATTTAAGAGGAACCGGCCTTCGGTCGGGACATTTTTCTACCGAAAAATGTACAAATATATCTTGAAAGGGACTCAAGGGGGTGTAATTTTAAGCTTGATGGAGGTCTAGGGAAAAAACTAAATACCTCCCCTTAAACTGCACTATAGTCTGTCCATTCTAGGTTGGGCGGAAATCGTAACCTCTAACCTCAAAAAGGGCTGGAGCAAATGAGCTGTCAATGCATACAATATATTCCCTAGCCAAGTCTTCCTCTTTGGCAGAAATATTAGCTCGATTACTCCCAGTCCTTTTTCGTAGTTATGAGAGGTTAAGGGTTACGATTTCTGCCCAAGCTAGAATGAACGGACTATAGTTATGCATTATCCCTTGTAGCAGAGGTACGGGTTATATAGGTAGCTGGTCTTGTTATAACTTTATTTATGGATTTATTTTAGTTGTATGTTCTATTGTCATTTTATCTTTATGCATTAAGGGGGGATGGGCCGGTTTTATGGACCACTTTCTCCCTCATGTTTAGCCCCATTAGTTTTAATATGTTTGCCCCATTAGTTAGTCAATTTTAAGACCTTTCGCCCCATTTCTTCGTCAATATTTAGAACTTTCGTGCTATTTAGGTGTCGTTTTTTTCCCTGGCGAACGATAGTGAGCCTGTAATGTTGGAAGAACCGGCCTTCGGCCGGAACATTGTTCTACCGAAAAATGTACAAATTAATCTAGAAGGGGGATCTAATGGATGTTTTTTTTTTAATTTGATTTAGGTCTAGGGAGGAAACTAGAAAATTAATGAATAGATGCAAAAGTCGCCCGAAAAGTGAACCATCTCCCCTTAAATCTTTTAGCAGACTTGCTGGTTCTATATAAGTAATTGGTCTTATATTTCCTTTGTTTATATATATATATTGTATGTATAAATGCAACCTTATCTATTTCTTCACGTTTAATCTACGTTTTGTCTGTTTATTTATTAAATTATGTACCTTGTATGCCTTGAAATAATTAACTAACATATCTCTTTCTATTTCTAGGTAAGTTTGAATACCCTAAAGGAATCCTGAAGAACGAGACAGCTGTGAGCAGTAAGTACACTCTCAACAGTGATGGGTATGAACAGGGAAAATAAAGTGTCCATAGTTGACTAAGGAGTGTATACATACAAAGAGTAGTTATGTATTAATAAGATAATGGCTACCTGTGCTCAACCACATAGTCCGCCTTAAGGGGAGATGGGCGTATTTATTTGGTCATTTATATATTTTGTTTATCATTATTTTAGTTTCCTCCATAGACTTCAATCAAACTTTAAAACAAACATAAAACAAGGATCCCTCTTCAAGATATATATGTACATTTTTTGGTAGAAAATTATCCAGGCCAAAGGCCGGTTCTTCCTAAAATACAGGCTTGCTGTCGCTCGTCAGGAAAAAATCGACACCTAAATGGCACTAAAGATCTTAAAATTTACAGAAATTGGGCGAAAGTTTTAAAAATCGCCAACTAATTAGGCGAGCCTGTACTTTAAGAGAATTGTTCTATCGAAAAATGTACACATTTATCTTGAAAGGGACTCAAGGGGGTGTAATTTTAAGCTTGATGGAGGTCTAGGGAACAAACTAAAAACATCCCCTTAAGGGGAGATTTCCACTTGAGGGATTTTTTTCTTGACCCCTTTCTCCCTCATGTTTAGCCCCATTGCTTTTGATATTATAAAAAGTTTGCCCCATTAGTTTAGCGATTTTAAGAACTTTCACCCCATATTAAGACCTTTCGTGCCATTCAGGTGTCAATTTTATCCTGGCGAGCGATAGCGAGCCTGTAATTTAGGAGGAACCGGCCTTTGGCCGGGACATTTTTCTACCGAAAAATGTACATATTTATCTTGAAAGGGACTCAAGGGGGTGTAATTTTAAGCTTGATGGAGGTCTAGGGAACAAACTAAATACCTCCCCTTAATAGTGTACTTAATAAGGCTGGTATGTCTATGTAATTTATGGTGAAGTTAAATGTGTAATGCTTAGAGTAAACGTGATCATTAGCAGACACAGTGTTGTTATTGTTTAGAACTGTAGACAAAGGTTCCTCTTGGCCTTCAACTGTCTCCCTTTGTGTGTTTGTTGTTAGTTAGCGGTGGTGTTGTTGTTGTTGTTGTTGTTGTTATGTGGATGGTGTTATTATTCGTATTTTCTGTTTTATATTGTATTTGTTGGCGATTTTGGTACATTTATATTTGTTTCTATAGCAGACTCCGCCCACTGTTTCTTCTTTCCTTCTTTTTTTGTCGTATATATATATATATATATATATATATATATATATATATATATATATATATATTGTTTTTACCTCTCGTCTAATAGCTTTCTCTTGTATTGACGTCGATGTTGTTGTTGTTGTTGGTTTTATTGGTATTGTTGTTGTTTTTGTTGGTTTTATTGGTATTGTTGTTGTTGTTGGTTTTATTGGTATTGTTGTTGTTGTTGGTTTTATTGGTATTGTTGTTGTTGTTGTTGGTTTTATTGGTATTGTTATTGTTGTTCTTATTTGTTTTTGTTGTTCTGGATCCCGTGTAAAGGCAAACAGAGCGAGCAGAGAATGAGTGTATACGGCAGAGTCGTTTTATAGCCGCTACGGTCAAGCTAATGGTTGCAATGTGTGTGTGTGTTTTTTTTTGTTTATATATATATGAAGGATACAAAAGGTAAATATACGGGGAAGGAGGAGAGTTTGCTGTTGATATTGTTGTGGTTGTTGTTGTTGTTTTTATTAAGTGTGTTGGTATTGTTGTTGATGACGTTAACGCTGTGTTTGTAGTTGTTGTGTGTTATCTGAATATTGTGGTGCTTGTAGTGGTTGCTATTATGGTTATGTTGGTGTTGTTGTTTTTGTTATTGTCGTTAGATCCGTATAGCTGTAAACAGACCGACTCGGCGATAACAAAAAGGTGGATTCGACCGTTCTTGAAGCGAGACGGGTCAATCCGTGTTCCGCCGAGGGGATTATCTACTCTCTCCTGCACGAACGGATTAGCTAAGGTCTGTCGGGCGTTGGAGGTGTAGCTTAACCCTTTCTGTACCGGCGACGTCTTTTTCCATCATATTCTGGCAACTATTAGACGATTTTATTCAGCTTAGGAAAGACCGCTAGACATAATAAGGCTTCCAACTATCTCAACCAACCTCTTTAACTACCCCAGATCCTTCCTAAGCTGCATAATATCGTCTAAATATTAATAGCATAAAATACAGCACACGTCGCTGGCACTCACAAGGTTAACCCCTTCTGTACCGGCGACGTCTTTTTCATTTTATTCTAGCTATATTTAAACGATTGTTTACAGTTTATGAAGGATATATTAAGGTAGCTAAAAGGATGAATTGAGATACTCTGTAGCCTTTTTTATTGGTAGACGTCCTCCCTAAGCTGAATACAATTGTCTAATAGTTGCCAGAATATAATGAAAAGGACGTCTAGGGGTGTTTATTTAAGCTTGATGTAGGTCTAGCGAGGAAACAAAAAAATAATGTTTATATAAATTGGTATTATTATTTTATTTACACCAACCAACTTCACATATAAAGTAAATTAATTAAATCAACAAATACATGTGGCACTCCGAGGACTCGAACCCAGGATACTCACATCGAAATTCCGCGCACTATGCATTACGCTATCAAGACAAAAAGGGGCCGTAATAACAGTACCCAATCATAATGTCTACCACAATAAAAGGCTAGTATAGGCCTTTATCGACCATATGGCAGCCAAAGAAAGTAGTAGCCTTAGTTTTCTCAATCCTAGGTACCCAATCTCACGCGGCAAACATATCGTGAACAAGTATTTATTATTGAGAACAGCTGATCACGAGACAGCGAGAGAAAGAGAAAGAGAGAAACCGCTGTGTGATAGTGTGTTTGAGAGAGTGTGTGTTTGTCTGTGTGTGTATGTACTGTATGTGTGTGTGTGTGTGTGTTAATATAAGTGACCACCAATCACACCATCTGGCAGACAGAGAAAGATGTACAGTAATAGATCACGTACAATACAACTTTCTCTACCTCCACTATTGTACAGATACTCACAAATAAATATACCAAAAAATAGACCCTACCCCCTTAACTAGCCAACCCCTACCTGAACAAACAACCAACTCATCTAAATCACCAACTCATCTAAATCACCAACTCATCTAAATCACCAACTCATCTACATCACCAACTCATCTAAATCACCAACTCATCTACATCACCAACTCATCTAAATCACCAACTCATCTAAATCACCAACTCATCTAAATCACCAACTCATCTAAATCACCAACTCATCTAAATCACCAACTCATCTACATCACCAACTCATCTACATCACCAACTCATCTAAATCACCAACTCATCTAAATCACTAACTCATCTAAATCACCAACTCATCTAAATCACTAACTCATCTACATCACCAACTCATCTAAATCGCCAACTCATCTAAATCACTAACTCATCTAAATCACCAACTCATCTAAATCACTAACTCATTTACATCACCAACTCATCTAAATCACTGACTCATCTAAATCATCAACTCATCTAAATCACTGACTCATCTAAATCACTAACTCATCTAAATCAACTCATCTAAATCACCAACTCATCTAAATCACCAACTCATCTAAATCACCAACTCATCTAAATCACCAACTCATCTAAATCACTGACTCATCTAAATCATCAACTCATCTAAATCACCAACTCATCTAAATCATCAACTCATCTAAATCACTAACTCATCTACATCACCAACTCATCTAAATCACCAACTCATCTAAATCACTGACTCATCTAAATCATCAACTCATCTAAATCACCAACTCATCTAAATCACTAACTCATCTACATCACCAACTCATCTAAATCATCAACTCATCTAAATCACCAACTCATCTAAATCACCAACTCCTCTAAATCACCAACTCATCTAAATCACCAACTCCTCTTAATCACCAACTCATCTAAATCACCAACTCATCTAAATCACCAACTCCTCTAAATCACCAACTCATCTAAATCACCAACTCATCTAAATCACCAACTCCTCTAAATCACCAACTCCTCTAAATCACCAACTCCTCTAAATCACCAACTCCTCTAAATCACCAACTCCTCTAAATCACCAACTCATCTAAATCACCAACTCATCTAAATCACCAACTCATCTAAATCACCAACTCATCTAAATCACCAACTCATCTAAATCACCAACTCATCTAAATCACCAACTCATCTAAATCACCAACTCATCTAAATCACCACTCATCTAAATCACCAACCTAAATCACCAACTCATCTAAATCACCAACTCATCTAAATCACCAACTCATCTAAATCACCAACTAACTCCTCTAAATCACCAACTCATCTAAATCACCAACTCATCTAAATCACCAACTCATCTAAATCACCAACTCATCTAAATCACCAACTCATCTAAATCACCAACTCCTCTAAATCACCAACTCCTCTAAATCACCAACTCCTCTAAATCACCAACTCATCTAAATCACCAACTCATCTAAATCACCAACTCATCTACATCACCAACTCATCTAAATCACCAACTCATCTAAATCACCAACTCCTCTAAATCACCAACTCCTCTAAATCACCAACTCATCTAAATCACCAACTCCTCTAAATCACCAACTCATCTAAATCACCAACTCATCTAAATCACCAACTCATCTAAATCACCAACTCATCTACATCACCAACTCATCTAAATCACCAACTCATCTAAATCACCAACTCCTCTAAATCACCAACTCACTAATTCCAACAAACTTCCCCCCAAATGTTCGTAAGCTCTTGCGATTTTCTATATGCAAATATATCCATTTAGATTGATGTTCAGATCAAATCAGCTATATATCAATATATAATATACATAATATACACAATACATAATATATTTTCGTTAATATATGGCTGATTTGAACTGAACATCAATCTAAATGTATTTATTATATATGTAACCAGAATGTAGATTATGTAGTTACGTTATGGGTGAAATCTTAAGGTAACCCGCCCTTCAACCCAGACAGATGGTAAGGTTGACCAAGGCACGGTGACAAACACACTGGCTCCCAACAAAGACCATACAGTTAAGGCGTGACTCTCTCTCTCTCTCTCTCTCTCTCTCTCTCTCTCTCTCTCTCTCTCTCTCTCTCTCTCTCTCTCTCTCTCTCTCTCTCTCTCTCTCTCTCTCTCTCTCTCTCTCTCTCTCTCTCTCTCTCTCTCCTCTCTCTCTCTCTCTCTCTCTCTCTCTCTCTCTCTCTCTCTCTCTCTCTCTCTCTCTCTCTCTCTCTCTCTCTCTCTCCTAATTACAGTGACACATGTATTGAACTAAAGGCTATGTGAGGGAGACTGTATTGTGTGTGTATGTATAGCAGGTTGATTAGTGTGTTTGTGTAGGTATGTTACTTGGTATGTGTGTGTGTGTTGTGTGTGTGTGTTCATCTATTGTATGTGTGTGTTTACTCTCATGTGCACCTATGTGTGAAGCAGCCAAAGTGTGAAGTAATTTATGGCTCCAATGATGAAAGCTTGTGTGTGTGTGTGTGTATGATAGAGAGAGATTGCGTGTGTGTGTGTGTGTGTGTGTGTGTGTGTGTGTGTGTGCGTGAGTGAGTGAGTTACAAGAAATAGTGAGTATCTATAAATTCCGGGTAGATATTCGAAGTGAAAATAAAGATATTATGTTGTGCACTACACTCGTCGCAGTGTCTATAATACTATCTACTCTCTTCTTGGGCTGCTCTACTGAAGACATATTTACAACTTCTGAGGGAAGTTTGTTTCAGATAAAACAGCGCTTATAATGTGAAAGTGTCCACAAGTACTAGTGTTGAACTTTAATCATTCCAACTTCCAGCCATGGTTGCGTTTTGTATTCATATTGATGTTAAACTAAATTCTATAATCTGCATTTTCAAACCCATTAAGTATTTTAAAAATTTAAGCCAGTTGACTTCGTATTCTGTGTGTCCAACGAAAAGAGATCAAGAGGTTCAACCGGTCCTCATAGCTCAGTCTTCTATCGATAGTATTAGCTTTGTAGCCCTAGTTTGTACTTAAGAGAGAGAGATTTCTAACACATTAAAATTTCTTAATTTTTCGTTTATTTAAGTTTATTTCTAAGTGTATTTCTATTTTGTATGTGTCTGTGTGTGTATGTGTACTTACTCTAGTTGTATTGCGGGAGTGAGCATGCTCGTTGACAGTGTGTGTGTCTGTGAGTGTGTGTGTGTGTGTAGGGGGGTGGGTGATTGGGAGGAGGGGGTGGAGGTGTGTAAAAAAGAGTGTGTGTGTGTGTGCGTGCGTGCGTGTGGCGGTGGGGGGTGATTTGCGTCAGTCAGCCAAGTGCGAAATTGTTGAGGGAGACCAGGTGCGAGTAACCCCCGGCCCCAACGCCCCGCCCCCCTTAAACCCCTTTGTTTGTGGGCGCTTTGTTTACATTGCATCACTGTTGTTATTAGATGGTTTTTACGAATCTTTGTAATCGCTCTCTCTCTCTCTCACTCTCTCTCTCTCTCTCTCTCTCTCTCTCTCTCTCTCTCTCTCTCTCTCTCTCTCTCTCTCTCTCTCTCTCTCTCTCTCTCTCTCTCTCTCTCTCTCTCTCTCTCTCTCTCTCTTGTTACCTTAGTGCTTTCAGTGCACCGAATTGTGACTTTTTTGATAAACATGAATAATCCATCTTAGTTACTTAGTACAACATTGCTAGTAGAAGACTTTTATGGATCTGTGGGTGTTGTGCCATTATATATTTGATTTAATTATTTGTTTTAGTTTTATCAATACAATGGCGATTAATTTTGGTTTGGTTGGTAGTAGTGGTAGTTGTGGTAGTAGAAGTAAAGATGGGTTGGTAATAGTGGTAATGTTTATTTAGCTATATTAGTAACAGTTGTGGTAGTGATTGGTAATATTGGTAATGGTAGTATTGACATTGGTAGTACTGGTAGTGATGGTAGTGTTTGGTAATATTGGTGTTAATGATAGTATTGACATTGGTAGTACTGGTAGTGTTTGGTAATATTGGTGTTAATGGTAGTATTGACATTGGTAGTACTGGTAGTGTTTGGTAATATTGGTGTTAATGGTAGTATTGACATTGGTAGTACTGGTAGTGTTTGGTAATATTGGTGTTAATGGTAGTATTGACATTGGTAGTACTTATTTGTAGTGACAGTTGTGGTAGTGATGGCATTGGCTGGTTTGTTTGGTAATATTGATGGTAATGATAGTATTGACATTGGTAGTACTGGTAGTGACAGTTGTGGTAGTGATGGTACTGTTTGGTAATATTGGTGTTAATAATAGTATTGACATTGGTAGTACTTATTGGTAGTGACAGTTGTGGTAGTGATGGCATTGACTAGTTTGTTTGGTAATATTGATGGTAATGATAGTATTGACATTGGTAGTACTGGTAGTGACAGTTGTGGTAGTGATGGTACTGTTTGGTAATATTGGTGTAAGTAATGGTAGTATTGATGTTGGTAGTACTTATTGGTAGTGACAGTTGTGGTAGTGATGGCATTGACTGGTTTGTTTGGTAATATGGGTAGTAATGGTAGTATTGATGTTGGTAGTACTTATTGGTACTGACAGTTGTGGTAGTGATGGCATTGACTGGTTTGTTTGGTAATATGGGTAGTAATGGTAGTATTGATGTTGGTAGTACTTATTGGTAGTGACAGTTGTGGTAGTGATGGCATTGACTGGTTTGTTTGGTAATATTGATGGTAATGATAGTATTGACATTGGTAGTACTGGTAGTGACAGTTGTGGTAGTGATGGCATTGACTGGTATTGTTTGGTAATATTAGTAATGGTAGTATTGACATTGGTAGTACTGGTAGTGACAGTTGTGGTAGTGATGGCATTGACTGGTTTGTTTGGTAATATGGGTAGTAATGGTAGTATTGATGTTGGTAGTACTTATTGGTAGTGACAGTTGTGGTAGTGATGGCATTGACTGGTTTGTTTGGTAATATTGATGGTAATGATAGTATTGACATTGGTAGTACTGGTAGTGACAGTTGTGGTAGTGATGGCATTGACTGGTATTGTTTGGTAATATTAGTAATGGTAGTATTGACATTGGTAGTACTGGTAGTGACAATTGTGGTAGTGATGGCATTGACTGGTATTGTTTGGTAATATTAGTAATGATAGTATTGACATTGGTAGTACTGGTAGTGACAGTTGTGGTAGTGATGGCATTGACTGGTATTGTTTGGTAATATTAGTAATGGTAGTATTGACATTGGTAGTACTGGTAGTGACAGTTGTGGTAGTGATGGCATTGACTGGTATTGTTTGGTAATATTAGTAATGGTAGTATTGACATTGGTAGTACTGGTAGTGACAGTTGTGGTAGTGATGGCATTGACTGGTATTGTTTGGTAATATTAGTAATGGTAGTATTGACATTGGTAGTAATGGTAGTGACAGTTGTGGTAGTGATGGCATTGACTGGTATTGTTTGGTAATATTAGTAATGGTAGTATTGACATTGGCAGTACTGGTAGTGACAGTTGTGGTAGTGATGGCATTGACTGGTATTGTTTGGTAATATTAGTAAATGGTAGTATTGACCATTGGTAGTACTGGTAGTGACAGTTGTGGTAGTGATGGCATTGACTGGTATTGTTTGGTAATATTAGTAATGGTAGTATTGACATTGGTAGTACTGGTAGTGACAGTTGTGGTAGTGATGGCATTGACTGGTATTGTTTGGTAATATTAGTAATGGTAGTATTGACATTGGCAGTACTGGTAGTGACAGTTGTGGTAGTGATGGCATTGACTGGTAATATTAGTAATGGTAGTATTGACATTGGTAGTACTGGTAGTGACAGTTGTGGCGGTGGTTGTGGTTGTTGCGGCTACTCTTTGCGGCGATAGTGAACAACATAGGCTTGACCGCAGCGTCTGTGTGTGTCAAGGTTGTGCACTGGTTGCCATGTGGGTTTCTCTCTCTCTCTCTCTCTCTCTCTCTCTCTCTCTCTCTCTCTCTCTCTCTCTCTCTCTCTCTCTCTCTCTCTCTCTCTCTCTCTCTCTCTCTCTCTCTCTCTCTCTCTCTCTCTCTCTCTCTCTCTCTCTCTCTCTCTGCTGATGTTTAACTTTCTTCATTATATTATGCTATTCCTCCTGCTATGCATCACCAATAACAGTGAATTTGCCTAAGCTTATTCGGAGATTTCAACGGCAGCAGAAGTGGTGATCTGTCTTGCCAGCATCACACGAGAGCTTTTTTATAATTGATTTGTTATATTTTCATAACATTAGCGTTACAGCAAAGCACAACCTAGCGTAATCCCTTAATTTGCTATTCTTTGTCTGTTTATTTACCTTTATATATATATATACAGTATGTGTCTTACCTATATAGATATTTATATAGAAATCAAAGAGTTAAAACATTGTAACGCATTTTTCTTTGATTATGAATTGCCAATCATTCTATTTTACTTGGTCATTAATTATCTAGTATGTGTATGTATCCACCTATCTGTCTCTCTGTCTACCTTTCCAGTCCTTGGGTTATAAGACTTTCATAACGTAATATAAGAGGATAATGTTCGGTCAGGTATTATTTTTCGCTCTCTCCTTCGCTAGTCTTGGGCAGAATCTGGTGAAAAATGTGCTAGTTGGCCCTTCATTAAAGATGGTGACATGGAAGAAAATGGGAGGGTGAAGAAAGTGGAAGGGTGCTGAGGGAGAACCGGAATGGGAATTAAGGGGTGATGGGGCGTTTTTTTTTTTTTTTTTTTTTTTTCTCTCTCTCTTTCTCCCTCTTTTTTCGTTTTTTTTTTTTTTTTTTTTTTTTTTTTTCTATTAATTAATGTATTCCTTTATGTCTTAGTTTCCTCGCTAGACCTCCATCAAGCTTAGAAAAACACCCCCTAGACCCCCCTTCAAGATAAATTTATATATTTTTCGGTAGAAAAATATCCCAGCCGAAGGCTGGTTCCTCTTAATATATCAGGTTCGCTATCACTCGCCAAGAAAAAAATACACCTATATGACACGAAAGGTCTTAAAATTGACAACGAAATTAATCGAATGGTGTTAAAATCGCCAAACTAATGGGGCTTAGCACAAGAGAGAAAGGGGACCAGAAAAACGACCCATCTCCCCTTAAACAAACATAGCAGCACATTACAGGACAGGGGACTGTAGTTCTCGAAAAGAGGCTTCAGTCCTGACGTTCCGTTATTCTTGACTTACAGTGTGCTGGCTGAATAATCCAGAAGGGTTGACAAGCCTCTGAAGTCCTATTTTAACTAACTAACGTTACAGGTCACAACACTAAAATAAAGTAAGCTTACGGAAGATAGAAATGACAGGAGAATTTTAAGCTTTTAGAGAGAGTGAGAGTGTGTGTGTGTGTGAGAGAGAGATAGAGTGAGACTGAGTGAGAGTGAATGATTGGGAGAGAGAGAGAGAGAGAGAATGTGAGCAGGAGTGGGCAGGGAAGAGGAAAGAAAAATAGAATAACGATTGGGATAGGTGACTTAAAAGAGTGAAAGGAAAGGGTACAACCATGGGGGAAATACTGAGAGAGAGAGAGAGTGTGTGTGTGAGTGAGAGAGAGAGAGGGGGGAGTGAGTGTGTGTGTGTGTGTGTGTGTGTTTGTGTGTGTGTGTGTAAAGCCTGTGAGAATTGAAAAGCTGTAGAGCAGAGAGGTGACTAGAAAATTTAAGCTTACAATAAAATGGATATAATGAGGTATAGTGGATCTAATAATTAAAAATAATAATAATAAGAAGAAGAAGAAGAAGAAGAAGAAGAAGAAGAAGAAGAAGGAGAAGAAGAAGAATGCACGAAAGGAAAGAGGACTAACATGAGGAGAACGAGGAAGAGAGAGACTAATTTGCATACAAGAAGACTAGAAAGGGAGGAGGGGTCATGGGGAAAAGGGATTGCGGCCGAGAGAGAGAGAGGGAGTATAAAAAAATGGTTAGTTTCGATTGAGAGAGAGAGAGTGTGTGTGTGTGTGTATGTATGTGTGTGTGCGTACAGTAGGTGAAGGCAGTTTGTGACTATATTCGCTTGCGTACGCATAGCTGTAACAGAGATACTTTTACATATGCTATTTCAGCTATATATGATTACAGTATGTTAAAATTACATCCCAAAAGTTGATATGATGGATTAAATAATAAGAAACAAAAAATTTATGAGGAGAATCACTTTATTTTTGCAGTCACGGCAAGGTCTATAAACTGATCCTCCTCTACTGGTGTTTATATTCGTGATTACATAATAAAACAACGGCAAAGCGCAATGTAATATACCGTACAGTTTTAGCCAGTGTGTTTGGGATAGTTAAATTATGTTCTTTGCCTTTCCTATTCTCTACCTCTATGATTGTGGTAAGATGAAAGTAGTAATATGAGTGTGTTGTGTCTCGGAGTGTACATTATGGGTAAGTGTGTGTGTGTGTGAGTCATTTCCTTGCGGTTCTGTGATATATATCTCCCTTCGCTACACTTTCTCCTCTTCAAGCAACTCTTTAAAGCATATACAGTATTATCTCATAGCAGTACTTATATTTTAGGTCAGTAATTTATATTTACCTTTACAATACGATGACGTAATTTCCCTTTATCCTTGCTAACACTAGATGCTTTTATACAGCTTAGGAGGGACCTTTAGTAAGCAAAGGGGTAAATTTGATCGCGAATGACCCTTTGGCCCCCACAGGCCTTGCCTAATCTTAATAAAATCGTCTAATAATAGCCAGGATAATGGTAGAACACGTCCTATTATAGTAAAAAGGTTAACCTCTTTAATATGATGACGTGTTTAGCATTATAGTAAGGCTATCATTGGATATATTTATTTAACCCTATTTATCCGGGGGGGGGAGGGTCTTCTATAATATCCCCTGTTTTGTTTCATTAGTGTGCAGATTTTAAGACGTTTCACTCCATTAGTTTGGCGATTATAAGACACTCCATCCCAGGTGTCGATTTGTTCTGGGCGATTAGACTACAATTTAGGGGAAGTCAGCCTTTGGCCAGGATATTTATCTTGAAGTGGGTCTGGTTAGCGTTTGTGTTTTGTTTTGTTTTGTTTTTGTTTTGTTTTGATTTTGAACGTACTCTGGGGAGATGTGTGTGTGTGTGTGTTTTTGTCTAGGGGAAACTAAAATTACATTGGTGGAAAATGGCAACATCCATCAAAATCCTCATTAATGTTATACCAAAATATCCTAATAACCCCCGAGACGTTGCATCAGATAGAGTTAACCCTCACATATCATATTACTGGACTTCACTAGTTAACATTCACAATTTTGTTTTATCATTGGGAGATGTCCAAGTATTTCTGAGCTCTATTGTGTTGATAATTGACTTTTATCTCTGCTATCAGTATTGTTAGAGGATTTTGTCTACGTAAGTTGCTTTATCCTCTCTCTCTCTCTCTCTCTCCCTTCTCATCACTCTCTCATCTCATCCCTCTCTCTCTCTCCCTCCGTCCTCTTCTCGTCTCTCTCCTATCTCTCCTCCTCTCTCTCTCTCTCTCATCCTCTCCCCTCTCTCTCTTCATCCTCTCTCTCTCTCTCTCTCTCTCTCTCTCTCTCTCTCTCTCTCTCTCTCAGACACATACTCTACCTATCTATCTAAATATATATATTGCCCCACTTCCTGCCTCCCTCTCTCCACATCAACAGGTTTCTACTATACAATATTTAATTTCCGCATCACGACATTAACAACCACACTCATTACCTGTATAGCTCTTTAATGTATCTAGCTCTTTAATCTAGCTAGCTCTTTAATCTAGCTAGCTCCTTAATCTAGCTAGCTCTTTAAATGGCAGCTAGCTCTTTAATCTAGCTAGCTCTTTAATCTAGCTAGCTCCTTAATCTAGCTAGCTCCTTAATCTAGCTAGCTCTTTAATCTAGCTAGCTCTTTAATCTAGATAGCTCCTTAATATATCTAGCTCTTTAATCTATCTTGCTCTTAAATCTGTCTACTCTTTAATCTATCTAGCTCTTTAATGTATCTAGCTCTTTAATGTGTCTAGCTCTTTAATCTAGCTAGCTCTTTAATCTAGCTAGCTCCTTAATCTAGCTAGCTCCTTAATCTAGCTAACTCTTTAATCTAGCTAGCTCTTTAATCTAGATAGCTCCTTAATATATCTAGCTCTTTAATCTATCTTGCTCTTAAATCTGTCTACTCTTTAATCTATCTAGCTCTTTAATGTATCTAGCTCTTTAATGTGTCTAGCTCTTTAATGTATCTAGCTCTTTAATCTATCTAGCTCTTTAATGTATCTAGCTCTTTAATGTATCTAGCTCTTTAATGTATCTAGCTCTTTAA
>CM064531.1:8123120-8153120 GCA_032716605.1 Paralithodes platypus
AAACAATAAAGAGAGGAATATGAGAAGCGGTCGGCGGAGAAGAGACGCTGGTTGGAGTGAAAGGGTTGAGAGCAAACTAATTAATGAAAACATGAGACGAAGGGGTAGGAGGGGGGGGGGGTGAGAGAGAGAGGGAGGGAGTGTGTGTGTGTGTGTGTGCGTGCGAGAGTGAGAGGGAGAGGGTGGTAGGATGGAAACATGGAATAAAATGGAAATATACAGTAGACAGTATATATATATATATATATATATATATATTAATATATTAATATGTATATATATACTATAAAGGATATAACTATATATATATATATAGTGAGAGAGTGAGAGTGAGAGTGAGTGGGAGAGAGGGAGTGCCAAATGGGTAACTCCTGCTATGAACCCGCAAGCACTCCACCACACAACTTTCAATTTCGAGACAATGCAAGAGAGAGAGAGAGAGAGAGAGAGACGTTAAGAGAGTATCAGTATGTCTTTAACACTATCTGTTCCGACGTCTTGTTGGTTGTTATGATTATTTTTGTTTGTGTATTAATATTGAGGATTTTGTTTGTGTTTGCCATTTTAGATCAATGTATTTTAGTTTGTCCCCTACAGTAGGCTAACAAAATTGCGTTCCCAGACTTAAAAAGGCCGACCCAGACCCCTTCAAGCTAAATTTATACATTTGCCGATAGAAAACTGTCCCTGCTCGCTATTGCTCACCCAGAAAATAAATATCGACACCTAAATGGGGAGAAGCGTCTTATTAACGCCTTATAATCTCCAAACTAAATGGGGCGAAACATGGAAGGTCCAAAACGCCCCTCCTAGAACCAAATTGGGTTTAAAATAAGGTATATGGCGTACAAGGGAAAATAATAACTGGCATTTTAAGGGAGCTCAGACGTTATTGTGCAGCATAATTTAATGGTTCGGCTCAATGGTTTAAGGAAGGGGTTTAGTCGCTCTCTACAACCTCTATCAAGCTCTAAAAAAAACCCACAAGGAACCCCCCCCCCCCCCTTCGATATAAATTTGTACATTTTTAAGTAGAAAAAATTCCAGGCCGAAGGCCGATTCCTCTTCAAATACAGGCTCGCTTCGCTCCGCAGGAAAAAACATCGACACCTAAATGGGCACGAAAGGTCTTAATATTGGCAAAGAAATGGGGCAAAAGGTCTGAAAATCGCCAAACTAATGGGGCGAATGTTTTGAAATCTCATAACTGATAGGGCTAAACATGAGGGAGAAGGAGGACTCTAAAAACCAACTGCCTCCCCTTACGGTGCAGTGTCAGTGGCGGTGTATTTCAGTTTAATAGGGGTGAAGAGGTTAAACGCATGCTGACCCTTCCTGCAGTTCTCTCTCTCTCT
Organism: Paralithodes platypus; assembly: GCA_032716605.1. Classification (NCBI taxonomy): domain Eukaryota; kingdom Metazoa; phylum Arthropoda; class Malacostraca; order Decapoda; family Lithodidae; genus Paralithodes; species Paralithodes platypus. The sequence goes on from CM064531.1 coordinate 8,124,476, forward strand.
CTCTCTCTCTCTCTCTCTCTCTCTCTCTTGCTTAATTTTTTTTTTTTTTCTTTTTTTTTTTTTTTTCTTTTTCTTCTTCTCTTCTCCTTTTTCTCCTTTAATCCTCCTCCGGTACTTTACTATAACCCTTTCCTCTACCTAGTAGTAGTCTATTCGCTGTAAGTAGGCGAGAAATCATGACCCCTTAACCTCTGTAACTCAAAAAGGACTAGAGTAATCGAGCTAATATTTCTACCATTTGGGAAGAGTCAGCCAGGAAATAGGTGTTGAAATTTACAGCCAATTTGCTCTAGCCCTTTTTGAGTTACAGAGGATAGAGTTCATGATTTCTCGCCTACTTACAGCGAATAGACTATGGTAGCTTAACAGTGTAGATATCCAAACTACCCCGTAAGGACCAATAGGACTGTTGTAGTTTGTAGGTCCTTTGTATTCCTTTGTATTCTTACTTTACTCCTCCTCCTCCCGCTCCTCCTCCTCCTCCTGCTCCTCCCCCCCCCCCCCCTCTCCCTCCTCCTCCTCCTCCTCCTCCCCCTCTCCCTCCTCCTCCTGCTCCTCCTCCTGCTACTAATCCTCCCCTCATCCCTCCTCACTCCATCCTCCCCTCTCCCTCCTCCTCCTCCCCTGCTCCTAAACCTTCCGCCTCCTCTCCCCCCCGCTCCTCGTCCTCCTCCTCCTGCTCCCCCCCCCCCTCCTCCTCCTCCTCCTCCTTCTTTTGCTAACCTATTAAATACATTTAAATACACCACGACATAAACTGCACCTTGTCCACCATTCACCCAGGCTTAAGGGGGAGGTAGTTGTTTTTATGGACCCCCTTTTCCCTTATTTTAGCATATTAGTTTTGAAGTTTTATGGCGTTTGTTTCGTTAGTTTGGCGATTTTGAGACCTTTCGCCTCATTTGTTGTCAATATTAAGACCTTTCGTGCCATTTAGGTGTCGATATTTTTATGGCAAGCGATAGCGAGCCTGTTATTTTAGAAGGAATCGGCCTTCGGCCTGGAAATTTTTCTACCGAAAAATGTACAAATTTATCTTGACCGGGGGTCTAAAGGGGGTGTTTTTCTGAAGCTTGATGGAGGTCTAGCGAGGAAACTCACAAATAAATAAATAAATACACAAACTAAAAACAAGCACTAGCCCCTTAAAACACAACAAGCTGACGCTAGAGATCCTGTGGGCCGAGAGACTGACGATGTTTTGTTTGATTGTTCTTACTTCTTTTCCTTATTATTGTTTCGTCTTTTTGTTTCTCTTCGTCACGTCTCTTTCTTCTTCTTCTTCTTCTTCTTCTTCTCGTCACCTCTTCTTCTTCTCTTCCTCCATCTTCCCTGCTTCTTCTTCTTCGTCTTCTTCTTCGTCTTCTTCAATTTCTTCTTCTACCAAATCATTTACAAGTTCATCTTGAAGGGGGCCTAGGGGGTGTTTATTTTTAAGCTTGATGGAGGTATAACGAGGCTACTATAAACTAACTAAATACATATACAGACCAACAAATAGGCACTATTCCCTTAAAATGACTGTTATTATTGGACCGACTTACTGCTATCTTGTCTTACATTGGCTGCCAAGTGCTGGGGTAATAAAGTGAATAGTTGGCCAAAGAGACGTGATAGCTGTGTTAATTATGTGCTGCTTCTCCGGCCAAATCCTTCCTACTATGACATTCACCAGCGTTTACACCTGGTTAATAGTGCTATGTGTTTATTATATATATATACAGTATGTATATATATATATATATATATATATATATATATATATATATATATATATATATATATATATATATCCTTTAGATACCTTTAGATGTGTTCGCCGCTCTTCTAGCGGTACCAAGGAGCGCGACGCCCCTCGTTATGGGTGGTGATTTGGTGCAGTAGACTGTTTGAAGCGACAGCTCGCTCCCTTGCGAGGATGGGCTTGTCTGGCACTTTTTGCAGTTCGACATCTAGGGCTCTCTTGAGTTGTCTAACGAGATGTCCCTCATGTCTCTTACTCGCCGTGGGAGTTTGTTGAAGAGACGTGGGCCTCTGTGTGATAACCAGCCCTCTCGCAGAGAGCCCATAGCACCCCTGTTATTCATCCGGGGGATTTCGCATTCCCAGCCTCTCCTATCACTGAATTTCATGACTATCGGAGTATGTAGGTTTGGTACTAAACCCTCTGCGATTTTCCACGTGTATATTATTAGGTAACGTTCTCTTCTACGTTCCATGTGAGTACAGATTCAGTGCTCTTAAACGCTCCCAATAGTGTAGATGTTTTATCGAACTTATATGCGAAGTGAAATTTCTTTGTACACTCTCTACGTCATTTATTTCACCTGCTTTGTATAGGGATGTTAATACGCTACAGTATTCATGCCGCGGTAGCACTAGAGATTTGAAGAGCGTTATCATAGCCAATTCACCGCGTGTTTTAAAAGTACGCAGAATCCAACCCGTTAGACGTTTCGCAGCCGCCACTTTGACCTGGTTATGTACTTTGAAACCCATATTTTCAGACATTAATACCCCAAGGTCTTTCACACTGTCTTTCCGTTCTATTATGTGGTTAGATTCTGTTAAGTAATTTGTAGTTTCTTTAACACCATTATTATCTCCGTACCGTATTAATTGGAATTTTTCCTCATTGAATTGCATGTTGTTTTCCCTGGTCCATATATATATATATATATATATATATATATATATATATATATATATATATATATATATATATATATAATATAGTCCAGCTTATGTGTGGGGACTTGGAGAAAAAGAGAGTTACATCAATTTACATAGATACACAGATCACACATACAGTATATTGCAGGTACGAGAGAGAGAATGAGAGCGAGTGTGTGACTGAGAGAGAGAGAGAGAGAGACAGAGAGTGTGTGTGAGTGTTAGAGAGAGACTACACCAGAAAAATATATTGCCTTGCTTATCTTTGCCTACAAGAAAACCTGTGCTTGTATGTTGTGTGTGTGGGGGGGATGTTAACCTTTGAATAATAAGCAAGTTATCAAGTGTTGCGTTTATGGTATACAGGCATGCAAGAAAACATAATTGGCTAAAAGAAAGTTAGTGGGATATATTTAATGCATTTTAAGTGTCTCTGTTTATGCTGTATCGCTTGGTGGAGAACTTGTGTGTGTGTGTGAGAGAGAGAGAGAGAGGGATGGGTGATCAATATTGCCAAAGAGAGAGACAGAGAGTTGGGTGATAATATTGCCAGAGAGAGAGAGAGAGACCAATAGTTGGATGATCAATATTGCCAGAGAGAGAGAGAGAGAGACAGAGCGAGAGATAGAGAGAGAAAGAGCGAGAGCGAAAGTGAGAGAGAGAGAGAGTGAGAGTTAGAGTTAGAGTGAGTTGCCTGATCATTAATATTGACCAACTGAACAGATTTATACCCGGGTAATCATTCGGTCAGACCAAGATTACCGAGGGGGGAATTATGAGGGGAAGAAACTGGTTCGGTATAATTATTGGGGTTCTTACTGCCCTGTCTCTGTCTGTCTCGTTTTTTCTCTTTCTGATTCTCTCTCTCTCTCTCTCTCTCTCTCTCTCTCTCTCTCTCTCTCTCTCTCTCTCTCTCTCTCTCTCTCTCTCTCTCTCTCTCTCTCTCTCTCTCTATCTCTCTCTCTCTCTCTCTCTCTCTCTCTCTCTCTCTCTCTCTCTCTCTCTCTCTCTATCTCTCTCTCTCTCTCTCTCTCTCTCTCTCTCTCTCTCTCTCTCCTTAAAAGGTCGAAGCATTGGATATAATCGGAAGCACAGACACACACACACACACACACACACACACACACACACACACACACACACACACACACACACACACACACACACACACACACACACACACAGAGGCACTGAACACTTTCCCTGACATTTTAATCCCCTTACTCACTTCCTTAACCCGTTCTGTACCGGTGACATAATTTTCATCCTATTCTGGCAACTATTAGACGATTTTATTCAGCTTAAGATGAACGTTTATTAGAAGGAACTGGCCTTCGGCCGGGACAGTTTTCTACCGAAAAAATGTACAAATTTATCTTGAAAGGGAGTCCGGGGGTTGTTATTTTAAGCTTGATGAAGGTCTAGGGAGGAAAAATAAAAAATACAAAATTACATAAATGATCAAATAAATACACCTCTGCTTGACATAGAAAACGGTTATTAGTATTAACCACTTGCGAGTTTCAGGCTATAAGGAAGTTGGAGCCGTGAACATCGGTATTAAAGAGAAATCAATAATAATGTGAACTCTTTATGGATTTAAAGTATGTTGAATTTAGTTGTATGTATTTATAAATGTACTACTACCGCATTTAGTTGTATGTATTTATAAATGTACTACTACCGCATTTAGTTGTATGTATTTATAAATGTACTACAACCGCATTTTTTAGCTGGTAATTCTGCTAAATATCAACGTAACAAAATCCAACTTCCTTATAGCCTGAAACTCGCAAGTGGTCAATACCTGGCTCTGACTAATGTTGGCTGTACCGTGTTCCAAATTGATAGGCCATTTCCAACCAATCTTCCAAAGTCGACAAGCGGAACCCCCCTAATGATAAGACTAAGAAGGCTCCCGTAATACTTTCTCTCTGTTAGGACCCGAGGCTCTGTTGTTGTTGAAATCTCCGGGGGGACCAGTGGGTGTGGAAAGTGGATGGCAGTATTGTTGTGAACACGAGTGACTGGGACCAAAGTCATTAAAGGGCTTGAGGTGTATGCTAGGCCTATTTAGTTATTTTTATTTATTTGATTTTGTTAAATTCTGGGATGTGTTTACGTAGGTCTGTAGAATTAGGGTTTTATTAAATGTGGGCATTAATACAGATTAAGGAAGGTTATGTACACTCGGATACCATAGCCCACTCGTAATTATTCGTGGACGTCACCCTATTTTATCTATGGAAGTCTATCTCTGGAGAAAAAATATGTATATGAATATAATTTTGCTATTCAACAACTGCAAAACTATATTTAATATTTATTGAAAAGCTATTTCTATACAAAAATCAATCCAGATAAATATAATTGCATAGAAGAAAATAGAGTGGAGCCAGGAATTGTTACGAGTGGGCTAGAGACTATGGTATCCGAGTGTACTTTCAGGGGATCCGTTTATATTATTTGATTTTATCTTTCATTTTCATTTTATTTTTAACTATTTTTTAAGGAATGTATGCCCGTGTGTGATGAATTTGTATATGATTTTTTTTTTTTTTTAAGGAATGTATGCCCGTGTGTGATGAATTTGTATATGATTTTTTTTTTAAAGGAATGTATGCCCGTGTGTGATGAATTTGTATATGATTTTTTTTTAAAGGAATGTATGCCCGTGTGTGATGAATTTGTATATGATTTTTTTTTAAAGGAATGTATGCCCGTGTGTGATGAATGTGTATATGATTTTTTTTTAAAGGAATGTATGCCCGTGTGTGATGAATTTGTATATGATTTTTTTTAAAGGAATGTATGCCCGTGTGTGATGAATTTGTATATGATTTTTTTTTTTTTAAAGGAATGTATGCCCGTGTGTGATGAATTTGTTTATGATTTTTTTTGTAAAGGAATGTATGCCCGTGTGTGATGAATTTGTATATGATTTTTTTTTTAAGGAATGTATGCCCGTGTGTGATGAATTTGTATATGATTTTTTTTTAAAGGAATGTATGCCCGTGTGTGATGAATTTGTATATGATTTTTTTTTAAAGGAATGTATGCCCGTGTGTGATGAATTTGTATATGATTTTTTTTTAAAGGAATGTATGCAGTGTGTGATGAATTTGTATATGATTTTTTTTAAAGGAATGTATGCCCGTGTGTGATGAATTTGTATATGATTTTTTTTTTAAAGGAATGTATGCCCGTGTGTGATGAATTTGTATATGATTTTTTTTTTAAAGGAATGTATGCCCGTGTGTGATGAATTTGTATATGATTTTTTTTAAAGGAATGTATGCCCGTGTGTGATGAATTTGTATATGATTTTTTTGTAAGGAATGTATGCCGTGTGTGTGGGAATTTGTATATGATTTTTTTTTAAAGGAATGTATGCCCGTGTGTGATGAATTTGTATATGATTTTTTTTTAAAGGAATGTATGCCCGTGTGTGATGAATTTGTATATGATTTTTTTTTAAAGGAATGTATGCCTGTGTGTGATGAATTTGTATATGATTTTTTTTTTAAAGGAATGTATGCCCGTGTGTGATGAATTTGTATATGATTTTTTTTAAAGGAATGTATGCCCGTGTGTGATGAATTTGTATATGATTTTTTTTTTAAAGGAATGTATGCCCGTGTGTGATGAATTTGTATATGATTTTTTTTAAAGGAATGTATGCAAGTGTGTGATGAATTTGTATATGATTTTTTTTTTAAAGGAATGTATGCCCGTGTGTGATGAATTTGTATATGATTTTTTTTTAAAGGAATGTATGCCCGTGTGTGATGAATTTGTATATGATTTTTTTTAAAGGAATGTATGCCCGTGTGTGATGAATTTGTATATGATTTTTTTTTTTTAAAGGAATGTATGCCCGTGTGTGATGAATTTGTATATGATTTTTTTGTTTAAAGGAATGTATGCCCGTGTGTGATATGATTTTTTTTTAAAGGAATGTATGCCCGTGTGTGATGAATTTGTATATACAATAAATGTATGAATTATGTATGATGTTGAAAGTCCCGGATGTTCAGTGGGGTGTTGTTGTTATGGACAGTCGATGGTGGTGTGTTAAGCCGGTATCACACGAGCGCTTTTTCCCTCAACATTCATCCTCAACACTGGTCTGGCAGCTTATGAGGTCAACATTTAGAATATTTCGGTGACTTAAATTCATCTATCACCAGTCTAGTTTCCGATACCAGGGCAAAATATTTCAGAAATGTTGCCAGAATTTTTGTTGATCATCGAATGTTGACTATAAAAGCTCTCGTGTGATACCGGCTTTATTGTGGCCAACACCAATGATAGGGGGGTGGGGTGGGGTGGGGGGGGGGAGGGGAGATTGTAAGAACTACAGTATATGTATATGTTGTTTGAATAATGTATGTCTATGTCTGCTATTTGTATATGATTGTAGGAAGTATGTCCCGAGGGTGTGGAAAGTGTTAAGGGATTGTTGTTGTATTGTTGTGAACACGAAATACCAGAGAAGAAAGTGGTTGAGGGGGATTGAGGGTGCGTGAGGTTTAGTGTTGGTGACTCAGGTAGATTAATGTGTTTTTTTTTTTTTTTTTCTCTTTTTTTTTTTGTGGATGTTATTTCAGTATTATTTACGCATTTTTCTATGGTTTAAGGTTGAAATTTGGTAAACATATATATATATATATATATATATATATATATATATATATATATATATATATATATATATATTATATATTATATACTGTATATATAGTATTATATACTGTATATAAATGAAAGTGACATATATTAATGCAGGGTTATGTAACTATATGCACAGTCCTGCAAAATGTTTTCAAACTTTTAATTTATATACCGGTACATATTTACTTAATTAGTACATTCTTGGGGAGGATTGTACAGTATATTAGATGTACGAGATGTATTTATGAATTTGTTTTAAAGCTATGTAATGTTTGTTATACACTGAAGAGCTTAGAGTGTTAATGAACTATGATGGTGGCTATATAATGGGTGTGAGTTATTTGGCCATCCTTAAGGGGGGTCACCTCGTTTTTTTTTATCTTTCTCTCCCTCTCTCTTTGGCTTGTATTCATGTGGCCCCATTAAGCCTACTGTTTTAAGACGTTTACCCCCATCCAGGTGTCAATATTTTCTTGGCGAGCGGAAGCGAGCCAGCATGTATATATTTTTGTGTTAACAGCAAGCTAAATTTGTAAATTTTTCGATAGAAAAATTTCTCCGGCGAAGCCGAATTTCTCCATACAATGCTGGCTCGTTATCGCTCGCCAGGAAGAAATTGACACCTGGATGGGGATAAACGTCTTAAAACAGTTGGCTGAATGGGGCCGAATGGATACAAGCCAGTGAATGAGAGAAAAGGAGAGAAAGAGCAAAAAGCAGGTGACCCCCCTTAATGGTGGGAAGGTAATGGGGGGGGGGGGTCGGATAATGGGGAGGGGTTGGATAATGGGGAGGGGTTGGATAATGGGGAGGGGTCGGATAATGGGGAGGGGTGGATAATGGCTAATGGGGGCGGGGTCGGATAATGGGGAGGTAATGGGGAGGTGGGATAAGGGGGAGGGGTTGGATAATGGGGGAGGGGTCGGATAATGGGGAGGGGTTGGATAATGGGGAGGGGTCGGATAATGGGGGCGGGGTGTGGATAATGGGGAGGGGTCGAATAATGGGGAGGGGTAGGATAATGGGGGAGGGGTTGGATAATGGGGAGGGGTCGGATAATGCGGAGGGGTCGGATAATGGGGAGGGGTCGGATAATGGGGGGGGGTCGGATAATGGGGAGGGGTTGGATAATGGGGAGGGGTTGGATAATGGTGGAGGGGTTGGATAATGGGGAGGGGTCGGATAATGGGGAGGGGGTTGGATTAATGGGGAGGGGTCGGATAATGGGGGAGGGGTCGGATAATGGGGAGGGGGTCGGATAATGGGGAGGGGTGGAGGGGAGGGTTGGATAATGGGGAGGGGTCGGATAATGGGGAGGGTCGGATAATGGGGAGGGTTGGATAATGGGGGAGGGGTTGGATAATGGGGGGGGGGGCGGATAATGGGGAGGGGTTGGATAAGGGGGGGGGGTTGGATAATGGGGAGGGGTTGGATAATGGGGAGGGGTTGGATAATGGGGGGGGGGTTGGATAATGGGGAGGGGTTGGATAATGGGGGAGGGGTTGGATAATGGGGGAGGGGTCGGATAATGGGGAGGGGTTGGATAATGGGGGGGGGGTCCGATAAATGGGGAGGGGTCCGTGGGGGGGTGGGAGGGGGTCATACTCTTTAAAGTGAGAAAGGGTGCGGGTTGGTGACATGCCGTAGAGTTTAAATAGGTACAATAATGCCATGTGGAAAGAGTGGCGAGTTGTGTAATGTACAGTTGTAACCTAAAATAGTTGCTCAATATTTAAAAACAAAGTGAAGTTATATATATACTGTATATATATATATATATATATATATATATATATATATATATATATATATATATATAGTATATAATTATAACTTGATCAAATTACCAGTAGCCTAACTTGTATTTGTAAACAGTGGAAGTATTTAATAAAACAAAATCTACGTGTATACAACTTGTTCAACATCTGGCAGACATTACTACTGCACCCAATAACGAGCCCAATATACCAGAAATTGGGACAACACTAACTCGGCCGACTTACAGTACAGTCACTCATAAAAAATCGGGGAACCCTTATGTTTTTCTTCATACAATCATAACTATCTGGATTGAATTTTGAATGGAACTTGCTTTTCAATAAATTAGATATATAGTTGTGTAATTGATGTAATGGATATGATAGTCATAAATTTGTGTCCAGAGATATACTTTCATGATCAGCAATAGGCCTACTGTATATCTATCTATCTATCTATATAATTAGGCCCAATCCCTACCTTTCCTTTGTGTGTGTGTGTGTGTGTGTGTGTGTGTGTGTGTTGGGGGAGGGGGATGGCCTTAGGTGAGGTCCACGAATTTTCTGAATGACTGTACCTACTAATGATGAAAGAGAAAACGGGTAAGGGTCATGAATGACTGTACCTACTAATGATGAAAGAGAAAACGGGTAAGGGTCTATTGGTGGGGTGACTGTGATAAATGTGAGAAAGGACGTGGTGGGATGGCGTAGGGCTCAATTAGGTCCATTACTGTGGTGTGGAAAGTCTGTGCAGGTAGTGTACTTTACGTGACTCGCTGGTATAGTGGTGGTGGTGGTCAGTGATGTGGCAATGCGCAGTCTTGTTCCACATCTATCCATCGCCCATATACATTTAGAGAGTTTGGTTACTGACGTTTTGGGTCTTATTGTCAGTCCTGTGGGTTTGTCAACATGTATCTTGCTTTGTGTGTGTGTTTGCGTGTGTGTGTGTGTGTGTGTGTGTGTGTGTGTGTGTGTGTGTGTGTGTGTGTGTGTGTGTGTAACATAACAAGAAGAAGTATATTGTGTGTGTGTGTGTGTAAAACCTAATCTGAACTCCCAAGAGGTCACAGAGCAGTCAAATTACAAGATATAAATAGTACAGTATTATGTAGTGAGCAGAAGTAGAGATATAAATAGTACAGTATTATGTAGTGAGCAGAAGTAGAGATATTTTTCTGAGAGTCAGAGTTGAAAATGAAGTTGTGAGTCAATGTTGTATCTTTCTTAATGTGGAAGATGAACATTAATTTACCTTGAGTGTGGGTCATTAGTGGGTGGGGAGGGAAAGAGGTAAAAGAGGGGGTCAGGGGGAGAGGGAGAGGTAAAAAGGAGGAGGTCGGGGAAAGAGAGAGAGAGGTAGAAGAGGGGGTCGGGGAAGGAGAGAGAGAGGGGGTAGGTAAAATAGTGTGTCAGTGGGGGTGGAAGAGAGAAAGAGGTAAGAGAGGGGGGGGGGAATGATTCGGTTGGCATGACTCGTAGTAAACCTGAACCCTATACTTTGTTCCACGTACACATCACTATCAATCTTACTAACCCTCTCTCTATAGAGAGAGAGAGAGAGAGAGAGAGAGGGACCACACATCTGTTTTTCTATGTAACTAACCTACATATCAAGCCCCCCCCCCCCCCCCCAAGCAACTCGCTAGCAGTGGTATGAACTCTGATCCCCCCTGTGGATAAAAACTGGTACCGCCAGAACTTTCCGGCGACCAACAGCATTATATTATAGTTCTGCCCTGCTACTTTCACTCTAACGCACTCCTTTCACTCTAACGCACTCCTTTCACTCTAACGCACTCCTTTCACTCTCTACCACACTCCTTTCACTCTCTACCACACTCCTTTCACTCTCTAACACACTCCTTTCACTCTCTAACACACTCCTTTCACTCTAACACACTCCTTTCACTATCTAAACACTCCTTTCACTCTACACACTCTTTCACTCTCTAACACATCCTCACTCTAGAAACACCTCCTTCACGCTCTAACACCGCCTTTCACTCTAACGCACTCCTTTCACTCTACACACTCCTTTCACTCTCTAACACACTCCTGCCACTCTAACACACTCCCTTTCACTAACACACCTTTCATATCTCTACACATCCTTTCACTCGAACACACTCCGTTCACTCCAACACACTCCTTCACTCTCTACACATCCTTCACTCTAACGCACTCCTTTCACTCTAACACACTCCTTTCACTCTCTAACACACTCCTTTCACTCTAACACACTCCTTTCACTCTAACACACTCCTTTCACTCTAACACACTCGCACTCTAACGCATCTTCACTCTAACGCACTCCTTTCACTCTAACACACTCCTTTCACTCTCACTCTCCTTCTAAACACTCCTTCACTCTAACGCATCCTTTCACTCTTCACACACTCCTTTCACTCTAACACTCCTTTCACTGAACTCTTTACTCTAACGCACTGTTCACCTCTAACACACTCATTTCATTCTCTAACACACCGTTCACTTTAACGCACTCTTTCACTCTCTAACACACTCCTTCACTCTAACGCACGCCTTTCACTCTAACACACTCTTTCATTCTAACGCACTCCTTCACTCTCTAACACACTCCTTTCACTCTTAACACACTCATTTCACTCTCTAAACACTCCTTTCACTCTCTAACACACTCCTTTCACTCTCTAACACACTCCTTTCACTCTAACGCACTCCTTTCACTCTAACACACTCCTTTCACTCTCTACCACACTCCTTTCACTCTCTAACACACTCCTTTCACTCTAACGCACTCCTTTCACTCTCTAACACATCCTTCACTCTCTAACACACCCTTTCACTCTCTAACCTCACTCCTTTCACTCTCTAACACACTCCTTTCACTCTAACACACTCCTTTCACTCTCTAACACACTCCTTTCACTCTCTAACACACTCCTTTCACTCTAACACACTCCTTTCACTCTAACACTCCTTTCACTCTAACGCACTCCTTTCACTCTCTAACACACTCCTTTCACTCTCTAACACACTCCTTTCACTCTAACGCACTCCTTTCACTCTCTAACACACTCCTTTCACTCTCTAACACACTCCTTTCACTCTCTAACACGCTCCTTTCACTTTAACGCACTCCTTTCACTCTCTAACACACTCCTTTCACTCTAACGCACTCCTTTCACTCTCTAACACACTCCTTTCATTCTAACGCACTCCTTTCACTCTCTAACACACTCCTTTCACTCTAACGCACTCCTTTCACTCTCTCAAACACTCCTTTCACTCTCTACCACACTCCTTTCACTCTCTACCACACTCCTTTCACTCTAACGCACTCCTTTCACTCTCTAACACACTCCTTTCACTCTAACACACTCCTTTCACTCTCTAACTCACTCCTTTCACTCTCTAACTCACTCCTTTCACTCTCTAACACACTCCTTTCACTCTCTAACTCACTCCTTTCACTCTCTAACTCACTCCTTTCACTCTCTAACACACTCCTTTCACTCTCTAACACACTCCTTTCACTCTAACGCACTGCTTTCACTCTCTAACACACTCCTTTCACTCTCTAACACACTCCTTTCACTCTCTAACACACTCCTTTCACTCTAACACACTCCTTTCACTCTCTAACACTCTTTTCACTCTCTAACACACTCCTTTCACTCTAACACAATCCTTTCACTCTCTAACACACTCCTTTCACTCTCTCTAACGCACTCCTTTCACTCTCTAACACACTCCTTTCACTCTAACGCACTCCTTTCACTCTCTAGCACACTTCTTTCACTCTCTAACACACTCCTTTCACTCTCTAACGCACTGCTTTCACTCTCTCTAACACACTCCTTTCACTCTCTCTAACACACTCCTTTCACTCTCTAACACACTCCTTTCACTCTCTAACACACCTTTCACTCTCTAACGCACTCCTTTCACTCTAACACACTCCTTTCGCTCTCTCTAACACACTCCTTTCACTCTCTAACGCACTCCTTTCACTCACTCTAACACCTCCATCAAGCTTTAAAAAAGACACTCTCAAGCCGCTCTTCGAGAAAAATTAGTTCCCGCCCGATGCCTCCTAAATTAGTCTCGCTATCGCTCGCCAGGCTAAAATAGACACCTAAGTGGCACAAAAGGCCTTAAAATCGCAATACTAACGAAGAGAACGTCTCACAATCTCTAAACCAATGGGGCTAAACATGAGGAAGAAGGGGTGTATTAGGCCCTTGTATACGCCTTCATATTATCATCGATTTTTTTTTTTTTTTTTTTTTTTTTTTTTTTTTGTGCATGTCCAACTGTTTACGCGTTTAAGCTTTCCACTCGCTGTCCGCATTCTGTATACAATCTAACAATTTTGTTTTATTATTAAGCGTTCACATTCGCCGCTCACTCAATGTAGATGTTTAGTGCTTTCAACTTAAGCCGGTATCACACGAGCGTTTTTTCACTTAACATTTATCCTCAACACTGGTCTGGCAGCTTATGAGGCAAACCTATACTATTTTGCTGTTACCTAAATTCATCTACCATCAGTCTAGTTTCCGATACCAGTGCAAAATAATCCAGAAATGTTGCCAGAAAAATGTTGATCATCGAATGTTGACTATAAAAGCTCTTGGGTGATACCGGCTTTAAGGGGACAGTGTTTTGTTTTTTTTTGTTTTTTAGGGGGGGATCTATTTGTTTATATATTTATTTATTTTTTAGTTTCCTCCCTAGACCTCTATCAAACTTTAAAGAAAAATATATCCATTAGATCCTCCTTCGAGATTAATTTGTACATTTTTCGGTAGAAAAATGTCACGACCGAAGGCCGGTTCCTCCACAATTACAGGCTCGCTATCTGGCTATTATTAGGTGATTTTATTCAGTATATTAGATATATCTGTTGATCATAGAAGTAAGTAACACCCCGTGCTTTAACATTAATATCAAATACAAACCCCAATGCACTTGAATACACTAATGAAAGCATATGGCCCTCCCGGGATTCCAACTCGGGACACCACACCCACAGAACATAAGCATCTAAACCATTACACCATGTTACTTTGCTATAGCCATCTGATCGGATCATGTTGCTAACTGTGCAAAAGTTAACACATTTTTTTATTGATTATATTCTGACTATTATTAAACGATTTTATTCAGCATGGGGAAAATATTTTGGAATTATAGGTGTTTAAGGGGAGGTTTTTAGTGTGTTTCCTAGACCTCCATCAAGCTTGTAATTACACTCCCTTGACCCCCTTTCAAGATAAATTTGTACATTTTGCGGTAGAAAAATTTCCCGGCCGAAGGCCGGTTCCTCTTAAATTACAGGCTCGCTATCGCTCGCCAGGAAAAAATCGACACTTAAATGGCACTCAAGGTCTTAAAAGTGACATAAATGGTGTGAAAGTTCTTAAAATCGCCAAACTAATGGGGCGAACGTCTTAAAATCTCAAAAGCAATGGGGCTAAACATGAGGGAGAAAGGGGTAAAGAAAAAAATCCCTCAAGTGGAAATCTCCCCTTAAACTCTCTATATTATAATGTAAAACTTGCAAAATAAACAAACCAAAACGTATTCGAACACATTAAAAGACAAAATAAACAAACCAAAACGTATACGAACACAGTAAAAAGACAAAATAAACTAATCAAAATCGCTATGTGGAAACAACGCTTAAGTAAAATAATTATGTATAAATAAAAGAACACACTCTTATCTAAATTAACCAACCCGGCCTTCCTACCGAAAAATGTACAAGTTTATCTCAAAGGAGGGTCTCTGGGGTATTTTGTAAAGCTTGATGGAGTTCACAGCAGGGTACTAATTTTTTAGACATGACCATTTTCCTCCGACTGTGATTTGTGTCACTCATCAATCAGTCACTGTCTTAACTCTCGTTCTCTCTCTCTCTCTCACACACACACACACACACACACACACACACACACACACACACACACACACACACACACACACACACACAAACAAAAACACACTTCAAACAACCAGCTTGTACCCGAGTCTCTCAAACCGGAATATGAAAAGAGGAAGGAAGGAAAGGGATTGTTCTACTGATGTTGTTTTTGTTGTTAAGTTATATTGTCTGCGTTGGGTCGCGAGGATTGGGGGGGGAGGGGGGGGGGGCGAGAGGGGGGGGGGGTTAGGTGCAAAGGAGAGAGGGGGAGTTGAGAGAGAGGGAGAGGGGATTTGTAGGAGAGAGAGAGGGGGGGGGGGTTGTAGGAGAGTGAGAGAGAGCGAGATTGTGTATGTACCTGTGTGTGTCTGTTTGTGTATCAGTGTGTGTGTGTGTGTCTGTGCGTGTGTTTATCAGTGTGTGTGTGTGTGCGCGCGCACGCGTGTGTGTGTGTGTGTGTGCGCGCACGCGTGTGTGTGTGTGTATCAGTGAGTATATGTGTGTATATAACCTCCCCAAGAAGGTAACCGGACAGCAGAAGTGATAGTGGTAGGAGAGAAAGGCGACTCCTACTAAGTCCTCTCACTAGTCTTTAAGGGGATACTACGGTACTCGCTTTTTATGGACCTCCTTCTCCCTCGTGTTTAGCATATTAGTTATGAGGTTTTAAGACGTTCCTTCCATTAGTTTGGCGATTTTAATACCTTTCGCCCATTTCGTTATCAATTTCAAGACCTTTCGTGCCATTTAGGTGTTGGATTTTTCCTGGCGAGCGATAGCGAGCTTGTAATTTTAAGAGGAACCGGCCTTAGGCCGAGAAAATTTACAAATTTATCTTACAGGGGGATCTAGGAGGTGTTTTTTAAAGTTTGATGGAGGTCTAGCGAGGAAACTAAACAATAAATTAATAAAGGAATTAAAAGCCCTAAAAACCGGCCACTAGCCCCTTAACCCCTTCTGTACCGACACCGTCCTTTTAGCTTTATTCTGGCTACCATTAGACGATTATATTCAGTTTTAAAAGGTTCTGGCTACCATTAGACGATTATATTCAGTTTTAAAAGGGCCTCTAGCAACTAACAGACTTCCAACTATCTCACTTGACCCTTCTAACTACCACAGATCCTAACATCGTCTAAATATAGCTAGATTTTTTTTTTTTTTTTTTTTTTTTAAGAGACAAAAAGAATAAAGGGACAAAGACTCCTCGGTACAGAAGGGGTTAAGGGGAGATTGTTTAGACAGAATGATGAAGAGTTTCTAAGAATATGAATGTATGTGTTCATTAAAATGATATGAATAATCCACTTAACCCTTAGAAAATACAATATGCATTTTTGTTCTGGCTATTATTAGACGACTTTATTTTTGTTCTGGCTATTATTAGACGACTTTATTTTTGTTCTGGCTATTATTAGACGACTTTATTTTTGTTCTGGCTATTATTAGACGACTTTATTTTTGTTCTGGCTATTATTAGACGACTTTATTTTTGTTCTGGCTATTATTAGACGACTTTATTTTTGTTCTGGCTATTATTAGACGACTTTATTTTTGTTCTGGCTATTATTAGACGACTTTATTTTTGTTCTGGCTATTATTAGACGACTTTATTTTTGTTCTGGCTATTATTAGACGACTTTATTTTTGTTCTGGCTATTATTAGACGACTTCATTTTTGTTCTGGCTATTATTAGACGACTTTATTTTTGTTCTGGCTATTATTAGACGACTTTATTCAGATTAGGAAGGACATGTGGCAGTCAGAGGGGTAAGCGAGACAGTCTTTACCCTTTTCATCCCCACAGATCCTTCCTCAGCTGTATAAAATCGACTAATGGGAGCCAGAATAAACTGTTCCTTAAGGGGAGGTGTTTAGTTTGTTCCCTAGACCTCCATCAAGCTTAAAATTACACCCCCTTGAGTCCCTTTCAAGATAAATTTGTACATTTTTCGGTAGAAAAATGTCCCGGTTCCTCTTAAAATACAGGCTCGCTATCGCTCGCCAGGATAAAATCGACACCTGAATTGCACGAAAGGTCTTAATATGGGGTGAAAGTTCTTAAAATCGCTAAACTAATGGGGCAAACGTTTTATAATATCAAAAGCAATGGGGCTAAACATGAGGGAGAAAGGGGTCAAGAAAAAAATCCCTCAAGTGGAGATCCCCCCCTTAAGGAGATAAATTGACCATCTGCGAGTTTCAGGCTATGAGGAAGTTGGAGCCGTAAACATCGCTGGTAATCAGAAATACAATAATAATAACAATGTAGCTTGTGAGGGAGAGTTGTTATGTTGGTATTGATTGTATGCTTTTAAGTGGAGAGGGGAGTATTTTTTAAGTGGAGAGGGGAGTATTTTTTAGTGGAGAGGGGAGTATTTTTAAGGGAGAGGGGGTATTTTTAGTGGAGAGGGGAGTATTTTTAAGTGGAGAGGGGAGTATTTTTTAAGTGGAGAGGGGAGTATTTTTTAAGTGGAGAGGGGAGTATTTTTTAAGTGGAGAGGGGAGTATTTTTTAAGTGGAGAGGAGTATTTTTTAGTGGAGAGGGGAGTATTTTTTAAGTGGAGAGGGGAGTATTTTTTAAGTGGAGAGGGGAGTATTTTATAAGTGGAGAGGGGAGTATTTTTAAGTGGAGAGGGGAGTATCTTTTAAGTGGAGCGAGGGGTATTTTTACGTGGAGAGGGGAATATTTTTTAAGGGGAGAGGGGAGTATTTTTAGTGGAGAGGGGAGTTATTAAGTGGAGGGGGTATTTTTAAGTGGAGAGGGAGTATTTTAAGTGAGAGGAGTATTTTTAAGTGGAGAGGGGAGTATTTTTAAGTGGAGAGGGGAGTATTTTTTAAGTGGAGAGGGGAGTATTTTTAAGTGGAGAGGGGAGTATTTTTAAGTGGAGAGGGGAGTATTTTTTAAGTGGAGAGGGGAGTATTTTTAAGTGGAGAGGGGAGTATTTTTTAAGTGGAGAGGGGAATATTTTTAAGTGGAGAGGGGAGTATTTTTTAAGTGGAGAGGGGAGTATTTTTTAAGTGGAGAGGGGAGTATTTTTTAAGTGGAGAGGGGAGTATTTTTAAGTGGAGAGGGGAGTATTTTTAAGTGGAGAGAGGTATTTTTAAGTGGAGAGGGGAGTATTTTTAAGTGGAGAGGGGAGTATTTTTAAGTGGAGAGGGGAGTATTTTTAAGTGGAGAGGGGAGTATTTTTTAAGTGGAGAGGGGAGTATTTTAAGTGGAGAGGGATATTTTGTAGTGGAGAGGGGGTATTTTTAAGTGGAGAGGGGAGTATATTTTTAAGTGGAGAGAGTATTTTTAAGTGGAGAGGGGGAATTTTAAGGGAGAGGAGTATTTTAACTGGAGAGGGGAGATTTTTAAGTGGAGAGGGGAGTATTTTAAGTGGAGAGGGGGTATTTTAAGTGGAGAGGGGAGTATTTCTTAAGTGGAGAGGGGGAGTATTTTAAGTGGAGAGGGGAGTATTTTTTAAGTGGAGAGGGGAGTAATTTTAAGTGGAGAGGGGAGTATTTTTAAGTGGAGAGGGGAGTATTTTTAAGTGGAGAGGGGAGTATTTTTAAGTGGAGAGGGTAGTATTTTTAAGTGGAGAGGGGAGTATTTTTAAGTGGAGAGGGGAGTATTTTTAAGTGGAGAGGGGAGTATTTTTAAGTGGAGAGGGGAGTATTTTTTCTTTCTGTCTATAGTTTTTTATCCTTTTTTTAGTTTCCTCCGTAGACCTCCATCAAGCTTAAAAAAAAACCCTAGATAAATGTGTACATTTTTCGATAGAAAAATGTTCCGGCCGAAGGCCGGTTCCTTCTAAAATTATAGGCTCGCTTTCGCTCGCCAAGAAAAAATCGACACCTAAATGGCAGGAAAGGTCTTAATATTGACAAAGAAATAGAGCGAAAGTTCTTAAAATCGCCAAACTAACGAGCCGAACGTCTTAAAACCTGAAAACTAATGGGACTAAACATGAGGAAGAAGGGGGACCAGAAAAACGACCCATCTCCCCTTAAAAATGTCCTACAATCGTATTTGAGCTGATAAGTCTGCAGCATATCAATGTGTTCAGCTTCAATGTCCTTATAGCCTGAAACTCGTGGTGAATTGTATGTTTTATATATATACCGGTATATATATATATATATATGTACAGTATATGTAGCCTACTGTATATGTTGAGCTAGCCACACCCTCCTCCATGATTATTATAGAAAGTAGAGTTGGCCCATCAGTATAGCCATCGTGTGTATAGAATGGAACTGAACGGAAGCTTAGATGCTGAAAGTCGTGAGCGGTAATTAATGGGTTTAGTATATTTATTGAGGGACTGGAGTTCTCGAAAAAGGGCTCCAGTCCTAACGCTATTCTTGAATTACAGTGTGCTGGCCTATTAAATTATATATATATATATATATATATATATATATATATATATATATATATATATATATATATATATATATATATACTGTATATATATTCGATTTTTATATTACTGAAGTAAAAGATATATTTGTGAATCTGGCACACACACACACACACACACACACACACACACACACACACACACACGTACGTCACTTCCTACTACGCTCAGTACGACACAGTAGATTTATTTCCAACTTTGATTGCTACTGTTGGGACTCCCATTTATCACTCACTACTATCACCATTCATGTCATCATCACCATCACCACTGTCACCACAACAACAAACTCACCGCCATAAATGTAAGCATATAGCCAGCACCATAAACTTGCAACATCATGAGTATTATATGGAAACTGTTATCATTATCATTACTATATCCATAATAATATATTAACCCCTTCTGTACCGGCGACGTCTTTTAAATCATATTCCAGCTATATTTAGACGATTGTATTAAATATGAAAAGGGCGTACTGTAGTAAAAAGGGTTAAGTGGGATAGTTTGAAGCCTGTTAATTTGTTGGAGCCCCTTATTAAACTGAATAAAAACGTATCATAGTAGCCAGAATAGTTAATAGGACGTAGCTGGTAGAGAAAGGGTTAATACAGAACACATGAACCACTACCACCATCACTTCAACCACAATTATTAACTATCACGTTCATATATTTGCTAGTAATCGCTGCAGAAAGTATCGATAAAGACGGATTAGAATCGTTTTTGACACAGGGGAGATCTCCACTTGAGGGATTTTTTTCTTGACCCCTTTCTCCCTCATGTTTAGCCCCATTGCTTTTGATATTATAAAACGTTTGCCCCATTAGTTTAGCGATTTTAAGAACTTTCACCCCATATTAAGACCTTTCGTGCAATTCAGGTGTCGATTTTATCCTGGCGAGCGATAGCGAGCCTGTAATTTAAGAGGAACCAGCTTTCAGCCGGGACATTTTTCTACCGAAAAATGTACAAATTTATCTTGAAAAGGGCTCAAGGGGGTGTAATCTTAAGCTTGATGGATATCTAGAGACCAAACTAAAAACCTCCCCTTAAGGGGGGTCACCGTTTGTTTTTATCTTTCTCTCCTTTTCTCTCTTTCTCTTGCTTGTATCCATTCTGCCCCATTCAGCCAACTGTTTTAAGACGTGTATCCCCATTCAGGTGTCGATTTCTTCCTGGCGAGCGATAGCGAGCCAGCATTGTATGGAGAAATCCGGCTTCGCCGGTTACACTTTTCTATCGAAAAATGTACAAATTCAGCTTGCTGTCAAAACAAAAATATATATATGCTGGCTCGCTACCGCTTGCCAAGAAAATATTGACACCTGGATGGGGGTAAACGTCTTAAAACAGTAGGCTGAATAGGGCCGAATGGATACAAGCCAAAGAGACGGTTTATGATCTAGAATCGTTTTGACGTTTAACGAAAAGAAGAGAAAATGTTCGAGATATTTTGATGTAAAACCCTTTTATGACGCTACTTTCATTTGGTGCTGGCGGAATTTAGACGATAATATTATAACTTTTTGGTCGGTTTTTTTTTAATTTATTTTGTTATTTTTCTAGTTTCCTCCCTAGACCTACTGTACATCAAACAATTAAAAAAAAAATCACACACACAGGACCCCCTTTAAGATATATTTGTACATTTTTCGGTAGACAAATGTTCTGGCCGACGTAATGTGGGTTATTAAGATTTTTGTTGTTTTTTTGTATCATTTATTGTTACGAAATGTTGTTGGTTTTGCCATTTTCGAACAATGTATTTTAGTTTGTCCCCTAGGCTAACAAAAACGCCTTCCCAGACTGTCTTCGAAATATGAGACAACAAATATGCCCACCCAGACCCCATTCATGCTAAATTATCGCCAAACCAATGGGGTGAAACGTCTTGAAATCCTCAAACTAATGGAGCGGAATATGGGAGGTCCAAAAAGGGTTAAGTTGAATGAGGTGACATTTATTTTCTTTTAGGTTTAAATCTGTTTTCGTGGCAGTCCCTCCTTACTCGGTAGTTACGAGGCCATCAGTGTTAATGGGTCCAGAATTACTCAACTGGTAAGGAGAGAGAGAGAATGATTGAGAGTGAGTTGCCTTATTTTCCTTCGTCTTAAATGTCATCACATATATCTTCACATCATCTACCTTTTCTGAAACAAGAATGTATATATATATATATATATATATATATATATATATATATATATAGGTCTGCTATTTATATATTTATGTATATATTTATTCATTGTTTACATATGTTTAAATTGTTTGTTTTGTTTGCGGTATATATTTATTCATGGATTTATTTGTTTATTTATTCACTTGCCTTGTGTTGGTGTACATGACTTTGTGTGGTGGTCTCTGCCCAGAAGTAAAGAGGTCATGACTGTTAATGGATCCAACAGGGTGCCTTACCTAGTGTGTGTGTGTGAGAGAGAGAGAGAGAGAGAGAGAGAGAGAGAGAGCATACACCTAGATACATACGGTATAGTTGTGTGTGTAAATAATACAAATAGATCATTGTAGTTTTATTTGTTCCATGGGAGCCTTGAGGCTAAAAATATAAGGAGCATTTTTTAGCATGTGTACTGTACAATACTATAACTACCTAAAGAGGTGTCAGGGTCGCTGTTGTGTGTAATGTACGGTGGCGCTAATAAGTCATGTCCCAGCTGTCATTACGTTTGGCTTGCTCTGTGCTGTATTAACGTGTGTCAGATGTTGAATAGGGTGGGTAAGTGTAGGAACATGTTTGTATATTTCACTGGATATGAAGAAATGAAGCTTAGATATTGCTGATACCAAATATTGATCAAAACATACTTGGTGCCGAGACATCACTTATTAGCGCGACTGTACACTTGGATACCATAGTCTCTAACCCACTCATAATAATTCGTAGACTCCACTATATTTGTCTTTATGCAATTATTACTATCTGGATTGATTTTTAGATATAACTTGCTTATCAACATCTAGTATATACAGTTTGATTTTTAGATAGAACTTGCTTATTAACATCTAGTATATACAGTTTGATTTTTAGATAGAACTTGCTTATCAACATCTAGTATATACAGTTTGATTTTTAGATAGAACTTGCTTATCAACATCTAGTATATACAGTTTGATTTTTAGATAGAACTTGCTTATCAACATCTAGTATATACAGTTTGATTTTTAGATAGAACTTACTTATCAACATCTAGTATATACAGTTTGATTTTTAGATGGAACTTACTTATCAACATCTAGTATATACAGTTTGATTTTTAGATGGAACTTACTTATCAACATCTAGTATATACAGTTTGATTTTTAGATAGAACTTACTTATCAACATCTAGTATATACAGTTTGATTTTTAGATAGAACTTACTTATCAACATCTAGTATATACAGTTTGATTTTAGATAGAACTTACTTATCAACATCTAGTATATACAGTTTGATTTTTAGATAGAACTTGCTTATCAACATCTAGTATATACAGTTGATTTTTAGATAGAACTTACTTATCAACATCTAGTATATACAGTTTGATTTTTAGATAGAACTTGCTTATCAACATCTAGTATATACAGTTTGATTTTTAGATAGAACTTACTTATCAACATCTAGTATATACAGTTTGATTTTTAGATAGAACTTGCTTATCAACATCTAGTATATACAGTTTGATTTTTAGATAGAACTTACTTATCAACATCTAGTATATACAGTTTGATTTTTAGATAGAACTTGCTTATCAACATCTAGTATATACAGTTTGATTTTTAGATGGAACTTACTTATCAACATCTAGTATATACAGTTTGATTTTTAGATAGAACTTACTTATCAACATCTAGTATATACAGTTTGATTTTTAGATGCAACTTGCTTATCAACATCTAGTATATACAGTTTGATTTTTAGATAGAACTTACTTATCAACATCTAGTATATACAGTTTGATTTTTAGATAGAACTTACTTATCAACATCTAGTATATACAGTTTGATTTTTTAGATAGAACTTGCTTATCAACATCTAGTATATACAGTTTGATTTTTAGATAGAACTTACTTATCAACATCTAGTATATACAGTTTGATTTTTAGATAGAACTTACTTATCAACATCTAGTATATACAGTTTGATTTTTAGATAGAACTTACTTATCAACATCTAGTATATACAGTTTGATTTTTAGATAGAACTTACTTATCAACATCTAGTATATACAGTTTGATTTTTAGATAGAACTTGCTTATCAACATCTAGTATATACAGTTTGATTTTTAGATAGAACTTGCTTATCAACATCTAGTATATACAGTTTGATTTTTAGATAGAACTTACTTATCAACATCTAGTATATACAGTTTGATTTTTAGATAGAACTTACTTATCAACATCTAGTATATACAGTTTGATTTTTAGATGGAACTTACTTATCAACATCTAGTATATACAGTTTGATTTTTAGATAGAACTTACTTATCAACTATGGTATCCGAGTGTACATAAGAGTCCGTCTGTGTTTTGTGGCCATCCTAATAAGAAGCCGCCTTATGCCGTATGTCCGCGTTACCACATCTAAGCTTCGGGATAAAGACATTAACTTTCGGTAAAAGCAGTTTGGTCATCGCCCTCGCAGACAAACCAAACAAGCGCCCTATACGATGACGTTGATGCTATTTCGGTGTAATGGGGTAATAGCTGGTATTTTCCTTGTGGTACTTTTGTAATGTGCTGCCGTGTGTACAGTAAGGAAGGGGGGGGGGGGGGGGGGTGCTGCAAGTCTGAGTGTATTCTACTTTTGTTTTTGTTTTTTTTTTTTTTTTTTTTACTTTACGGAAAGTTTACCCCCTTAGCAGCTCATTTATCGATAACTAATGGAAAAATAAGATACTACTATGTCTCTGGTTCATATTATTGCCAAGTTTTCGTAATTAACAACACATTAAGTTATACAAATGCTGTAATAGCTGAGTAATTATGATTGGAACAAGCCAATTTCTCGCCAACTTAACACAAATCGAGAATAGTAAGCAGTCTTTCTTCCGGCCACCCTCATAACTTTGTCAAATTGTGAGAAGGAAACCGGAAGTACATCTAAAAGTGAAGTGTTTATAGTGAATCGTAATATATGGCGAATGTCGTCAGCATAGACGAACACAAATATATAGGCTTCTTTAATGAGTGAATAATGGCATCAATAGTTTCTAAGACAAAGTAAATACAACATACATTTCCGGTAGTGAAAGGGTTAATGGGGGTAGGGCTTATCTTTTAGTCTATTTATTAATTCATTTTGTTTTATTTAGTTCCCCGTTAGACCTCCATCAACACCCCATCGAACTCCCCTTCAAGGTAAATTTGTACATTTTTCGGTAGGCCGGTAGGATCCTAGAATTACAGGCTCGCTATCGCTCGTCAGAAAAATATCGATAACCAAATGGCACGAATGGTCTTTATATTGACAAATAAATGGGGCAAAAGGTCTTAAAATCGCCAAACCAATGGAACGAATGTCTTAAAATCTCAAAGCTAACGGGACTAAACGTGAGGGATAAAAAGCCACTACTCCCTCTCAACCCCTTCTATATCGGCGCCGTTCTTTTAACTTTATCCTGGCTACTACTAGACGATAGTGTTCAGTTTAAAAGGGGCCTGCATCAATTAACAGGCTTCGAACTATCACTTAACCTTTTTTTACTTCCACAAATCCTTCTTAAACTACACACAATCGTTTAAATATAGCCAGAAGAAACATAAAAAGACGTCTGCGGTACAGAAGGGGAATGTTAGTGGTGTAATACTGTATGCCGGGTGTTTGGCGTCACCTTGCAACCTGCTTAATTGACGTTACCTATACTTAAGTCATTATCCAAGACGAACAAGAACAATAGTTGCAAGGCGCATCTTAACCTCCGACATATGACCCGATTTTGAGCCTATTGGGGATACTTTAAAGCCTTTGTTACCATCAGGTGTATTTAGAAACCTTTAGTTTAGTTACTTCAACCTCTGCAGTTTTCTTTGAGTTAGCTGTGGGCAGAAAACTAATTTTGGAGGGGTAATTATAAGAGTGAGAGAACTCTATTTCTTATTGCTAATCTGGCAACCTCTGCGTCATAAATGCGTGAAAGGGTTAATTGACGTCACCTATACTTAAGTCAATTATCCAAGACGAACAAGAACAATAGTTGCAATTTAAGGGGGGATGGCCGTATTTATTTCCTCATGTATTTATCTTGTTTATATATTTTTTAGTTTCGTCCTTAGACCTCCATCAATCTTAAAAACAAACAAAAAACAAGACCCCCCCCCCCCCCTCCCTCACTCAACCTCCCGGAAGGTAAGAGGTGGAGTGAGGGAGGGAAGGTGGGTGTGACGGATATTGAGGAACGGAATATGTGCAGTACTCTGTATGTAGACAAATAATCACATGAGGAACGTTGATGTGAGACGAATTTATACACCGTAACTGATAGAACATGTATGAGAAACGTTGATGTGAGACGAATTTATACACCGTAACTGATAGAACATGTATGAGAAACGTTGATGTGGGACGAATTTATACACCGTAACTGATAGAACATGTATGAGAAACGTTGATGTGGGACGAATTTATACACCGTAACTGATAGAACATGTATGAAAAACGTTGATGTGGGACGAATTTATACACCGTAACTGATAGAACATGTATGAAAAACGTTGATGTGGGACGAATTTATACACCGTAACTGATCGAAATTGTATGAGGAACGAATATACATGAGGAACGTTGATGTGTGACGTGTAAGGTAGTGGACTTGTTGGGTGTAGTGGTGTGGGTGTGAAGCAACATGGCGGCGGTGGGGGTAGTTACAGGTAGTTAGCGTCACCTGAGAAGTGTCGTGATCACACCACTCACCTGTAATTAGAGACACATACTTTTACTCTTCACCCCCCCCCCCCTTCCTACTTCCCTACTCTTCTTGGCTTCCTCTTAACCCGTTCAGCACCGATGACATTTTGTTTATTATATTCTGGCAATGGTTGGACGATTTCATTCAGCTTAGGAAGGACCTGTAACAATAATAAGGCTTCAAACTATGTCAACCAACCATTTAAACTACCATAGATCCTTCTTAAGCTGCATAATATCGTCTACCTATAGCTAGAATAAAATATGTCACACGTCGCTGATACTTAAAGGACAATATATATATATTTATTACCTACATATCCATTAAGCTGTATAAATCAGCTAATACATACCTTAGGAATCCGTGTTGTGGGTTACTGAACTGTCGATATTATAGTATTGATAGTATTTTGTATTTATTTGTAGTATTAGTAGTATTGTGTTTATTAGTATTATTACTCTTGTTAATGTTAGTGGTAGTTTATATACTATTGTTTAAGTATTTGTAGTATTAGTGATATTGTGTTTATTATTACTATTACTCTTGTTATTGTTTTTGCTACTCCCATTGTTCTTATTCTTACCGGAAATAATAATGCACTAAGTTAATAAAAAACCCAAGAATAACATTATCATCAAGCAATTTTGTTTTGTTTTGCAACATTCCCTCGAGTGCTTGTCATGGCCTGTCAGACTGTCAATGCCAAATTCTGGGTTATTGTCAGTGTCAAGTTGCGTCATTAAGTTAATGATATTCCTTACCTTGCTCATAACTGACTTAGTAGTAGTAGTAGTAGTAGTAGTAGTAGTAGTAGTAATAGTAACATAAATAATAATGGTCATAATAGCAATAGTGGTAATTATGTTACTATTCTTATTGTGATATTGTTAATATTATTATTATTATTATTATTTGTGGAATAACAATCCACTTCTTTCATGCTAATCAAAATAATTACATATTGATCAAGTAAGCAGCCATGCATTCTTCCAACAAGAGAGTGTCATGGACTGTGGTACTGTCAATGTCAACCCCCTTGGTAATTGTCAGTGTTAAGCCTTCACCAATATATTATACATCTTATACATCACCCCATGGTCCGCTGACTACTGTACACGGCTGTTTATCCTGAAAAGGGGGGTGGTTGGAGGTTAGGCGGAACCGGCCTTCGGCCGTGACATTGTTTTACCGAAAAATTTACACATTTATCTAGAAGGGGGATCTTGGCGATAATATTTAAAGCTTGACGGAGGTCTAGGGAGGAAACTAAAAAAATTATATAAAGATAAATAAATAAATCTACCAATAAATATACCCTGCCCCCCATAATGCCTTCCTGTTATACCATAATTCCCGGTGTATATTATATCATATATAAACATCACCTGTATTTGTGAGATATACTTGATCTATATATATACGGTATATATATACAGTATACAGCGTATGTATATATGAGTGTGCTGTGAGCATTAACAAGGTCTCGTGGTGACTGGTGCGGGAGTTATCGCCATAAAGTACACACTATATGACACTATCTATGACTGTACACTTAGTACATGCAGCCACCCTTATAGTGACACTAATATATGCATGTAAGGGGGTGCTTAGAATTATAGAAATGTAAAAGGTGGTTAGAAATGTATGCATGGAAGGGGGTGCTTAGAAATATAGAAATGTAAGAGGTAGTTAGACTTGTATAGGCCTATATGTAAAAGGTAATTAGGAATGTGTATATGCAAGGGATGTTTAGTAATATACAGTATATATATATATATATATATATATATATATATATATATATATAACTTTACAGGCACACAATAAAAATTACATTGGATATATAAAAACAAACTCCAGAATATATCCATAAATATAGTTCTCAGCCCTCTTTCATACTGCAAATAATGGGAATTGTGTGTGTGTGTGTGTGTGTGTATGTACAGTGTGTGTGTGTGTGTGTATGTACAGTGTGTGTGTGTGTTCATTATTTCTCTCTCTTTCTCTCTCTCTCTTTCTCTCTCTCTCTCTCTCTCTCTATGTATATATATATATATATTAATGTGGTTTATTGATATTAATGTGTTGTTTTCTCTTCTACAGGTATGTTGAGGTTGCCACGGAGGATTGACGATGATTGAGGGATTTCCGGAGGAGGTATTTTACTCTTTTCGACAGCCATATTCGGGGATGATGAGTATTATTATTATTATTATTATTATTATTATTAGTAGTAGTAGTAGTAGTAGTAGTAGTAGTAGTAGTAGTAAATAATAACGTACTGTAGGCCTGAAGTATATATCAATGTA
>CM064531.1:8158120-8168524 GCA_032716605.1 Paralithodes platypus
TCGCCAGGAAAATATTTACACCTAGATTGGGGTAAACGTCTTAAAACAGTAGGCTGAATGGGGCCGAATGGATACAAGCCAAAGAGAGAGGAAGAGAAAGAGAAGAAAAAAAAAGCGAGGTGGGCTCCCTTAAGGTAAACACAAATAGGGCAAGGGACAGATGCACCGTCACACAAACTGGGGGGGGGGGGGGGGATATGCTGTCAAAATGTATCCCTCGCGTAATTGTAACACGAATAATACACGTAATTGTAACACGAATAATACACGTAATTGTAACACGAATAATACACTAATTGTAACACGAATAATACACGTAATTGTAACACGAATAATACACGTAATTGTAACACGAATAATACACGTAATTGTAACACGAATAATACACGTAATTGTAACACGAATAATACACGTAATTGTAACACGAATAATACACGTAATTGTAACACGAATAATACACGTAATTGTAACACGAATACTACACGTAATTGTAACACGAATAATACACGTAATTGTAACACGAATACTACACGTAATTGTAACACGAATAATACACGTAATTGTAACACGAATAATACACGTAATTGTAACACGAATACTACACGTAATTGTAACACGAATAATACACGTAATTGTAACACGAATAATACACGTAATTGTAACACGTATAATACACGTAATTGTAACACGTATAATACACGTGATAAGTGTTATCATCGTTCACGTGTTCTAAGTACCACACATAAACCACGAAACACTTTATGTGTATCATTATAAGTAAGTGTTAACCCCTTCTGTACCGGCGACGTCTCTTTAAGTTTATGTTAGCAATATTTAGACGATTTTGTGCAACTTCAAAAAAGATCTGTGGTAGTGAAAAGGGTTAAATGAGATATTTCAAAGCCTGTTAATTGTTGGAGGCCCTTTTTAAACTGAATAAAATCGTCTAATAGTTGCCAGAATAATGTTAAAAGGACGGTGCCGGTACAGAAGGGGTTAAGCCGGTATCACACGAGAGCTTTTATAGTCAACATTCAATGATCAACATTTTTCTGGCAACATTTCTGGATTATTTTGCACTGGTATCGGAAACTAGACTAATGGTAGACACATTTAGGTAACCGTAGTATATTAAATGTTGACCTCATAAGCTACCTGACCAGTGTTAAGGGGAGACTGGCCGTTTGTTTGGTCTATTAATTCATTTATTCATATATTTTTTTAGTTTCCTCCCTAGACCTCCATCAAGCTTAGAAAAACACCCCCTCGACAAGATAAATTTGTAAAAAATTTCGGTAGAAAAATTTCCCGGCCGAAGGCCGGTTCCTCTTAAAATTGCAGGCTCGCTATCGCTCGCCAGGAAAAAATCGACACCTTAATGGCACGAAAGGTCTTAAAATTGACAACGAAATGGGGCGAAAGGTGTTAAAATCGCCAAACTAATGGGCCGCACGTCTTATAATCTCAAAACTAGTGGGGCTAAACATTAGGGAGAAGGGGGTCCAGAAAAAAGGTCTGCCTCCCCTTAAGTATAACTGTTGGGGGAAAATGTGCTCGTGTGAAACCGGCTTTAGAATGTTGAGGCAAAAATATGTGCTCGTGTGAAACCGGCTTTAGAATGTTGACAGTTGACCATAGTCCATTCGTTATGCTTGACTTACAGTGTGCTGGCTTAATAATCCAATAGGGTTGATCGGCCTCTGAAGTCCTATTTTAACTCAATCTTAACCACTAGCCTCTGTAACTCACAAACGACTGGGGTAATCGAGCTAATATGTCTACCATTCAGGAAGGGTCAGCCGGGGAATAGCTGTGGACATGTACATCCCATTTGCTCTAGCCCATTGTTAGTTACAGAGGCCTACCTATAATGAAATAACTATAGTGTTGCTAACTAGACTCAAGGTACATTATTAACCCCTTCAGTACCGATGACTTATTTTCTATACCAGCTAGCTATACTTACACGATTGTATGCAGATTAGCAAGAATATTGGCTACTGAAAGGGAGTTTTTTAGTATGTTCTCTAGACCTCCATCAAAATTAAAATAGCACCCCTTAGACCCTCTTTCAAGATAAATGTGTACATTTTTCGATAGAATAATGTCCCGGCCGAAGGCTGGTTACTCTTAAATTACAGGCTCGCTATCGCTCGCCAGGAAAAAATCGATACCTAAATGGCACGAAAGGTCTTACAATTTACAGAAATGGGGTGAAAGTTCTTATAATCGCCAAACTAATGGGGCGAACGTCTTAAAATATCAAAATCAATGGGGCTAAACTTGAGGTAGAAAGGGGTTCAGAAAACAAAAATCCCTCAAGTGGAAATCTCCCCTTAAAGGTGATAATTGAGATTTGTTCGAAGCCTTATAAATGTTAGGGGATTAATATCGTCTAGGCTAATAGTGTGTTTTGTTTTGTGTGTGTATGAAGTATGTATGTATGTATGTGTATGTATGTATCTATGTATGTATGTGTGTGTGTGTATATATATGTATGTATGTATGTATGTATGTATGTATGTGTGTGTGTATGTATGCATGTGTGTATGTATGTGTGTATGTATGTATGAAGTATGTATGTATGTATGTGTGTATGTATATGAAGTATGTATGTATGTATGTATGTATGTATGTGTGTATGTATGTATGT
Organism: Paralithodes platypus; assembly: GCA_032716605.1. NCBI lineage: Eukaryota > Metazoa > Arthropoda > Malacostraca > Decapoda > Lithodidae > Paralithodes > Paralithodes platypus. The sequence continues at coordinate 8,160,774 of CM064531.1, forward strand.
ATGTATGTATATTGTTACGACTGAGGTTTAAATATATCAGGGCTCTTATTCATTGGACTAGTAATGGCATAAATGCTACAACGGAAAGCGCTAGATCCAACCTCTGATGTATATTCCCAGTGAACAAAGAACACAAATACTCTCCAGAGTTCTATATGCAATAATAGGTTATTAAACTCTCAATAAATGTGCGTCTACTCTAGGCTTAATGTTATGTGAAAACAGCCTATTACTACCTATAACCGAAGGTGCTTGGTTATGGTATGCAAAGTAAGGTGGTAAGAGAAGTTACAGCTTACGTTACTTTAATCAATAAATGTCAGGCACTCCTGCATGAAAGAAAGTGCACTAAAGTCCTTCAACACCAACAAGGAATCTTCTTTAAATGTTAGATGCTATCAAGATGCTCGAATCGGAAATGGAACCCAAAAAGGCAGGCAGCGGAACAATGGTCGTGCAGGCTATGCACACAAAAAGGCAGGAGATATAATGCCGTCGGAGCCAAGAATATCCTAAACGCCACAACAATAATAATAATCGCCACGACAATGCAGTATTCCTATCAACAAAAAGAGCCTAAGTCGTTTGTGTCTCAATACATCAAAGTAGGCTGCGAAATGCTTGTGTAATCATAAACGGGTATGCATAAAAAGAGTAATTGGTTTAATATACTTAATGTCTACTGTGACTGATAAAGTCTAGCTAGAGTCAATGATACGAGATACTGGTGCGCATGGCATGCCGCATAGCCTAGTGCAAATCTCAAGTCTGTGCGTCAAATATTACGTTATAATGAAGGGTAGCTCTCTTGAGAAACCTTAATACCGAAGTATTAAGCGTTCTCCTGGCGTACCTCAAAGACAAACAACGAGCTTAGAACAGTGCAGAATGGTATAGGCAAAAAACCCTCATTCGTGCATGCTCTACTCTCAATGGCACACAGACTAGAATTTACCCAATCAACTCCAGTTCTCAGGTATGTCGTGCAGCTTTTAACTAAAGCCAGCACCCATCGGAAACAATACCTTATAGTATCAGACTCCGAGTCTAGCATTATCTAATCCAGCAGAACACTAATAATTATAGGAAGCGGTACTGAACAATATGAATGCCAACCAATACTTCGTGATCAACTTATCTTAACAACTAACATACATGGGTTATATAAGACCTTAACGCACAATACAACTGGCCAGCATGAAGCTGATTATGCAGAGTTAACCAGAGGGGGTATAATATTAATAAAAGGTGGTGAAAGATATAGAAAATGAGAGAGATAGGCAGAGGAAAATGTTCTCAGGTGCAGATAGGGAGACAGGTATCAAAGGGATAAGAGGGATGCGTTCTAGAAACCAGATCTGAGGGAGAGAGTGGCGAGAGAGCTGTATATATACTAGCACTAGCTCGAGCCGCGTAGGAAAAGCGGTAACAATTCCCTCAGCCAATAACAAAGAAGCCAGCCAAACATGAAGTCACCAAGCATGGTCAAAAACTCCTCCAAGAGACCAGCCAGCTGTGACTTCATCAAGCATGGCAAAAAACACTGCGCGCCTCCTCTCACTCTGTTCTACTCTCTCTCTCTCTCTCTCTCTCTCTCTCAAATCCTATCATTACTACTTAATGATAAAACATATACTTTGCAATTAAATATATAAAGCCTTGACATGGGCGAAAACAAAGAGCCTTTCTGGACTGCCCATGACACGAGCTTTCATATGAAATAAAGCACACAATAATACATCAACTGTAGCCACATCCACTGCCCTGGCGATCCTAGCGAGTCACTGTAGGACAAGCCATGCGGTTCTAACGGAGTGGTTAACGTCACAATATGAAGTATGTATGTATGTATGTATATGAAGTATGTATGTATGTATGTGTGTGTACGTATGTGTATGTATGTATGTATGTATATGAAGTATGTATGTATGTATGTATGTATATGAAGTATGTATGTATGTATGTATGTGTATGTATTTTTTTTATTTTTTTTTTTCTATGTGATTGAGGGAGGCAAAAGGCATAACTGCCTATAGCGAGTGCCTCCCCCATAGTTGAAAGAGTGACAGGGCCAAAATCAAGGGACATTCGAGCCAAAATGCCTGGACACACGGAGTTTGAAGCAATTTAAGTCATAGGAAGAGGGAAAGACTGATTCTGGGAGAGAGTTCCAGAGCTCAGATGTTGAGTAGAAGAAAGTTTGAGAGTAACGTTTCACTCTTGGGTTGGAGAGTTGCACAGAGTAGGGGTGGGATTGAGTTGCAAGACGGGTACCACGTGCCCTACGTAAAGGAGGTGGTATGCACTGGGATAGCTCTGAGGAACACTGATTATTATAGTAGCGATAGAATAGCGAGAGAGATGCAACATTGCGGCGGAGAGAGAGAGATTGCAGAGAGTTGGTGAGTGGACGGGAGTTAATGATACGAAAGGCCTTCCTTTCAACCTTGTCTAGGAGAGCGGTGTGAGAGGAACCTCCCCACACATGTGAACAATACTCAATACAAGGGCGCACTATGCCCCTGTACAGAGCAAGAAGCTGTGCAGGGGAAAAGAACCCCCTAAGGCGGTTGAGCACACCCAGCTTCTAGGAGGCTGCCTTAGCAAGACTGGTAATATGGTCCTTCCAAATGAGAGCAGAAGAAAAAGAGACACCAAGAATATTGAGAGAAGATGAAGGGTTGATTTTTGTATTGTTGAAGAATAAGGGATAGTCCGCTGGGAGATCCTGACGGGTAGATAGATGGAGAAATTGGGTTTTGGAAGCATTAAAGTTAACAAGGTTTTTTCTGCCCCAATTGGAAATAGTATTTAGATCAGAATTTAAGAGTTCTATGGCTTCATTATGTTTGTCGTTGAGGGATTGCTGGCTGGGGCGTTCTGAAAAACTAATGGAGTAGTGTAAAGTTGAGTCGTCTGCGTATGAATGGATGGGAATTAAGGTACAGTTAAGGAGATCATTTATAAAAATTAGAAAGAGAATAGGAGATAGGACAGAGCCCTGAGGAACACCGGAGTTTATAGGGTGAGGAAGTGAACAATGGCCGTCCACAACCGCAGCTATGGAACGGCCAGAAAGGAAATTAGAGACAAAGGCACAGATGGAGGGATAGAAACCGAAGGAGGGTAGTTTAGAAATTAAAGATTTATGCCAGACTCTATCGAAGGCTTTCGATATGTCTAGTGCAATAGAAAAAGTCTCACCGAAGTCCCGAAAGGAGGATGACCAAGAGTTAGTAAGATATGAAAGAAGATCACCAGTAGAGCGACCCTTAAGGAAGCCATACTGGCGATCTGAGAGCAGATTATGAGAAGAGAAATGCTTAAGAAATTTGGAAGCAAGAATAGTTTCAAAAACTTTAGAAAGACAAGAGATAAGAGCAATTGGACGATAGTTGGAGGGTTGAGAGCGGTCACCCTTCTTTGGGACAGGTTGAATGTGAGCAAACTTCCAGCATGAAGGGAAGACGTTAGAGGATAGACAGAGACGAAAGAGTTTGCCTAGGCAGGGAGTCAGCACGGAAGCACAGTTTTTGAGAACAACAGGAGGAACACCGTCCGGACCGTACGCCTTATTAGTGTTAAGCCCAGAGAGGGTAGAAAGTACATCTTTAGAAGAGATTAGGATATTAGGCATAAGTAAGAGAGAGGAGGGCGGAGAGGGAGGAATAGCACCGGAATCATCCAAGGTGGAGTTTCTAGCAAAAGTTTGAGCGAAGAGTTTAGCTTTGTCAGAGGAAGAAGTGATGGTTGTGCCATCAGAGTGGGAAAGGGGAGGGAAAGACGAGGAAGAGAAATTGTTGGAGAGGTTTTTGGCTAGATGCCAGAAAGCTTGGGAAGAGCTAGAGTTGGATAGTTCAGTGCATTTATTATTGATGAAAGAGTGTTTGGCAAGTCGAAGAACAGATTTGGCTTGATTCCGGGCAGAAACATATGAAGAATGAGAGTCTTGAGTTTTAAGGCGTCGGTACCGTTTGAATGCTTCCTCCTTATTGCGGACAGCAGTAGAACAGGCGTGAGTAAACCAAGATTTTTTAGCATTAGTCTGAGAGAAAGAGAATGGAATGTATGCTTTCATGCCCGATAGGATTACCTCGGTAATGCGTTCAGCACTCTCCGAGGGTCCCCGGCCATGGAAGCAGAAATCATTCCATGGGAAATCAAAGAAGTACTGCCGAAGAGCCTCCCAGTCGGCAGCGCCAAAGTGCCACAAGCGCCGCCGGCTAGGAGGATCGGGTGGCTGTACTGGAGAGATAGGACAGGTGACAGAGATAAGTTTATGGTCGGAGGAGCCCAAAGGAGAGAAAAGATCGACAGTATAAGAAGAAGGGTTAGAAGTTAGAAACAGGTCAAGAATGTTGGGCCGATCTCCGATGCGATCCGGGATACGGGTGGGTTGCTGAACTAACTGCTCTAGGTCATTTAGGATAGAAAAGACGTAGGCTTGTTCACCAGGTGGATCAGTGGTGTGAGAGGAGAGCCATTGGCGGTGGTGAACGTTGAAATCTCCTAAGATGGAGATTTCTGAGAAAGGAGAAATGGATAGAATGTGTTCCACTGTAGAGTTTAGATAGTCAAAGAATTTAGGAAAGTTGGTAGAGTTAGGGGAAAGATAGACAGCACAGAAATATTTAGTAAGAGAATGACAGGAAAGTTTGAGCCATAAAGTTGAGAATTCAGAGGAGTCGAAATCGGGAACACGAGAGCAAGTGAGTTTGTTGTGCACATATGCACAACATCCGCCTTTGGCTTTGAAACTAGGATAGAGAAAGTAGGAGGATACAGAGAAGGGGTTGCTGGATGTTGCTACAGACACCTGGGTTTCGGTGAGGAAAATGTATGAGGTGAGGTATGTATGTATGTATGTATATGCTCAGGCCCAATCCCCACTGTTCCTATATTTATTGTTATTGTCTATTTTACTCTATTTTGTTATTTTTGTTTGTTTGTGTGTGAAGTAGCCAGAATGTCATTAAAATGTCGTCTCGGTACTGAAAGGGTTAAAGTTGACCCGATTCTTATCAACGACTAGGTAAGAAGTTGACAGACCTGATATTCCAGAACCTATTACAATCTCTCAGTTTGCAAAAAGAACTAACCACTGGGTGTGCACAAAGAACTAACCACTGGGTGTGCACAAAGAACTAACCACTGGGTGTGCACAAAGAACTAACCACTGGGTGTGCACAAAGAACTAGGTCTACATCGCCTTGAAGGACTAAAATTATGTTTAATGAGTGTGTTAACCCTTTCACCACAATGTTGTAATACTATATATATATATATATATATATATATATATATAGAGAGAGATATATATATATATATATATATATATATATATATATATATATATATATATATTTATATATATATATATATACCGGTATATATATATATATATATATATGAGAGAGAATTGTTTGACAATTATCATAGAACGTTAAACAGAGAGACAAACATGGACCCCCCTTGCAAGATAAATTTGTTATAGAAAATGTTCCGGCCGAAGGTCGGTTACTCTTAAAATTACAGGCTCGCTATCGCTCGCCAGGAAAAATAGACACCTAAATGGCACAAAAGATCCTGATATATACAAAAAAACGGGGTGTAAAGTAAAACAAAATCCAAACTAATGGGGCGAACGTCTTAAACTCTAAAAACCAATGGGGCTAAACACGAGGGAGAAGGGGGTCAGAAAAACCAGCCCCTCTCCCCTTTAAATCCTAAACCGAAACCTGGAATAAATGAAAGGAATAACTTGAGAATGAACTATTAACCCTTTCAAGATCCGATTACGCATTTATTTTCTGTTTTCGGTTTATATAGTGTTTTAGTTTCCTCCCCAGACCTCCATCAAGCCTTAAAAAATACCCCCTAGACCCCCCTTCAAAATACATGTGTACATTTTTCGGTAGATAAAGTTCCCGGCCTTACAGGCTCGCTATCGCTCCACAGGAAAATATCGACACCTAAGTGGCACGAAAAGTCTTGATATCGACAAAGAAATGGGACGAAAAGTCATAACATCGACGACAAACTAATGGGGGGAACGTTTTAAATTCTGAAAACTAATGGGGCTAAGCACGAGGGAGAAAGGGGAGACCAGAAAACCGGTCCATCTCCCCTTAACCTGCTTTGAAACGCGACAAAAACAGGATATGATTTCTCGTAATGTTCTGTACCGCCTGGCCTTCTGTACCGGCGAGGTCTTGTTCATTTCTCGTAATGTTCTGTACCGCCTGGCCTTCTGTACCGGCGAGGTCTTGTTCATTTCTCGTAATGTTCTGTACCGCCTGGCCTTCTGTACCGGCGAGGTCTTTTTCATTTCTCGTAATGTTCTGTACCGCCTGGCCTTCTGTACCGGCGAGGTCTTTTTCATTTCTCGTAATGTTCTGTACTGCCTGGCCTTCTGTACCGGTGAGGTCTTTTTCATTTTATTCTGGCTTGATTTAGACGATATTTGTGCCGTTCAGGAAGGATCTGGGGTAGCAAAGAGGGTTAAGGGGAGGATCTGGGGTAGCAAAGAGGGTTAAGGGAAGGTTCTGGGGTAGCAAAGAGGGTTAAGGGGAGGATCTGGGGTAGCAAAGAGGGTTAAGGGAAGGATCTGGGGTAGCAAAGAGGGTTAAGGGAAGGTTCTGGGGTAGCAAAGAGGGTTAAGGGGAGGATCTGGGGTAATACAAAGGGTTAAGGGGAGGATCTGGGTAGCAAAGAGGGTTAAGGGGAGGATCTGGGGTAATACAAAGGGTTAAGGGGAGGATCTGGGGTAATACAAAGGGTTAAGGGGAGGATCTGGGGTAGCAAAGAGGGTTAAGGGGAGGATCTGGGGTAATACAAAGGGTTAAGGGGAGGATCTGGGGTAATACAAAGGGTTAAGGGGAGGATCTGGGGTAATACAAAGGGTTAAGGGGAGGATCTGGGGTAGCAAAGAGGGTTAAGGGAAGGATCTGGGGTAGCAAAGAGGGTTAAGGGGAGGATCTGGGGTAATACAAAGGGTTAAGGGGAGGATCTGGGGTAATACAAAGGGTTAAGGGGAGGATCTGGGGTAGCAAAGAGGGTTAAGGGAAGGATCTGGGGTAGCAAAGAGGGTTAAGGGGAGGATCTGGGGTAGCAAAGAGGGTTAAGGGGAGGTTTTTAGTGTGTTTCCTAGACTTCCATCAAGCTTGAAATTACACCCCCATGACCCCCTTTCAAGATAAATTTGTACATTTTTCGGTAGAAAAATGTCTCGGCCGAAGGCCGGTTGCTCTTAAATTACAGGCTCGCTATCGCTCGCCAGGAAAAAATCGACACCTAAATGGGACGAAAGGTCTTAAAAGTGACATAAAGGGGGTGAAAGTTCTTAAAATCGCCAAACTAATGGTGCAAACGTCTTAAAGTCTCAAAATCAATAGGGCTAAACATGAGGGAGAAAGGGGTTCAGAAAAAAATCCCTCAAGTGGAAATCTCCCCTTAAATGAGATAGTTCGAAGCCTATTCATTGCTGGAGGCCTTTTTTAAACTGAATAACATCTGTGTAGTAGTAGCAAGAATGAAGTTTACAAGACGACACGGGTACTGAAGGGGTTAAGCCGTTAAGGGGAGGTGTGCCGTATTTCTGGTCACTCTTCTCTCCCATCTTTATCCCCGTTAGTTTTCAGATTTGAAGACCTTTCGCCCCATTTCTGTGTCAATATTAAGACCATTCATGTCCTTTAGGTGTCGATTATAAATATATGACAAAATAGACCCAAAAATAAATCATCCCCCCC
>CM064531.1:8168624-8173624 GCA_032716605.1 Paralithodes platypus
GGCATTATTCTGGAGGTCTGAGCCGAGATTGTGGCATTATTCTGGAGGTCTGAGCCGAGATTGAGGCATTATTCTGGAGGTCTGAGCCGAGATTGAGGCATTATTCTGGAGGTCTGAGCCGAGATTGTTGGCATTATTCTGGAGTTCTGACAGGTGAGCCGAGATTTGACGCATATTTCTGGAGTGTGCTGAGCCGAGATTGTGGCATTATTCTGGAGGTCTGAGCCGAGATTGAGGCATTATTCTAGCGATATCCTGGAGATTTGAGCCATTTTAGAGCGTTAGTCTAGCGATTATGGCATTATTCTAGCGGTTTTTGACCTATTATTTAATATCTAGCGGACTCAATTGATTGGGTAACCCCGCACCTCGTCACCGCTCCATATTGTGACCTCGTTTCTGGATACAGATATTGCCTTATGCGAGTCTAGTTTAACCCCTTCAGTACCGGTGCCGTCCTTGTAAGGGGGTAGTGCTTGTTTTTTTGTATTTTTTTCCTTTTCTCTCTTTCTCTGGCTTGTATCCATTCGGCCCCATTTAGCCAACTATTTTAAAAAAACGGTTGTATACCCCATCTACGGTGTCGATTTCTTCATGGCGAGCGATAGCGAGCCAGCTTTTTTTTTATTTATTTTATTTTTATTTTTTTTTTTTATATTTTTTTTTTTATTTTTTTATTTTTCTTTTTATTTTATTAAATATATTTATTTATTTTTTTTTTTTTTTTTTTTTTTTATTTATTTTATTTTATTTTGTTATTTTTTGTTTTTTTTTTTTTTTTTTTTTTTTTATTATATTTTTTTTTTTTTTATTTTTTTTTTATTATCTGTTTTTTTATTTTTTTATCTATTTTATTTATTTTTTACTTTTTTATATTATCTTTGTTTATTTACTTTTTTTTTTTTGTTTTTTTTTTTTTTATTTTTTGTTGTTTTTTTTTTTGTTTTTGTTTTTTATTATATTTATTTTATTTTATGTTTTTTATTATATTTATTTTATTTTATGTTTTATTTTATTTTTTTTTTTTATTTTTATTATTTCTTTTTAGATTATTGTTATTTTATTTTTTTATTTTTTTATTTTTTTTTTATTATTTTTATATTTATTTTGAAGAAATCCGGCTTCGCCGGAGAAATTTTTTCTCGCCAAAAAATTTTTACAAATTTACCCTGCTGTCAAAGAAACATTTTAAAATATATGCCTGGCTCGCTTATTCGCTCACTAGCTAAAAAAAATTTAAAACCTGGATGGGGATAAACGTCTTAAAATAGTAGGCTGAATGGGGCCGAATGGATACAAGCCAGAGAAAGATAAAAAAGCAGGTTACCTCCCTTAAAGGGGTAGTGCTTGGTTTTTGGGCTATATATATATTTATATATTTATATTTGAGTGTCCTCGCTAGACCTCCATCAAGTTTAGAAACAAAGCCCCTAGACCCCTAGACCCCTAGACCCCTTTTCAAGATATGTTTGTACATTTGTTGGTAGAAAAATATCCCGGCCGAAGGCCGGTTCCTTCTAAAATTAGAGGCTCGCTATTGCTCGCCAGGAAATAATCGACACCTAGAGGGCACGAAAGGTTTTAATATTGACAAAAACATGAGACGAAAGGTCTCTAAATCCCCAAACTAACGGAACGAACGTCAACGTCTTAAAACCTCAAAACTAATATGCTAAACATGAGGTAGAAGGGGGTCCAGAAAAAGCGAATATTACCCCCTTAACTTTATTCTGTCTACTAGTCCACGACTTTATTCAGTTTGAAAGGCACCCCCAACAGTGAACACACATTTCGAACTATCTCACTTGACCCGTTTTACTACCACAGATCCTTCTTAAGCTGCACAAAATCGTCTAAATATATCTAGATTAAAATAAATAAAAAATACGTCCCCGGTAAAGAAAGGGTTAAGTCAATACGTCTGGACCCACGGAGCTGGAAGGAATTTATGATCACGCTGACTTCTTTTTTTTTCGTTTTTTTTTTTTTTCGTCTGCGGGTTTATTGACACAGTGATATTTAAGCTACAAGTCAAATGCATTTCAATCTTCATATTGGAACACTTTTACTTTCTCTCTCTCTCTCTCTCTCTCTCTCTCTCTCTCTCTCTCTCTCTCTCTCTCTCTCTCTCTCTCTCTCTCTCTCTCTTTATGCATATATACTGTATATAATTATATATACATACAGTATATATATATATATCAACTCCGGTGTTCCTCAGGGTTCTGTCCTGTCTCCACTTCTCTTTCTAATATTCATTAATGATCTCAACTGAAAAATGGAAAAATTTACAAATTTAGCTTGCTGTCAAAACAAAAATATATATATGCTGGCTCGCTACCGCTCGCCAGGAAAATATTGACACCTGGATGGGGGTAAACTTCTTAAACAGTAGGCTGAATGGGGCCGAAAGAGAGAGGGAGAGAAAGAGCAAAAAGCGAGGTGGGCTCCCTTAACACACCTTGATGTTGACTCTCTGCCACTCTTTCAACTTTGGGGGAGACACTTTCCTTTATCTATCTTTCTCCACCTGCAATAGAGTTCCGCCCTCTGATGGTCCGCAAGGTCTTTGGAATGCTAATGATTTCGTGTAACTCAACTGCAATTGGAGGATATTTTTCAGAGAGATTAGATAGATAGATAGAGAGAGAGAGAGAGAGAGCGATTTACATAGATACACTGGCCACACAGACCGTACGATCCAAACGAGGTGGTCAGGACTTAATTCTAGTAGAGAGAGAGAGAGAGAGAGAGAGAGAGAGAGAGAAAGAAAGAGAAACAACAAATACTATGGGGGGGCGGGGGGTCCTCTGGTGTTGGAGGGTTGCATCACATGGGGTGAAGGGGGGGGGGGGGGTCTATACAAGAACACTACCAGCACCCACCCACCCACCCACCCACCCCTCTCCAGTCATGCCTGATACGTCACGCTCACAACCACCGCCTTGCAGTACACTCTCACTCTCCAGGCTTTGGTATTTGTTAGATGCTTATGTATTGTTTGTTTTGTGTGAAGGAGGGAGACAAAAGGCAGAACTGCCTGTAGCGAGTGCCTCCCCCAGAGTTGAAAGAGTGACAGGGCCAAAACATCCTCTAAATACAACTAAATTGAAAATAAAAAGACCGCCGGTACAGAAGGGGTTAAGCGGGGATGGTTTACTTTTTGGTCGATTTGTTCATGTATTTATTATTGTTCTAGTCTCCTCCCTAGACCTCCATCAAACTTTTAAAAAAATACCCCAGGATTCCCCTTCAAGATAAATTTGTACATTTTTCGGTAGAAAAATTTCCCGGCCGGCCGAAGGCCGGTTTCTCTTATAATTACAGGCTCTCTGTCGCTCGCCAGGAAAAAATCAACACCTAAATGACACGATAGGTCTTAAAATTAACAACGAAATGGAGCTAAAGGTGTTACAATCGCCAAACTAATGGGCCGAACTTCTTAAAATATCAGAACTAATGGGGTTAAACACGAGGGAGAAAGGGGTCCAGAAGAAACAAAATATATACCTCCCGTTAAGAAAGCATTGGCTGATCTCTGTTACTACACGATCTCTAATACCCCCCTCCCCCCACCCCCCACCCCCTTTGTGCCGTGTTATAGCCCAGACGCATTACTCGGAGGCAGGCACCGTGTTATATTGTTATATATATATATACCGTGTTGTTGTGTTTAGCAAGAGATACCGTGTTATTCAAGAGATACCGTGTTATTCAAGAGTGTTATTCAAAAGATACCGTGTTATTCAAGAGATACCGTGTTATTCAAGAGATACCGTGTTATTCAAGAGATACCGTGTTATTCAAGAGATACCGTGTTATTCAAGAGTGTTATTCAAGAGATACCGTGTTATTCAAGAGTGTTATTCAAGAGATACCGTGTTATTCAAGAGATACCGTGTTATTATGTAATGCAAAATATACTGTGTTATTATATAGAGATTCCGTGTTATCGTATCGGTACTGAAAGGGGGGATACTCTGTTCGCATTACACGGAACCAGGTACCGTGGTGGTCTGGGAATAGATGAATGGATAGGATGCGGATGGTAGGATGTGGGAATGACAGACAGACAGACGGACAGACAGACAGACACTTACACACACAGACAGATAGATAAACGGACACATTCAGGGGGGATGGTTCACTTTTTGGTCGATTTGTTTTCATTTATTAATTAACAAACACGATATAGACAATCAGTGGAAAACATAAACAGACAGGTAGATGGCCAGACAGAGAGAGAGAAAGATACACAGACAGGCATATGAACAGACAGACAGACAGACAGATAGAGACATACATACAGACAAGCAAACACAGAAAGAAATATGACAAAAACAAACAAAAAACATACAGATACGACGGGCAGACACAAAGAGAGAGAGAGAGAGAGAGAGAGAGAGAGAGAGAGAAATACCGTGACATTCCGGAGATGGATGGGCTTCGGATGGAAGAATGTGAGTGACAGAGAGAGAGAGAGACACACACACACACACACCGATTATTATTATTATTATTATTACACACACACACACACACACACACACACACACACACACACACACACACACACACACACACACACACACTGGCTACATGTATACAGATTTACACACATACATTTCTCCATTAAACATACACATCATCTTCCACATCGCTAGTGTTCTGGTGCCGCATTTTAGCACATTTGTATAACATCTCCACATTTCAATTCAAATTCAATTCAAATTAGTTTATTGTCACAAACATTATCCATTACATATAATTCAGTTCATACAATATACATTTTAAACATTTGATATCAACATCTACACATCTTATTCAACATTCCTCCATTATCTTATAAACGTCTTGCTCAACATCCCCATAAGCCTGCATAAACATTCACTCACCGTATTATACATCCAACACTTATACATTAATATCCATGTATCTTATTTAGCATATCCATGCATATATGGTTTAAGCCTTTAAGGGGAGTTTTTAGTTGATTCCCT
>CM064531.1:8176124-8332886 GCA_032716605.1 Paralithodes platypus
TTTCTCCCCCATGTTTAGCCCCATTGTTTTTCTAATCTTAAGACGTTTGCCCCAATATTTTTACGATTTTAAGAACTTTCAACCCATTTCTGTCAATTTTAAGACCTTTCGTGCCATTTAGGTGTCGATTTTATCCTGGCGAGCGAAAGCGAGCCGGCTTCCAGCCGGGACATTTATCTACCGAACAATGTACAAATGTATCTTGAAAGGGGTTCAAGGGGGTGTAATCTTAAGCTTGAAGGATATCTAGGGACCAAACTAAAAACCTCCCCTTAAATTATATAATTACTAATATCGTGTTTTGTGTGTTTCAGGTTACTGTTGGTGCTCCTGGTGGGGGTGGTGACGGTGAGGGGTGAAGCTGACGCCAAAGCTGAACCTGACGCCAAACCTGAAGCTGACGCCAACTTCCACGGGGGCGGCTTTCCCCGACCCCCGCTACATGGTCCACCACACGGCAGGTACAGTCAATAAAGGGATTCTAACTACTCTTCGGTCGCGCTAATAAGTCATGTCCCAGCTGGCATTACGTTTGGCTGGCTCTGTGCTGTATTAATGTCAGTCAGATGTTGAATAGGGTGGGTAAGTGTAGGAATATATGTGTATGTTTCACGCGATATGAAGAAATGAAGCTTAATGAAACATACATGGTGCCCAGACATTACCTATTAGAGCTATTTCTACAGTCAACTCGTATAATCCGCAGAGTCTAAGAATATTATTTAGGCGTATATGAAGCTTAAAAGTTAAATGTACAGTATATAATATATTTACAGTATAAATTATAAAGTGGAAAAATAATGAATCAAGAAATATATAAGCGATACTGTTTCCTACATTAACCTGAAAAAGTATGATTGCATAACTACAATCTCTGAAAATCCTCGGATTAAACGAGTTGACTGTACCTACATATATTAGTTAGTTAAAATAGGACTTCAGAGGCTATCAACTCTTCTGGATTATTAAGCCAGCATACTGTAAGTCAAGAATAGCATCAGGACTGGAGCCCCGTTCTTTACATTGACTTGTGTACACTCGGATACCGTAGTCTTTAGCTCACTCATAACAATTCGTGGACCCCCTATGTTTTATCTATGTAATTAAAACTATCTGGATTGATTTTCAATAGAACTTGCTTTGCAATACATAGTATACATAGTCTTGTAGTTGATGTATAGAAAATAGACCATTTCAACCAGTAGCTCTCTCAACCAGTAGACCATTTCAATCAGTAGCTCTCTCAACCAGTAGAGCATTTAAACCAATAGCTCGCAACCAGTAGACTTTTTCAACCTGCAGCTCTTATTCAGTAGACCATTTAAACTAGTAGACCATTTCAACCAGTAGCTCACAACCAGTAGACCATTTAAGCCAGTAGTCAATTTAAACCAGTACCTCTCAACCAGTAGACCATTTGAACCAGTAGTTCCTCTCATTAAGTCTCCATCACTTTCTTACTATGGTTATCTCTCTCTGTCTCTCCCCCTACAGATTCCCCGGAGGAGGAGGTCGAAGCCTGAACGCTGGTCCAAGTCCCCGGGGTGATAACAGCCAATGTGCCCTCCTTATACCAGGGCCGGGCAAGTCTTCCTTCAGGGACCATGCTGTCGGAGTCTTCAATAACATCCAGTGAGTTGGTGGAGGGGTTGGTTGGTTGATTGATTGAAAGTGACACTAATGGGTCTTCAATAACATCCAGTGAGTTGGTGGAGGGGTTGGTTGATTGATTGATTGATTGAAAGTGACACTAATGGGTCTTCAATAACATCCAGTGAGTTGGTGGAGGGGTTGGTTGATTGAAAGTGACACTAATGGGTCTTCAATAACATCCAGTGAGTTGGTGGAGGGGTGGGTTGATTGGTTGATTGAAAGTGACACTAATGGGTCTTCAATAACATCCAGTGAGTTGGTGGAGGGGTGGGTTGATTGGTTGATTGAAAGTGACACTAATGGGTCTTCAATAACATCCAGTGAGTTGGTGGAGGGGTTGGTTGATTCGTTGATTGAAAGTGACACTAATGGGTCTTCAATAACATCCAGTGAGTTGGTGGAGGGGTGGGTTGATTGGTTGATTGAAAGTGACACTAATGGGTCTTCAATAACATCCAGTGAGTTGGTGGAGGGGTTGGTTGATTGGTTGTTTGAAAGTGACACTAATGGGTCTTCAATAACATCCAGTGAGTTGGTTCATTGATTGATTGATTGATTTATGCATGTATTTATCGATTTATTTATTTATTTATTGGAAGCAACAATAACGGGTCTACAATAACATAGTGAGTTGGTTCAGTGATTTATTTAAGTATGTATTTATATATATATTTATTTATTGAAAGCAACAATAACGGGTCTTCAATAACATACTGTACAGTGAGTTGATAGAGGAAGGTGGTTGGTTGGTTGATTGAAAGCAACGCTAATGGGTCTTCAGAAACATAGTGAGTTGATTGATTGATTGATTCAAAGGGACAATATGGGGTCTTTAATAACATGCAGTGAGTTGATTGATTGATTGATTGATTGATTGAAAGCGACAATAATGGGTCTTCAATAACATGCAGTGAGTTGATGGAGGGATTGCTTGACTGATAAATTGATTGGTTGTTGATAAAGAGGATGCTGAAAAATAGATGATAAGGTGATATAAAAACATATAGTTTTATTAATAGCAAGGTAGATAGGTAGATTCATAGATTGACTCATTGCAAGGTAGGTAGGTAGATATAAAAACAGATATATGGTTTTATTAATAGCAAGGTAGATAGGTAGATTCATAGATTGACTCATTAAAAGGTAAGTAGGAGGTAGATAGAAAAACAGATAGATGGTTTTATAAAGAGAAAGGTAGATAGGTTAATTCCTGTAAGACCGATAGACTCATCCCGTTTTCATTTGGTTAGGATAGCTTGAAGAGTAATATAAATTAACTCGTGTAATGACTAGACTTTCCTAAGACTTTGAGTGTGTCTGTACGTGTAAAGTGTGTGGATGTGTGTGTGTGTGTTACTCAGTTACTTGTTCGTCAAGGGGAATCCACGCAATGCGAGCTAAGCTCATTATTATCGCGCCTCCTTAACTGGGAATGTATTGCGTGAAATGCATGTTAAGTGTTTTTTATGTACTGTTGGAATGGCTGTGGATGTGTGTGTAGTCTGTATTTTAGCCAATTGGCGACATTGGAAACGAAGGCTTAGGGTGGATCTGTATGGTACCATTCTCACTATAGACGGTACCGTCTCGCCCGAAGGCTTAGGTAGCCATCAGCTTAGGTGAACCATATGATACCCATCTCGCCTTGTACCATTTTTGCCAACCCCAGATGGGACGTCACAACGTCGTCCACTTATTCCAGGTACCTATTTACAGCTAGGTGAACTGAGGCTAACACATGAAAGGAGACAAGCCCAATTTGTCTCCGCCCGGCCGGGGATTGAACCCCCGACCGCTCGTGTGTGAGACGAGAGCTCTACCTACTAGGCTACGGGCTGTGTGTGTGTGTGTGTGTGTGTGTGGATATGTGTGTGTGTGTGTGTGTGTGTGTGTGTGGATATGTGTGTGTGAGTGTATGTGTGTGACTTTTAATGTCTAAATGAAAGGGGTGTGTATATGTATGCAGTGTAATAATGAATAATAATAATAATAATAATCTGTTTATCTCGAGGTAGGTTGTGTGTGTGTGTGTGTGTCAGAGTGTGAGAGTGAGAGTGTGTGTGAGAGAGAGACAGAGAGAGATTCTAAAATGAGTTGTAAACCATCTTACTTGATCATTATAAACATTACATTTTCATTTCTAACTGCACTACACAATTAATGGAGAAATGGAAGAAAGTTAGATTGTTCCGAGTTCGAGAATATTTAGATTAGATATTAATATTGGATTGTATTGTTATATAAATAAAGTGAAAGAACCCCCAAAGCTGCGATATCTGGACCAAAGTAAAGTAATCAATTAAAGGACCGTAATCAATTAAAGGAACGTAATCAATTAAAGGAAAGTAATCAATTAAAGGACCGTAATCAATTCAAGGAACGTAATCAATTAAAGGAAAGTAATCAATTAAAGGAAAGTAATCAATTAAAGGACCGTAATCAATTCAAGGAACGTAATCAATTAAAGGAAAGTAATCAATTAAAGGAACGTAATCAATTAAAGGAAAGTAATCAATTAAAGGAAAGTAATCAATTAAAGGACCGTAATCAATTCAAGGAACGTAATCAATTAAAGGAAAGTAATCAATTAAAGGAAATTAATAAATTAAAGGAACGTAATCAATTAAAGGAACGTAATCAATTAAAGGAAAGTAATCAATTAAAGGACCGTAATCAATTCAAGGAACGTAATCAATTAAAGGAAAGTAATCAATTAAAGGAAAGTAATCAATTAAAGGACCGTAATCAATTCAAGGAACGTAATCAATTAAAGGAAAGTAATCAATTAAAGGAAATTAATAAATTAAAGGAACGTAATCAATTAAAGGAAAGTAATCAATTAAAGGAAAGTAATCAATTAAGGGAAAGTACTCAATTAAAGGAAAGTAATCAAATAAAGGAACGTAATCAATTAAAGAAAAGTAATCAATTAAAGGAGAGTAATCAATTAAAGGAAAGTAATCAATTAAGGGAAAGTAATGATGACTGTTGTGATATCTAGTGAGGAAGAGAACGAGAAAAATGTACGCGTCATGGACAGAGTTTAATGTTTAATGATGATGATGATTATGATTATTATTACCATTATTATTATGATGATTATTATTATTATTATTATTATTTTCAAGAGACTAAGTGTGTATGTGTTCATTAATTACAAGAGCACATTAATATATCATCCAAAAGAAACCGTTCAATATATATTATACTGTTGGGACCCAGAGCCGAGCAAGGATGGCAAAACATATCTGATCCACACTCGATTGTGGACAGTTCATGAAGATAGAATAATATTATCTGCTAAAGGTGGACATGTTGTATACCTGAAGATGGACTATGAGGGTTTGGAATATAGTAAACACAACCATGGAAAACGTGGCACTCATCCTTCCCTTCATTATTTAAATCCGGTACCCTGGAAAAGAGAGAGAGTGAGGGAGAGAGGTTGATTGATTATTTATTTATTTTATGTTTTATTTTATTTTATTTGTTCCTGGGGGGTAGCTCACGTCCATGTCACTTTCCAAACTCTCTCCTGCAGCAACACCAAGTGATGGAGTGTTTTATTGAACTGCCTCAAGTACTGCACCCTCACTCTGTCAATGTATCCTACACACACACACACACACACACACACACACACACACACACACACACACACACACACACACACACACACACACACACACACATAAACGCACACACACAATTCACAGATATTGAACTTTTCTAAGATTTATAGTATTGCACGTTCACTGTTTTAATAATGCACACATAGGCATACACACACACGTACACACACACACATACACGTACACACACACGCACACACACATACACAGTCTGAAGCACATACACTCATTCTTACTGAACTCTCCTAAAGTTTACAGTATTATACATTAACTGTGCCAATATAGCACACACGTGCTTGTTTATATAGCTAAGTTAATATGTGACCTATCATCAGTTAATATGTGACCTATCATCAGTTAATATGTGACCTATCATCAGTTAATATGTGACCTATCATCAGTTAATATGTGACCTATCATCAGTTAATATGTGACCTATCATCAGTTAATATGTGACCTATCATCAGTTAATATGTGACCTATCATCAGTTAATATGTGACCTATCATCAGTTAATATGTGACCTATCATCAGTTAATATGTGACCTATCATCAGTTAATATGTGACCTATCATCAGTTAATATGTGACCTATCATCAGTTAGTTGTTGTAGCTATACAGTAGTATCGACTATCATGAGTAAGTTTTTATACCTTACAGGTACTGTACATTGTATTGTATTTTACTAAACCGTTATTTCCACATAGTGATGATAAGTTAGTTAGTAAAGGAAATCGTCTAATGGTAACCAGAATATGATGTAAATTATGTACTACTGAGGGGCACAGGGCCTTGGGTGGGGCTTTGGTTTCCCGGGCGTTTCCGCACCCTCCTCAGCTCCCCGCCTTGGAGTGGCTTCGGTCACCTGGGGTTTATTAGTGGTAAGCAGGGAGGGTTTTGTGGGGGCGCTTGGTCTTGCTCGGGACCTTGGGGCTGCTCGGCCAGACAGCCTGGGGAACAGCAACAACAACAACCTTGAATGTGGCCTATCATTAGCTAGTTCATATAGCTAACCTACAATATTGTCTATCGTGAGTTAGTTTGTACACCTTGCTTGATTATATAACTAACCCAAGACTTTACCTTCCCTAGGTTTTCCCACCCCGGCGAGGGCTTCACCTGCATCACCTTCCAGTCGGTGGACGCGGCCTTCAAGGCAGCGCGAGATCGACATGGCCTACCCCGACCAGGACCCGAACCGGACCACAACGACATCGGTAACCTCGGCATCGTCCTGCTCGAGACATCCAAGAATCTGGCCAAACAGTGAGTCTTCTGTTGGGGCTTAAACCGGAGTCACACAGCCGTTTTTCGAGCAATTTTTACGGGCAATTATGGTCTGGCAGCTTCAAAAAATACACTTTATCAGGATTCAACCGCCTAACATAATCTACCTTCAGTCTAGTTACCGATGCCAGTGCGAAAAAATCCCGAAATATAACGAGAACAAACTATCTCATGGAAAATTGACGGAAAAAGAGCTCGTGTGACAGCGGCTTTATGGGAGACTAATGATGATAACAATAGATACGGTGACCAGCAAATGTTTAAGGGGACCGACCGGATTTTTATTCAGGGTAGTAGCCATTCGACCCCATTCAGCCTACTAATTTTAGACTTTAATCCTCATCTAGGTGTTTCGAGCCAGCATATTTTGGATTCTGTTTTAGACAGCGGACTTAATTTTTACATTTTTTGGTAGAAAAAGTTCTCCGGCAAAGCCGGATTTCTCCATACAATGATGGCTCGCTCTCGCTCGCCAGGAAAAAATCGATACCTAAATGGGGAGAAACGTCTTAAAACAGTAGGCTGAATGGGGCCAAATGGATAAACCCCATAGAGAAAAAGCAGGTCGGTTCCCTTCATGAGACTATTTACGTAGTAGTAGTAGTAGTAGTAGTAGTAGTAGTAGTAGTAGTAGTAGTAGTAGTCGTTCCCAGCCTAGGAAACGACTACTACTACTAGTTATTGATTTTATGGTTTTATGCATCTGATTAACAATGATGATAATGATATGACTGAATGTCTTATTGTCACTTTCCCCTTCAGATACAACTTGCCGAAGGACGTACTAGTGAACGGCCTGCCCATGGTGGACTCCTTCAAGACTATCATCGGTTCGGTGTGTCCGGATTTCCTGCAGCCAGCCAAGTGTGAAATCCAACGCTACCGACAGTACAACGGCCTCTGTAACAACCTGGACCATCCCACCTGGGGCTCCAAGAACACTGCCTTCAAGCGACGAATCGCACCAGACTATTCTGATGGTACGTTCAATTAAGTAACACCCCGTTCTTAACATTCATCATCTATTACAAACCCCAATGCACTTGAATAAACTAATGAAAGCATATGGTCCTCCCGGGATTCGAACTCGGGACACCACACCCAGAACATAAACACCTAAACCATTACACCACCAACACGGTTAATAATCAGATCTTTTATGCTTCCTCTTTCCCTTATTGAGTTTCTTTTGTGACCCTCTTATTATCTCTTATTATCTCTTTTGTGACCCTCTTATTATCTCTTTTGTGACCCTCTTATTATCTCTTTTGTGACCCTCTTATTATCTCTTATTATCTCTTTTATGACCCTCTTATTATCTCTTATTCTTACTTATTCTCTTTCAGTCTCTCTTTTTATTGAGTTTCTTTTGTCTCTCTTATTATCTCTATTCTTACTTATTCTCTTTCAGTCTCTCTTTCTTCATGCGTCTCTCTCTCTCTGTCTGGCACTTTGTCTTTGAACAGAACTATGGTGGTTAAGGGAGCCCACCTCGCTTTTTTTTCTCTTTCTCTCTCTCTCTTTGGCTTGTATCCATTCGGCCCCATTCAGCCTACTGTTTTAAGATGTTTACCCCCATCCAGGTGTCAATATTTTCCTGGCGAGCGGTAGCGAGCCAGCATATATATATATTTGTTTTGACAGCAAGCTAAATTTGTACATTTTTCGATAGAAACATTTCTGCGGCGAAGCCGGATTTCTCCACACAATGCTGGCTCGCTATTGCTCGCCAGGAAGAAATCGACACCTGGATGGGGATAAACGTCTTAAAACAGTTGGCTGAATGGGGCCGAATGGATACAAGCCAGGGAAAGAGAGAAAAGGAGAGAAAGATTTAAAAAAAGCAGGTCACCCCCCTTAACTGGTTATCTGTCCTTCAGGTATTGATGCTCCCCGTACTGGCCATACCGGATACCCACTTCCCTCCGCCCGTGTCATCTCCGCCCACCTCCACCGTGACGAGGGCCTCCATGACCACGCCATCACCATCATGACTGTCGCCTGGGGACAAGCCATCGACCACGACCTCACCCTCACTGCGGAGACCAAAGGTATAGATCTTGTTCAGTCACGACCAGGTACGACTGGAGGGACTTGAGGTGCGACTTGAAGTTGTGTAAGTGACCGAATGTATGACTACGGGGAAACTTTGAGAAACGACTGGGTGACCAAAGGCACAGCTACAGGACTGAAGGTACATTTGGAAGACAAAAGGTATGACCACCAACTACAGTATGATGGAACGACTAAAGGTATGACTACCTACTACTGTTTGGGAAAAACATAGGTATGACTTTCTCTACTTACATTGAAGCCACAAAGAACCCTTTGTGAGAACACTATGGATTCCTTAGGGACTCGGGGCTGTTAGGCCAGGCAGCTTAGGGAATGACAACAACAACACTATGGATTCCAAGAAATCAACCAAGGCTAGTGGGTGGATCCACGGGAATCTCAATGCCCTGGTCCCCGGAGGCTAGGTTTAAGAACCAGTATTCAGTCTGTATTTTACCTGCACTTTGTGTAGGGGGATAGGTAGGCTCCATCGTGTGCTGTAGATGTGGTTGTTCTTTTCTTTAGACATACTGACTTGGACCTTTACCACTTAACTACATCGTGTGTACTGTAGATGTTAAGGAATAGACATACTGACTTGGACACTTTTACCCAACTTAACTACATACAATACAAATAGACATACTGACTTGGACACCTTTACCCAACTTAACTACATACAATACAAATAGACATACTGACTTGGACACTTTTACCCAACTTAACTACATACAATACAAATAGACAGAATGAAATGCAATACATTGAAAATGGCAAATAAAATAGTAAGTTACATTCACCAGTTAACCCTCTCAGTACCGGTGCCGTTCTTTTAACTTTATTTTGGCTACTATTAGACGATTTTATTCAGTTTAAATAGGGCCTCCAGCAATTAGCAGGCTTCGAAGTATCTCGCTTAACCCTTTTTACTACCACAGATCCTTCTAAAACTGCAGAAAATCGTCTAAATATAGCTATAATGCAATAAGACGTCGCCGGTAAAAACTAAAAATCCTTCTGATTTTACTACTTCCCCTTCGTTACCCCACTCAATTGAGTATATTATGTAAGTACTCAAAATAATATTATAATAACTCAGCTTTCCATCAAAACCAATAAGTGAATAAGTGTAATACAATTATTATTGAAGCTTGACATATGAAAAAATACCCGGTATCGGTACATAGTTACATACCAAAACTCCTTCAAGCTAATCACTAGATCACTAGAGAGTGATATAATGCTATGCTTGTCTACAGTATATATAATTATTATGTATATTGTCAGGCGCCTTGATCCCCAAAGGAGTGACCACGATAAATAAACTTGATTGATAAATTACTAAAATGTCTCTCTCCCCCTACCTTCCCTCCATGACAGATCCCCACACCAAGAAGGACCCCAAGTGTTGTGAGAGAGGCCCCAAGTAAGAAGTGGCCACGAATTACTAACCTCCTCTATCCCAAATTAATAAACTTGATGGATAAATGACTAATACCTCTCGCTCTCCCCCCTACCTGCCTTCCCTCCCTTGACAGATCCCCACACCAAGAAGGACCCCAAGTGTTGTGAGAGGGGCCCCAAGTAAGAAATGGCCACGAATTAATTACCTCCTTTATCACAAATTAATAAACTTGATGGATAAATTGCTAATACCTCTCTCTCCCCTTCCCCCCTACCTCCCTTCCCCCCATTACAGATCCCCACACCAAGAAGGACCCCAAGTGTTGCGGTAACGGCCCCAAGCATCCCGAGTGCTTCCCCATCCAGATCCCCGACGAAGACCCCTTCTACTCCCTCTTTGGCCAGAAGTGTATCTCCCTCATACGCTCTGTCCCCGGCGTCAGATACGGTTGCAAACTTGGTAAGAGACTTTGAATTCGTTTTATTATTAATCTTTTGACTATGAGAAGTCTTCAATTATTATCTAGTGTCAACCAAACTATACCAAAATCAACTGAAGGTTTGGTTAGAAGTGTATCTTCATCGTACGATCTGAGTACAGTTTATATACATACATACATACCTTACTTATTATATGCAAAGAGATTATACCTTACCTTCTCTTATAACTGGCCTATATCGCTGCCTATCATGATCTATCTTTGTATGCTATAGAATCTTACGCCTCACTGATTCCCTTCTACCTCCACCCCCCAGGCCCCCGATCCCAGATTAACCAGATCACCTCCTACATCGACGCCAACTGGGTGTACGGCAGCAATGAAAAGCACGCCAAACGCATCCGACTCAACCGACACGGTCTTATGAAGGTACGTGTAGAGAGAAAGAGAGGAGGGATATTGGGAGAGAAGAGAAAGGAGGGGTATTGGAAGAGAAGAGAAAGGAGGGGTATTGGGAGAGAAGAGAAAGGAGGGGTATTGGGAGAGAAGAGAAAGGAGGGGTATTGGGAGAGAAGAGAAAGGAGGGGTATTGGGAGAGAAGAGAAAGGAGGGGTATTGGGAGAGAAGAGAAAGGAGGAGTATTGGAAGAGAAGAGAAAGGAGGGGTATTGGGAGAGAAGAGAAAGGAGGGGTATTGGGAGAGAAGAGAAAGGAGGGGTATTGGGAGAGAAGAGAAAGGAGGGGTATTGGGAGAGAAAGGAGGGGTATTGGAAGAGAAGAGAAAGGAGGGGTATTGGGAGAGAAGAGAAAGGAGGGGTATTGGGAGAGAAGAGAAAGGAGGGGTATTGGGAGAGAAGAGAAAGGAGGGGTATTGGGAGAGAAGAGAAAGAAGGGTATTGGGAGAGAAGAGAAAGGAGGGGTATTGGGAGAGAAGAGAAAGGAGGGTATTGGGAGAGAGAGAGAAAGGAGGGGTATTGGGAGAGAAGAGAAAGGAGGGGTATTGGGAGAGAAGAGAAAGAAGGGTATTGGGAGAGAAGAGAAAGGAGGGGTATTGGGAGAGAAGAGAAAGGAGGGGTATTGGGAGAGAAGAGAAAGGAGGGGTATTGGGAGAGAAGAGAAAGGAGGGGTATTGGGCGAGAAGAGAAAGGAGGGGTATGGGAGAGAAGAGAAAGGAGGGGTATTGGGAGAGAAGAGAAAGGAGGGGTATTGGGAGAGAAGAGAAAGGAGGGGTATTGGGAGAGAAGAGAGAAAGGAGGGGTATTGGGAGAGAAGAGAAAGGAGGGGTATTGGGAGAGAAGAGAAAGGAGGGGTATTGGGAGAGAAGAGAAAGGAGGGGTATTGGGAGAGAAGAGAAAGGAGGGGTATTGGGAGAGAAGAGAAAGGAGGGGTATTGGGAGAGAAGAGAAAGGAGGGGTATTGGGAGAGAAGAGAAAGGAGGGGTATTGGGAGAGAAGAGAAAGGAGGGGTATTGGGAGAGAAGAGAAAGGAGGGGTATTGGGAGAGAAGAGAAAGGAGGGGTATTGGGAGAGAAGAGAAAGGAGGGGTATTGGGAGAGAAGAGAAAGGAGGGGTATTGGGAGAGAAGAGAAAGGAGGGGTATTGGGAGAGAAGAGAAAGGAGGGGTATTGGGAGAGAAGAGAAAGGAGGGGTATTGGGAGAGAAGAGAAAGGAGGGGTATTGAAAGGAGGGGTATTGGGAAGAGAAAGGAGGGGTATTGGGAGAGAAGAGAAAGGAGGGGTATTGGGAGAGAAAGGAGGGGTATTGGGAGAGAAGAGAAAGGAGGGGTATTGGGAGAGAAGAGAAAGGAGGGGTATTGGGAGAGAAAGGAGGGGTATTGGAAGAGAAGAGAAAGGAGGGGTATTGGGAGAGAAGAGAAAGGAGGGGTATTGGGAGAGAAGAGAAAGGAGGGGTATTGGAGAGAAGAGAAAGGAGGGGTATTGGGAGAGAAGAGAAAGGAGGGGTATTGGGAGAGAAGAGAAAGGAGGGGTATTGGGAGAGAAGAGAAAGGAGAGTATTGGAAGAGAAGAGAAAGGAGGGGTATTGGGAGAGAAGAGAAAGGAGGGGTATTGGGAGAGAAGAGAAAGGAGGGGTATTGGGAGAGAAGAGAAAGGAGGGGTATTGGGAGAGAAGTTGGGAGAGAAGAGAAAGGAGGGGTATTGGGAGAGAAGAGAGAGAGAGAGTATTGTGAGAGAATATATTATAGAAGAGGCTAGAGTGTGGTGTATGAAGGTGGGTGTAGTCACAGGCACCTGAACAGTGAAGAATGTGTGTGTTTAAGGGGACGTAGGCCGGTTTTCTGGTCCCCTTTCTCCCTCGTGTTAAGCCCCATTTGTTTTGAGATTATAAGACATTCGGTCCATTAGCTTGGCGATTTTAAGACTTTTCGCCCAATTTAGTTGTCAATTTTAAGACCTTTCGACCATTTAGGTGTCGATTTTTTCCTGGCGAGCGATAGCGAGCCTGTAATTTTAAGAGGAAATGGCCTTTGGCCGGGACATTTTTCTACCGAAAACTGTACAAATTTATCTTGAAAAGGGGTCTAGGGGGTGTTCTTCTTAGCTTGATGGAGGTGTAGCTAAGAAATAAAGGAATACAGTACATGAATTAATAGGCCAAAAAAACGGCCCATGTCCCCTTAAAGAGTGGTAAATGCGGGCATTTTATACGCTTACTTGATATTGATGATTTATAGTTTATCTAGCCCCCTCTTCCAGTCGCAACCAGTGTTCCGCGAGTATGGCATGAAAGACCTCCCAGGATTCGAACCCAGGATACCACATACACAACTTACACACTTTAACCATTACACCATCAAGACAGCTAATCTAACCCCCTCTTCCAGTCTCTACCAGTGTTCCGCGAGTATGGCATGAAAGACCTCCCAGGATTCGAACCCAGGATACCACACACACAACTTACACGCTTTAAGGGGAGGTATTTAGTGTGTTCCCTAGACCTCCATCAAGCTTAAAATTACACCCCCTTGAGTCCCTTTCAAGATAAATTTGTACATTTTTCGGTAGAAAAATGTCCCGGCCAAAGGCCGGTTCCTCTTAAATTACAGGCTCGCTATCGCTCGCCAGGATAAAATCGACACCTGAATTGCACGAAAGGTCTTGATATGGGGTGAAAGTTCTTAAAATCGCTAAACTAATGGGGCAAACGTTTTATAATATCAATAGCAATGGGGCTAAACATGAGGGAGAAAGGGGTCAAGAAAAAAATCCCTCAAGTGGAGATCTCCCCTTAACCATTACACCATCAAGACAGCTAATCTAACCCCCTCTTCCAGTCGCTACCAGTGTTCCGCGAGTACGGCATGAAGGACCTGTTGCCCCTCAAGCTGGAGGAACCCGAGGAAGGCTGCATCCGACCCAACAAGGACGTGTACTGCTTCGACGCCGGTGATAGCAGGGTCAACGAACAACTGGTTAGAACACATATTATTTTAACTGGGAATTGGTTGAATAAATACTTCGTTCTGTGTATAGCATAGTAAAATCTTGCTTTGTTGTGTCTAGTGTTTTTTTTTGTTTTTTTTCTTCCCCCAGAACCCTGCCAATCTTGAGTTTGATATCTGACCTTAGTTTATAGCTAACCCTGAATTATATGTATACCTTATACTTTAACTTAGCATATAACTAACCCACAACCCTACCTATCTTGAGTCTTTACATTGCCTTGACTTATAACTAACCCTAAACCATACCTATTAATTAGTTTTATACCTTACCTTAACTTATAGCTAACCCAGAACCCTACCTATCATTAGTTTTATACCTTAACTTAACTTATAACTAACCCAGAACCCTACCTATCATTAGTTGTATACCTTAACTTAACATATAACTAACCCAGAACCCAACCTATCATTAGTTGTATACCTTAACTTAACTTATAACTAACCCAGAACCCAACCTATCATTAGTTGTATACCTTAACTTAACTTATAACTAACCCAGAACCCTACCTATCATTAGTTGTATACCTTAACTTAACTTATAACTAACCCAGAACCCTACCTATCATTAGTTTTATACCTTAACTTAACTTATAACTAACCCAGAACCCTACCTATCATTAGTTTTATACCTTACCTTAACTTATAGCTAACCCAGAACCCTACCTATCATTAGTTTTATACCTTATACCTTACCTTGTTTCCAGGTTCTGGCGGTGATCCACACAATGATGATGAGAGAACACAACCGCATCGCTATGGAGCTCTATAGAATCAACCCGCACTGGGATGACGACAAACTCTATCATGTAAGCTCTTTGGCCTTTTAATGTGTTGCATGCCTGGGTGAGGGGTACCACAGAACCACTTGACCACTTGCGAGTTTCAGGCTATAAGGAAGTTGGAGCTGTAGACATCGATATTTAACAGAATTCCCAGGTAAAATATTGCTGTAGTACTTATATAAATACATACAAGCAAATTTAACATTCGTTTTAATCCATCAGAAACATACGTTATTATTGCATTTCTATTTGATATCGATGTTTACGGCTCCAACTTCCTTATAGCCTGAAACTCGCAAGTGGTCAATTCATGCATTGAATGGCCCTGGTTTACCTCCCGCTCCGAGCTCCGTAGGTATATTGTCTTGTGGGCACGACCTTCCATACCCTAACTACAATGAATCGATGATGGGCATTAGAGGTGCGATATACCAGAGTCATTTCGATGCATTGATTAACGAAAGAAGCAGAATAATTATTCAATCTTAAGGGGGCCGATGGTTGCTTTTTCTGGACCCCCTTCTCCCTCGTGTTTAGCCACAGTAGTTCTGAGAAATTAAGTTTAGTGATTTTAACACCTTTCACCCCATGGCGAACAATAACAAGCCTGTAATTTTAAGAGGAACCGGCCACTAGCCCATTAAGTTTTCTCTACATTACTAAAATAACAATTGTTCGTTTTCTTATATCGCTGACTTTCTCCCCCCTCCCCTTCCCCTCACAGGAGACGAGACACATCATAGCAGCCATCATCCAACACATCACCTACAACGAGTTCCTACCCATGGTGCTAGGCAAGGACGTTATGAACAAGTATGGACTCATCTTGGAGAAACATGTAAGTCCAGGGAGTTGGATTTGATTGAAAGGCTCATTCGATATTGTTTACCTCATAAGATGCACTTTTTTGTAAATACTGTATTTGCCAATGATGTGATGAATCAGTGTAGTGCCGGAGAAAGCCACGCAGAGAAGGATATACAGTAGTATCCGGGCGTATGGCCAGCTTGTGGTTACGTTCCTGTCTATTTTTACTGTTTTTTTTATTTTCCGTTATTTGCCCCCTGCTGGCATTATGATCTAACCTAACCTAACTTAACGTAACCTAACCTAACCTAACCTAACCTAACCTAACCTAACCTTACCTTACCTAAGCTAACCTTACCTAACCTGACCGGATCTAACCTAACCTAACCTGACCTGATCTAACCTAACCTGACTTAACCTAACCTAACCTGACTTAACCTAACCTAACCTGACTTAACCTAACCTAACCTGACCTAACTTATCCTAACCTAACCTAACTTATCCTATCCTAACCTGACCTGACCTGCCCTGACCTAGCTTACCTAATCCATTTTTCTTCCCAGGGTTACTTTAACGGCTACGACCCCAAGATTGATCCCTCCATGTCGGCCGACTTTGTGACGTCAGCGTTCAGGTTCGGCCACTCCCTCCTTCCCTCCACCATCGAGCGCTGGAGTCCCAACCATAAGTACATCGGTAAGTTGACCTCCAACTTTCACTACAAGATGAATATTTAAAGAATTGGGGAGATTTCATAATAGGCGCATTCAGATAAGATACGTTTCCAATATTTCATAATAGGCGCATTCAGATAAGATACGTTTCCAATATTTTTAGGCCGATTCGTTTGCTTGATATGGGTCATAACGGACAATCCAAAACCCTTGCCAGTGCCCAGCAGTATAATTCAAAATCCTTACTATTTCTACCTATTGATCCCAATGATCTTGGATGGCATTGTTAAACAAATGTAAACTTTTGAATGATCTCAACAAGCATCTGTGCTTCATTTCAAGCCTCTAACAAGCATATGTGCTTCATTTCAAGCCACTTATCACTTGATTCAAAGATTTCAGACACAAAATCCACGTTTGTAAAAGTGCCTAATGGTTCAGCTCCTTCACATATTTTCAGTGATCAACCCCGAATCTGCGGTTGTGTACTGATCAGTGTTACTGATTGCCAATTTTCCGCCCTGGTTTGGTTCTGTACTAGGGCCAGTTCAGCAGAGTATAGTCTGTTCATTATGACCAGTCTACAAATACAGACTTCCAACCCTCTCATAACTCAAAAACAGTATGAGTAATGGAGCAGATATGTCTACCATTTGTGGAGATCACCAGATAATGGGTGTAGAATTATACAGTCCATTTGCTACACCCGTCCCTGAGTTTCAAGAGATTAGGGGTGACAATTTCTAGACTGGTTACGGGTAGGGTGGTAAGTGAGGGACTTTGGCTCAAACTTGGAGTAAGTAAGCTGTGGTATTCTGGTTACCCAGCCCTGGATGCTCAGTACTTTTTTGTTTTTTCTATGTAAGTGAGGTGAGGGAGACAAAAGGCAGAACTGCCTGTAGCGAGTGCCTCCTCCATAGTTGAAAGAGTGACAGGGCCAAAATCAAGGGACGTTAGAGCCAAAAATGCCAGGACACACAGAGTTTGAAGAAATTTAAGTCATAGGAGGAGGGAAAGACTGATTCTTGGAGAGAGTTCCAGGGCTCAGCTTTTGAATAGAAGAATGACTGAGTAACGTTTCACTCTTGGGTTGGATAGTTGCACAGAGTAGGGGTGGGATTGTGTTGCAAGACGGGTACCACGTACCCTACGTAGAGGAGGTGGTATACACTGAGAGAGCTCTGAAGAACACTGATTATTATAGTAGCGATAGAATAGCGAGAGAGATGGAACATTGCGGCGAAGACAGAGAGATTGCAGAGAGTTGGTGAGTGGACGGGAGTAATGATACGAAAGGCTTTCCTTTCTACTTTGTCTAGGAGTGCGGTGTGAGAGGATCCTCCCCACACATGTGAACAATACTCAATACAAGGACACACTGTGCCCCTGTAAGCTGTGCAGGAGGTAAAGAACCCCTTGAGGCAGTTGAGCATACCCAGCTTCTGGGAGGCTGCCTTAGCAAGATTGGTAATATGGTCCTTCCAAGTGAAAGCAGAAAAAAAAAAAGACACCTTAATGCACCTTAATGCCGGGGTAGAGCACAGCCTAGTGTATGCTTTCTCACTTTACCTCACCGTTATCCCAGATCACCACTTATACTAATAGAGGTTCATTTTGCCCTAATCCTTCGGGCTAGCCTTATGAGAGTTTTGTTCTAAAACTCTGTGGTCTGGTTAAACTACTGTATTAAAAAACAAAACTATTAGAAGTTTCTTTTGGCTGGGCATATTTCTTTATATTTGCTATCTATATACTTTTCCTCCTCCCCTAGGCTCCCAGCGTCTGAGTGAGATGTTGCGTCAACCATACGACCTGTACAAGGGAGGTTGGTGTGACCAGTACATGATGGGGCTGTGTAACCAGGTGGCTCAGGCTATGGACGACGCTGTCACGCAGGAGGTAATTTGGTGCATGTTGTGGTGTTATTACATAGTCGCTGTTGGTTTTTGGCTTCACATGGTTATACAGAGAAAGGAAGTATATGTATGACAACAAAGTAATACCAGTACTTTACATTTAACTTTTGCATGTCATAAAAGGCAATTAAAATGGTTGAGTGGATTGGACTCATTTAACCTTTTCAGGCAACAAGCCTTTAAACCTCCTGGAGTCATAGCATGGCTATAAAACAACTAGAACCGCACTAGAGAAAGTTTGTATGTCATGGCGGGCAGTCTGTGACACACAGAACAACTCACACTCAGTCAGTCAACTCACTCGTGCTTGAGGCAGGGCTTTAAGCAATCGATGGATGATTTTCTGCAGTCCGAATCAATGCATGAAATCAGTGGACAGTGACTTAAGAATAGTTACAATGGTGAAATATATCTATAATCAATAATCAATAGTTGAAAGAGTGTAAACAAGCTGTAGCCGTACCTCCTCACCTTTCTCAGGTCACCAACCACCTGTTCCAAGAAACGAACAAGCGCTTTGGCATGGATCTGGCGGCCATCAACATGCAGCGAGGACGAGAGCACGGAGTTCCATCCTACAACGCCTTCAGGGAGTTCTGCGGACTATCTCGGGTGCACAGGTTCGAGGAACTGATGGGGACGATGAGCAACAAGTCTATGCACCGCTACGCTCACATCTATGGGTTAGTAACGTGGGGGGGTTTTAGATCTATTGACATTGGATAATATTAACTTTTACTCCAACAGAACGTACAATTTTAGTTGCACTTTTCACTCATCACAGCATCTAACAGTTGCATCAAGATGACATTAACCCAATTCAGGAAGTGAAGGGGAAGACGTTCACATGTTTAGAATTGTGGCTGGTTGACCTTTGGATTGTTGGTGAATACCCCGTGTCTGTCTCTATGGCTTTCACTTTTATTATAGCTTAATTTTTTTTCTTTTTTGTATTGGTATTGTATATTAGTATCCACAGGCTACACTGACCTATGATATTATGACGTCAAGGCCCAGCCTTTGTTGTATTGTATAATTGTATCTTATGTTTGTTTATGTATTTTAATGAACTTTAATTATGTATTGTATTGTGCAATTGTATGATATTTTTCTTTCATTTTAAGTATTCATCTTATGTATTTATCAACAGTCACCCTGATGACATTGACTTATGGAGTGGTGGAGTAAGTGAGCGTCCCCTGCCTGGGTCTATGGTGGGACCAACCTTCAGCTGCCTTATCGGCCTCACCTTCAAGGAGCTGCGCTACGGAGACAGGTTCTGGTACGAGAACCACGGCTTCCCCTCAGAATTCTCTCCCGGTAAGTCTTAAACAAAAAATAAAAATAATAATAATAATAATAATGGGGTATGCACCTGAGTATATAGTTACATAGATAGATAGAAGTCTAGTAATTAAGATAAGATATGATCATTATATTATTATCATTTCGATAGCACCAAAATTGCCACTACAAAAACGTGTCCATTCTTCGTGTTGTACCTTCACCAATTTGTTGAATGTTTTCATAATAGAGGACTATAAAGTACTATAGTTCTCTTGTATTGTATTGAATCTTAGATATTGCTCTTCCTGTTTTGGCATTATTCTTTAAACTATTAATATGACCATTCTACCCAAAAATACTCTTTTATTATTTACTAGTTATTATTTGAATACCAAATTTTCGTTCCTCCATGTTAACCCGTACAGTACCAGTGACGTCCTCTTCATCGTATTCTGGCAACTATTAGACGATTTTATTCAGCTTAGGAAGGACCTCTAGCAATAATAAGGCTACAAACTTTCTCAACCAACCCTTTTAACTACCACAGATGGTGATGGGCTGGTCTATCAGAGTGAGAACTGAGCGATCTCTGCCATACCCATAGCTTACTCTGACTGTTCCTTTTACTTATATATTTTCTAGATCTCAAGTGACGGTGTCTCTTCCGTGGATTGACCTCCCAATCTACCAAGATTGGAAGCCAAAGCGTCACATTTTTCCTTTGCCCCTCAACTTTCTCTTCATAATTGCTGAGGGGCACAGGGCCCTGGGTGGGGCTTTGGTTTCCCGGGCGTTTCCTCACCCTCCCCAGCTCCCCGCCATGGAGTGGCTTCGGTCAGCCAGGCTTTATTGTGGTCGGCAGGGAGGGTTCTGTGGGGGCGCTCGGTTATGGCCTTGGCCTTGCTCGGGGCCTTGGGGCTGTTCGGCCAGGCAGCTAGGGGAACAGCAACAACAACAACAACAAACTACCACAGATCCTTCCCAAGCTGCATAATATCATCTAAATATAGCTAGAATAAAATATAACACACGTCGCTGGTACTCAAAGGGTTAAGCAACTGGTGATTGATGATCTGTTTCGCCTGCCATCACTAACCCTTACCCTTGGTGTCATACTCTTAGGTCAGCTTGAGGAGATCAGGAAGGTGAAGCTATCCAGGATGATTTGTGACAACAGTGACGACATCAAGACCATGCAAGTGTACGCTATGGTGCTGCCCGACCACGAAATGTGAGTACAAACATACCCTTATAATGTAGGGTTTTTTTGGCCAAGAATCTTGACTTCAACTTCATAGAACTCAAAGGGAATAGAGTAATCGAGCTGATGCTTCTACCACATGGGTAGAGCCGGCCAGGGAATGGGTATGAAAAATTAGAGTCCATTAATTTTGCTCTAGTCTTGTTTGAGTTACTGAGGTTAGTGGTCAAGATTTTTGCCCTAATTATAATTAATAGACTATAGCTATATTGTCCTTGTTCCTAATCATTTTAGAGCTTTGTTGATTAAGTATCTCTAAGTCAATCTAACTTCTGTCATTTTGTTTTTACTTTTAGTTCATGAATTGAAATTTGATTATCACTTTGAATGTCTTAATCAGTAAAGAAACCTTAATTACAAGTAGTGTGATGTAACCTTCACTTAACCCTGTGACATGGCGTATTTTGACATTTTATTCTTGCTCATATTCGGTGGTTTTATACAGCTTAGGAAGTACATCTAGCAGGCAAGGGTAAAATCTATCACAACTACCCTGCCCACAGACCTTACTAAGCTTGATAAAATTTTCTTATATTACCCAGAATAAATTAGAAGACTGTGTCATGGTATACTAAAAGGGTTTACCATTGAAGTCTTAACGCCTTCTGTAAAGTCGACGTCTTTTCAATTTTAGTTTAGCTATTTTTAGACGATTTTGTGCAGTTTAAGAAGGATCTGGCGTAGTATAATGGTTAACTGAGATAGTTTGAAGCCTACAAATTCCTGGAGGCCTGTTTTAAACTAAATAAAATCGTCTAATAGTAGCCAAAATATAATGAAAAAGATGGCACCGGTACAGAAGGGGATAAATCTTTGTCTCCCGCCCATCACTTGACCCTGGCCGCCCTTACAGCAACCCCCGCGTGCCCTGCAACTCCGGTATTCTGCCCCGGATGGACCTCAGCAAGTGGCGGGACTCCTCTCACGGCGGATCCTTCCCCCGCGTACGTCCCCACTTCTAGTAGCCTCTTCCCCTCCTGCAGGCCACTCCTCTCACTCTCCCTTCCTCTCCCAGCCATCGCAAATTCTCTCTCGGCTGCCAAATCTCTCTCGGCTGCCACTTCTCTCTCGTCCGACGGTGCTCTCTCAGCCGCAGCTTCCCTCTCAGCCACCAATTATCTCTCTAAGCAACAAGTTCTCTCTCCGCTGCCATTTCTCTGCTACTGGATGCTTGTACTCTGCCTCGTACTCTCCTACGTGGCTCTCTCATCACCTTCAAGTCGTCTCCTAACCTGCAAACGTTCATGTGATCCTAAACGTATCTCCATTATTTCTTCGCTGCTGGATGCTTCTTCTCATTCTCCATGTTCTACTACGCGGCTCTCTTATCCTCAAGTCGCCTTCTAACCCTTAAATGTTTATATTAAGGCAGAATAAGCGTTATGTAAACATATCCTCTGCTGCTTCCAAGCTGCGCCTCTGCTCTCCTACAAGCGTTTCTCCTCTTGAAAATGTTTTGGTGTGCAGTGCTTGAAGTTTTTTGGGGAACCGTGGCATAGTGCACTCCTGAGAACCTTCATCTCTACTGAACTTTTCAATTCTTACCGAACCTCCAGATCTGTGAATATTTCGGGTTTTCATAAAATAATATTCCTTTAGCTAAATTTCTGCGTCTCTTACTAATCTTTCACCATATAATGATGTGCCTGTTGCCAGGGGGCTTCTTCGAATCACTTCATGTTAATAAATCCTTTGCCTCCACAAGTTAATGGAAGCTACGTGTTTACTGTAAGTTTTATTCTTATCACTGTATTCAGCACTCGGCTATAGAGAGTTATCATATTTCTCCTCTACTCTCGCCATCATTCTTTTCACTAAGGCTACTTCTAGGCCGAAATTTTCATCTTTTGCGATAACAAATATGATTACAGATGCCCAGTATTATATATATTAAAATTTGCGTCTGTCTGAAATCCTTCCAGTATGCACATCCGTCAATCAAGGAAGTAAGGTAACACGTTACTAATTCCACCTTCCCTATTGTACAGTTAAAACCAAAAGTTAAAGCGCATACTTCTCTCCTGCCGCCTCTGACACAACAGACTGACAGAAAATGTAAACAACCACAGAGTCGTAGCTTGATGTTTCGTAGGCAGACAGTGGACATTATGAATTACAGAATCACAGACTTTAACCAATACACTTCTCTTTCAGCAAAGTTTTACAAGGAATAGTTTTCTGAAAGGTTGAGCTAGGCCTATATGAGTTCTACTATTAATCTTGAATGCCTGGTTAAACTATTTACAGCAGTACATTTAACTAGCAGAGGTGGCCATGATATAGTCGGCCATTTAGTCAGTCGAGGAGTATTTGACATCAGTACCAAGTCTGTGATAGTACGTAAGAGCACACTCGGTTGGAATCACAGCCGGAGCAGGACGTTGAACATAGCGCAACACTCAGAGACACATTATGAAGTACCTGCTGTCCTTTCTCCTATGAAGGAAATATATTGTGTAAATAATCCATGTCCTGTTGTTTTCTTGTGGCTAATACAATATAAAATTTGTGTTCACTATGCAACATAAAGACTGTAACAAAATTAGTACATATTGCCAGTGTGCAATAATCGTGTTGTATAACAATAGGAACACTTTGTTTATACTTTTAGTTCACGTTTGTAAATCATATGATAAATGTGTTCAGTATGAATCATGAATGCCATACTATACTATTAAAACATTCTAAAAATATGTTCGTTAATATTCTTAAAATGTTAAGAATTGTGTTACAGATTATGTATTCTATGTTGAACACACAATTTTACAATGTATTTAAACAGATAACCTAATGCAGAAATCAACAACCAGTGCTCACAGTCTGACGCAAGATATAGATACTGCGCAGACTAATACAAGAAAGAGGATGAATAGTGATATATATCTTTGAGTGGCAACTATGTTACCGGATAGAAACAAGGACTCCGTAGGAATATAAGGGTCTAGTGTTTATAATCATCGTAGTTTTCTTGCGCTTATTGTTGTAGTGTTATTATGATGATATAGGGCCATTCCTTTATACATCGCAAAAGCTTTCCCTACGACCATTCCCGACTCAGATTGACCCTTATCGTTTATCTGTATAAGGGTCAATCTGGGTCGGGAAAAGTCGTAGGGAAAACTTTTACGATGTTTAAAGGAACGGCCCTCTATAGTGTAGGTGTAAGAGCGTCGGTGTGTGTGGTGGTGGGAGCGTCTTCAGTGTGTGGGATACTCAATGGGCCATAATCATTAATAAGCGTCTATTTGGGGGTAGAGTTTATTTTTTGGTCTATTTATTTAATTATTTACTTATTGTTTAGTTTCCTCGCTAGATCTCCATCCAGCTTAATAAAATACCACCAAGATCCCCCTTTGAGATAAATATGTACATTATTTGGTAGAAAAATGTCCCGGCCATAGGCCGATTCCTCTTTAATCAAAGGCTCGCTTTCGCTCGCCAGGAAAAAATTGACACCTAAATGGCACGAAAGGTCTTAAAATTGACAGAAATGGAGCGAAAGGTCATAAAATCGCCAAACTAATGGGGCGAATGTCTTAACCCTCTAAGGTCTCAATCAGTTTTTTAAGTTTCCATGGACAGGCGACACACTCTCTGGGCAGCTGAGGTTTTCTCTTCGTTCCCGTTTACCCAGCAATGACTCAGTAGAGGGTTGCCAGATCCCCCTACATATAGACTAGTCTACCATCAGTTCCATGTCCAAAAATGAACACGATCGCGTCTTTGTGGGGTTTTACCAAATTCGTAAAGGCTTAAGGATGCGATTGCGTCCACCTGTGTGCGAGGGAAAAAGTGCCTTAGGACGCGATCGCGTCCTCACGTGCGCAAGAGGGTTAAAATTTCAAAACTAACCGGGCTAAACATGAGGGAGAAAAGGGTCCAGAATAAAAATCCTTAAGTGAAAATCTCCCCTTAAGTAAGTGATAATGGGAACTCAATGATCAAAGTTGTCAAATTGAAATGGCGTCTCCACAACAGTAAGAATATTGTCTTGTAGTATATAATTGTAGCCCAAAGCTCTTTCTGATAATACCAATTCTCTCCCATGGACGATGTTCTGAAATGTATTATTGTTGTTTATTTTGCAAGGTTTACATTATATACTGTATATACCTGTATATATATATATATATTTTTTTTTTTTTTTTCCATACCAATTTTCACTCGTGGCCATGGATTATGTTCGGAGATGTTGTGTTCTGTTTGTTTATTTTGCAAGTTTGACATTACCATTTATATTTCCCCACGGTCCCACCGCCTCATACCGACTACCCCTATCTGGTGTTGGTGGGAAAATGATAAATCCGAGAGGTCTTAAATTCGACAAACTAATGGGGCAAACCTCTTTAGGGGTGATGGTTCACTTTTTGGGCCATTTTTGCATATATTCATTATTTTTTCTAAGTTTCCTCCTTAGACCTCCATCAAATTTAAAAAAACATCCATTAGATCCCCCTTCAAAATAAATGTGTACATTTTTCGGTAGAAAAATTTCCCGGCCAAAGGCCGGTTCCTCTTAAAATTATAGGCTCGCTAACACTCGCCAGGAAAAAATAGACACCTAAATGGCATGAAAGGTCTTAAAATTGACAACGAAATGGGGCGAACGGTGTTAAAATCGACAAACTAATGGGCCCAACGTCTTAAAATCTGAAAACTAACTGGGCTAAACATGAGGGAAACTAGCCCATCTCCCCTTAATAAATGCTTGACAGATGAAGGGTGTGACCTCATTGGGTAGACTGTTTTTGTTTTTTGTTTTTCCCAGTAATTTTTCCACCAATACCTCATTTAAGTTCTTCAATGTATTTCAGTTTATGAGATATTAAACCTCTCTCTCGGGCAGCCAGGAAATATGCGTCACACTTAATTTGGGTTCTTCCATTTCTTTTTGTAAAATATTCATGCATGCAGATTTGTGTGTGTACTCATGTATATATGCATATATTATGTACCTATGTGCATATACATATACGGAAATTGTATATATACCACTCCAAGGAACTTATTAACAGCTAGTGTGTAAATCTTGTCATAAGATCTTACACAGGGTCTTTCGGTGAAGGTGAAACAGTCCTTTTATACGTCTGCATATAAGTATTTCATGAACTCTCTCACTGCCATTGGCCCTTGAATATCATTTTTATTAGCATTGTATGTATCTGTGTGTGTTTATGAACTATATACATACATGTGTTAGTGTCGTGTCTATCAGTACTGTATACAATTCCATCAGCTCAAGAAAGATCTCCAGTAATCAAGCTGTTAAAAGCATCTAAGTATTACAGTATTTTATTATTATTATTATTATTATTATTATTATTATTATTATTATTATTATTGTTCGTTAAAGCAAAGCCTATCTATCTATTTATCTATCTATATACTCTGGCACATACCCCACTTTTTATTTTTATATTTATTTTTATTGGGGGTGGCCGACTCGAGACAGAGCCAAAGTAAAAACATTTATCTCAGCTTTAGACAATTGATAACACTTCAACTTTTCGTTCCGCGTACCAATAAACTAATCTTGCCTCCCGCAGTGGAAGAGTTAAGCCCTGGTATATCTATGTGCATCTGTATAGTAACTAGATAATAAATACACAGCTGCGAGCAATATGTCCTAATGGCCACAGGGGAAAGACACCATCCCTAATTTACTCAAAGGGGGTGGAGGGGCGGTCAGATACTACCCCCTGTGGCTCCATCCTCCCCTTACCATCCTCCCTGCCTTCCTTCCCTACTCCTTTCCTCCCATCTATCCCCTTCCTTCCCATATTTCCTCTTCCTTCCTCCCCTCTTTTCCCATTCGTTTCCTCTTCTTCTTCTTCCCTTCACTCCCCCTCCTTCTCCTCCCTTCCTACCTTTCCCCATCCTTCATGCCTACCTCCTTCCTTTCCTACTCCTTTCCTCCCATCTTTCTCCTTCCTTCCTATCTTTCCTAATCCTTTCCTCCCATCTTTCTCCTTCCTTCCTATCTTTCCTAATCCTTTCCTCCCATCTTTCTCCTTCCTTCCTATCTTTCCTACTCCTTTCCTCCCATCTTTCTCCTTCCTTCCTATCTTTCCTAATCCTTTCCTCCCATCTTTCTCCTTCCTTCCTATCTTTCCTAATCCTTTCCTCCCATCTTTCTCCTTCCTTCCTATCTTTCCTACTCCTTTCCTCCCATCTTTCTCCTTCCTTCCTATCTTTCCTAATCCTTTCCTCCCATCTTTCTCCTTCCTTCCTATCTTTCCTAATCCTTTCCTCCCATCTTTCTCCTTCCTTCCTATCTTTCCTAATCCTTTCCTCCCATCTTTCTCCTTCCTTCCTATCTTTCCTAATCCTTTCCTCCCATCTTTCTCCTTCCTTCCTTCCTTTCCTAATCCTTTCCTCCCATCTTTCCCACATCCTTCCGCTTCCTTTCTTCCTCCCTATCTTTCCTACTGTCTTTCCTCCCACCTTTCCCCTTCCTATCTTTCCCACTTTCTTCCTCCCCTCTTTTCCCTTTCATTCTTCTCTTCTTCCCTTCTCTCCCCTCCTATTCCTCCCTTCCTTCGTTACTCCCCCTTCTCTCCTCTCCTATTATCTTCCTCTCTTCACCCTACCTTTCTCCTCCTCCCCAATTCTTCTCCTCTCATACTTAAGGGGAGATTTTTATTTTGCTCCCTAGACCTCCATCAAACTTAAAAACACATCCCCTAGACCCCCCTTCAAGATAAATTTGTACCGGAAAATGTCCCGACCAAAGGTCGGTTCCTAATAAATTACGGGCTCGCTTTCGCTCGCCAGGAAAAAATCAACACCTAATGGCACGAAATGGGGCGAAAGTTCTTAAAATCGCCAAACTAATGGGGTGAACGTCTTTAAATCTCAAAAGCAATGGGGCTAAACATGAGGGAGAAAGGGATCAAGAAACAAATATCCCTCAAGTGGAAATCTCCCTTTAATCATTTATATATATACCCCTTTCACCCCCCCCCCCCTCCCTCTCCTTATTTTATTTTACTTATAGAATTCCTGCATCGTCTTTTTCTGATTTTGTTTATGTCTCTGTTTTATCTCTAACATATTTGATTTTACTTATAGAATTCCTGCATCATTTATACATCTTTCTCTCAAATGTTCACATCTCCGCTCTCTCTATTTCTATTTTGCTTCTTTATAGTCTGTGCCTCCAATCTCTGTCGTTATCTACATGTCTAACATTTTATTTCATATCTTGTAGGTTGTGTCTTGTATACACTTAACCCTTTGAGACACGATGACGCATTTTGTCAATATATTTCGGCTATTATAAGATAATTATATGCTGTTTAGGAAGGACAACTAGGAATCGAAGGGGTCAAAACCATCTCAATTAAGCCTCTGACTCCCATAGATCCTTCCTAAATTATACAAAATAGGCTAATGACAGCCAAAATATACTGCTAAAACGCTTCCTGATCCTGAAGGGTTTTAAACTGCCTTCATTTCCCCTTTTTGTAACTTTCTTCTCTCGTATAATCGTCATAGCGTCCTCAATATATCTATCTTGTCTTCATAGCGTCCTCAATATATCTATCTGGCCTTCGTGTCTGTTTCAAACTTCCTAAGTTACCCCCTAGTTCCTAACTTTCTTTTCTCTCACATATTCCTTGAGTCCTCCATCTATCTATGTTTTTACACCGTTATTTCTATATTATTTTCCTCACGATATCCTCCTATCTTCCTCATTCTTCATATTTGTCTATACATCAATCTTTGCTATGTTCTCTTACTCTTCCTAGTCTTCGCTACATCAACCTTTTTCATATTCTCTTACTTCCTTTATATCCCATTTTCCTTTATGTTTTTTCCCGTTTTCCCTCTTCGTCCTTACCTAATCCGTCTCCCTTACTTAGCTATTTTGATCTATATGTGAACTTCTTCCCTCCTTTTCCCAAGCCAACTCTTCTACAGATACACCACATCTTAGTTTTTCTCCCTCGATATCAGTATAAGGGATGTAAGGAGAATATATTTTGTACATAATGAAATATAGTATTTTGCATAATGACTTTCTTTTATTCCTTAACCCAATGCCATTTTCTCTGCGTCTGCATTTATTTGTAAGTGTCGTCGTCCGCGAGTTTAGATTTTCTTAAACTGTATCTTTTAATCTTCCAATCTCCTAATAACATGTTTAGAATTAGATGAATTATTATGATATGATAACAAGTAGAGTGTTTTAAATATCTGGGAGGAGTGATAAGCAAGGACACAGGTGTGGAGATGGAGGTAAAACAGAGAGTATGTGAAGGAAAGAAAGATTTCGGAGCAATGGGAAGTATGTGGAAGGTGAGAAATCTCGGAATGAAAGCTAAAAGTGCAATGTATCAAGGGATAGTTCTACCAACAGTGATGTATGGGGCTGAGACATGGGCTCTGAAGGCAAAAGAGAGAAGAAAGCTGGATGTGATGGAGATGAGCTGCTTGAGGAGTATGTGTGGAGTGACTCATAGAGACAGATTGAGGAATGAAGAGTTACGTAGGAGAGTGGGGCAACAGGAACATTTGTTGGCCAGAGTGGACAGAAGTGTGCTGAGCTGGTATGGATATGTTGAGTGAATGAAAGATGAAAGGCTTACACAGAGAATATATGAGTCGGATACAAGGGGAGGTAGAGGGGTAGGAAGACCTCCATTGAGATAGAGAGATTGTGTAGTACAAGCGTTGGAAGATAAAGAGATGACTGTAGAACAGGCAAGAGAAGTGGTAATTAATAGGAATGAATGGAGAATGCTTGTGAATAGATGAGTGATAATGCGGTCGTTGGGAGAGGGGGTCAGGCGGTGCCAGTTGGTCTAGATAATAGTCAGGCAGGCGCCTGGCCTGTGGAGCCGGCATATATGAAGGGTCATGTCTGGATGTGAGGTGGGTGGACATTGTGGTGTGCTCCGCTGCGTGTCTGCCTGCTGAGACCGGAACCTCTGTGGGAGGCCTGGGGCCGGGGGAGTGCTGGAGGCCCTTAGTGATCCTTGGTCTCTAGGTCTTCTCCTGGGTGACCTAGATGTGTGTGAATATATATTTTGTTTTTTATGTTGTGTTGAGTTGTTCCTGTTCGGGCTCTCTCAAGTCGACCACCCCAGCTATGGGGTATGTGCCTGTGTATATAGCCTACTGATCCTATTTTCAAAGTGATAGAATATGTGTAGTTAGTTAATCATGGTAATGTTATGCTATTGGCTGTGTAATATAGTGAAACCATATTTAAGTTTAGTGTAGCAATGTAGAGGATAGGAGAATTATAGGGTATGCTATATTAGATTTGTATTAATGTAGAGGATAGGAGAATTATAGGGTATGCTATATTAGATTTGTATTAATGTAGAGGATAGGAGAATTATAGGGTATGCTATATTAGATTTGTATCAATGTAGAGGATAGGAGAATTATAGGGTATGCTATATTAGATTTGTATCAATGTAGAGGATAGGAGAATTATAGGGTATGCTATATTAGATTTGTATCAATGTAGAGGATAGGAGAATTATAGGGTATGCTATATTAGATTTGTATCAATGTAGAGGATAGGAGAATTATAGGGTATGCTATATTAGATTTGTATCAATGTAGAGGATAGGAGAATTATAGGGTATGCTATAATATATTAGAACCATATCTCATGGTTCACGAAAGCTGGAAGTGTTGGCTTCAGTTATGTTCACTTTCTACTTTAAGGGGAGTGACCTGCTTATTTTCTTGTTCTTGGTTGTATCCATTCGGCCCCATTCAGCCTACTGTTTTAAGACCTGTATCCCCATCCAGGTGTCGATTTTTTCCTGGCGAACGATAGCGAGCTAGCATTTTATGGAAAAATCCAGCTTTGCTGGAGACTTTTTTTTCTATCGAAAATGTACAAATTTAGCCATATTTTAGCCAAAATATTGCACGCCAGGTATAAATCGACACCTGGATGAGGATACACTTCTAAAATTGTAGTCTGAATGGGGTCGAATGGATACAACGCAGAGAGAGAAAAGGCAGGTGACCCCCCTTAAAGTATAGTATTGACATTGGCTGACCATATAGATACAGACAAAGTTTGATATAAATCCCCTGCACGACTGATATACTTAGGTCATGTTTCTCCTCACTAAACAATTCCAAGACAAGCTATTTTTCATTTCGTTTTATTGAGAATCTAGAAGTACGCTGTCATTTCAGCCTACAAGTTTATATTTATTGCAATGTATGTATAAATATATTGCTATATATCTATTTATCTATATATTCTGGCACATACCCTATATATATATATATATATATATATATATATATATATATATATATATATATATATATATATATATATAATATATATATATATACTGTATATACAGTATGTATATATTTTTTTTTTATTTTTTTTTTTTATTTTTTTTTCAAGCTGGGGGTGGCCGACCCGAGACAGAGCCTACTTATACATTTATGCTATACAGTTATGCTATTTATACATACGAATCTATTAATACTCGTGAAAGCCTCATGCTGACAGACGAACACACGACTGACAACCAATGGACAGCGACCGAGCACTTCAACTTGCAGTAACGACCAGGGCTGACAGACCATTCAGGTGACTGTGATGGATATAAAGGACAATATTACTTTAGACGTATGATCCCCTTTATATCCTAACACTCGCTTGCTATATAAGGACTACTAACTAATTGTATGCATGTTTATAACTTAATACAGGTGTTTTAACCCGTCCAGTACCAGGGACGTCAATTTCATCATATTCT
Source organism: Paralithodes platypus (assembly GCA_032716605.1). Lineage (NCBI taxonomy): Eukaryota > Metazoa > Arthropoda > Malacostraca > Decapoda > Lithodidae > Paralithodes > Paralithodes platypus. Next base: position 8,207,534 of record CM064531.1, read on the forward strand.
GGCAACTGTTAGACGATTTTATTCAGCTTAGGAAGGACCTCTAGCAATAATAAGACTTCAAACTGTCTCAACCAACCCTTTTAACTACCACTGATCCTTCCTAAGCTGCATAATATTGTCTAAATACAGCTATAATATAATACAACACACGTCGCTGGTACTCAAAGGGTTAAGTACTATGTTAATTGTATATACTTTCATATCTTGCACATTCTGTAATCCACCATGTGACCTACTGACAACTTAACCCCTTCTATACCGGTGACGTCTTTTTATTTTCTTCTAGCTACTATTAGACGATTGTATTCAGTTTAAAAAGGGCCTCCAGCAATTAACAGGCTTTGAACTATCTCAATTAACCCTTTATGCTACCACAGATCCTTCTTAATCTGCTCAAAATCGTCTAAATATAGCTAGAATAAAATGAAAAATAATATCGCGGTACAGAAGTGGTTAATTAGTCCTTTACTTTTGGACTCGAGTGACAAACATGACGACTTGACAGTTGTTTCTTATCGTTTCTTACATCTCTTTCCCAATGTATTTATGTCTTTCTTTGGGACTTGAAAGACGACTATTGGACTTTACTTTATTTAATAATCATTAGTTTCATTGATTTCATTAATTAGGTTTATTTGTAATTGAATTGGTGGGTTGGTGATACTATGAATACATTGCAGTATTATGTGTTCTAAATTTTACAAAATATATAATATCCAATGTTTGGTAAAGTTGAACACTTAATTTTGACAGTGTTGAACTTGGTATCCATGTATCACATAAACAGTGTTGAACTTGGTATCCATGTATCACATAAACAGTGTTGAACTTGGTATCCATGTATCACATAAACAGTGTTGAACTTGGTATCCATGTATCACATAAACAGTGTTGAACTTGGTATCCATGTATCACATAAACAGTGTTGAACTTGGTATCCATGTATCACATAAACAGTGTTGAACTTGGTATCCATGTATCACATAAACAGTGTTGAACTTGGTATCCATGTATCACATAAACAGTGTTGAACTTGGTATCCATGTATCACATAAACAGTGTTGAACTTGGTATCCATGTATCACATAAACAGTGTTGAACTTGGTATCCATGTATCACATAAACAGTGTTGAACTTGGTATCCATGTATCACATAAACAGTGTTGAACTTGGTATCCATGTATCACATAGAGGGATAATCTAGATGATTAATTTCACTCCCAACACCAAACGCCTCCCAACGAAATTAATGAAAGCATGTGATCCTACCGGGATTCGAACCTGGGTTACCACACACATATTTTAAACACTCTAACCATTACACCATCAAGGCAGTTGTAAGTAAAGCACATGACCACGGTTCATATCCATTTATTGAATACTGGATATTCAACTAATCATGTATATTAGAGTACAGTAAAAACCCATCTATTTGAAACCCAGGCTTCCGAAACCTGCGAACTTTTACACAATACAGTAGTGTCTAATCTTGAGAAATATGACGAGGTAATTGTCTGAACAATGGTATTCACTCGGTACAGTAGTGTCTAATCTTGAGAAATGTGACGAGGTAATTGTCTGAACAATGGTATTCACTCGGTACAGTAGTGTCTAATCTTGAGAAATATGACGAGGTAATTGTCTGAACAATGGTATTCACTCGGTACAGTAGTGTCTAATCTTGAGAAATATGACGAGGTAATTGTCTGAACAATGGTATTCACTCGGTACAGTAGTGTCTAATCTTGAGAAATATGACGAGGTAATTGTCTGAACAATGGTATTCACTCGGTACAGTAGTGTCTAATCTTGAGAAATATGACGAGGTAATTGTCTGAACAATGGTATTCACTCGGTACAGTAGTGTCTAATCTTGAGAAATATGACGAGGTAATTGTCTGAACAATGGTATTCACTCGGTACAGTAGTGTCTAATCTTGAGAAATATGACGAGGTAATTGTCTGAACAATGGTATTCACTCGGTACAGTAGTGTCTAATCTTGAGAAATATGACGAGGTAATTGTCTGAACAATGGTATTCACTCGGTACAGTAGTGTCTAATCTTGAGAAATATGACGAGGTAATTGTCTGAACAATGGTATTCACTCGGTACAGTAGTGTCTAATCTTGAGAAATATGACGAGGTAATTGTCTGAACAATGGTATTCACTCGGTACAGTAGTGTCTAATCTTGAGAAATATGACGAGGTAATTGTCTGAACAATGGTATTCACTCGGTACAGTAGTGTCTAATCTTGAGAAATATGACGAGGTAATTGTCTGAACAATGGTATTCACTCGGGACATTTACATCAATCTTACAAGCACCCAATTTCCAGTTCAGAATGTTGCCCCGAATTTTGGAATGAATTCTGAAATATGGTGAAAGACTGGGGCTTTTCACACTTTCAGAAGTTCTGCATTTATGGACAGCATACCAGCCCTGATTCTCTGAATGAAAGGGAGCACAAATTATCAACTAATTTATAAAAGAATTGTGTTTCTCATTCTTGGTGGAACTTAATTAAGCAAGATTATTGTTGGACAGATTCAAAGCTTCATAAATAGTCAGATAATCGATTCCTGTACTTGAATTTCATTATACTTGGATACTGTGACTTGAGATTAGCCCCTACTGACATGGCTTATACGACACTGCCTTGTACTCGCATCCTTCTATTCAAATATGTTTTGTTCTCATGTGTGACTGACAATGCATAATTAATTTCAGACAAGAACTCATAACTACTGTACTAGAATGATACTTTACTATAGCTTATGTGACTATGACCATTTTCATGCAACTGTTTGTAAATATTTGCTGACAGAATTCTAATTACTATGTAAACAGTTTAAGTTATAATTGACTGCTTTTGAATGGTTTGCAAATTTAATTATCATTACTACTTGTGCACAGTTATTAACAATAATTAACCTTGAGAAGCTTTCTGCTAGTCATATCATAATTGCTAAATGTACAAAGTTCATTATATTTAAAAAAAAAATGCTTCCCAAAGTAATATAACATCATCAATCTTTAAACTTTTCTCTACATTTATATCTTTATTACTAACCTGTTTATCTTTTTGATATCTATCTTACCTTGCCTCTCTAAAAACTGTGTAGAAAGAACCTTACTGCTTACCTGATTATGTTCGCTAATATATCCTTACCCAGCTGTTATGTATTCTTGATTCTGACTTTACTCAACTCTTCTTACAATTCTTTCAGATTTGCCTGACTGTTGTTTTCCAGAGAAGCCTTCTGGATACTTTCTTCTGAAATGTATTTTGAGTAACTTTTGCTTAAGATGCGTTCCAAGTACTCTGTTTGAGACACGTTCTAAGAAGCTTCTACTTGAGAAGCAATCTTAGTGGCTTCTGCTCAAGAACGTTTCATTTAGTTACTTCTGGGGCATGTTTTGAGTAGCTTCTGCTAAGATGTGTTCATAGTGGTCTCTGCTTGGAACTCTTTCTGAGTAGATTCTGCTCAAGATGAGATCCTAGTAGTTTCTTCGTAATACATGTTCTGAGTAACTTCTGCTTGTGATGTGTTCTCAGTAGCTACTGTTTGAGATGTGGTGTGATTAGTATATTCATGGATGTATTTTGAGTAGCTTCTACTTAAGATGCGATCTGAATAGCTTCTCAAAGCACGTTCTGAGCAGGTTCTGCTTCTAAGACAGATACGGAGTAGCTTCTTCCAGAAATGTGTTACAAGTAGCTTCCACTCATGGCATGTTCTGAGTAGCTTCTGTTCATGACTTGTTTTGAGTAGCTTTTGACTTGTTTTGAGTATCTTCTAATCAAGACTCATTTCAAGTATGGAGCTATAATTTTACCTCCATGATTTCAAGCCATTTCCTCCAGTGACACATTCTGAGTAGCTTCTTCTGTGGCCTGTCGTGTGTGAGCTAATATGAGTCTTCTGCTGTTCTTCCCTCTATCTGTCGTGTGTGAGCTAATATGAGTCTTCTGCTGTTCTTCCCTCTATCTGTCGTGTGTGAGATAATATGAGTCTTCTGCTGTTCTTCCCTTCATCTGTTTTGTGTGAAATTAAAAACTTCCATTTGCTTTACGAGTGCCTGTCTTTTCCTTGTGGTTCATATTTTCGTAAACAAAACTGAAGTCGCCACTGTATTAATGTCGCCTCCTTATGGGGAGATGGGTCGTTTTTCTGGTCCCCCTTTTTCAAGAATTGGTATCAGCACTATCTAAGCATTAATTAATCGTTTCGAGTGAGATATACAAGCATATTCCTATCTTTACACACCCTATTAAACATCTGACAGACATTAATACAACACACAGCGAGCAAAACGTAATACCAACTAAGACACGACTTATTTGGCCAACCGTACCTTGATGTTGGCTCTGTCACTCTTTACAGATAGCTTTGTCTGTTGTCTCCTTCATACACAGAAGAAAAAAGAAAGATGAACAAATTATTACAGTGGTGACCTTATTGTTTGCTTTGTGTGTTTCTCTTGTGGAGTGCCTGTCTGTTTTCATAGGATTAAGAATTTACATATGCCTTTTTTCCACCCCAAGGACTGCACTGTAGAAATGAACACTTAATTGTAACAAAAACGGTACACATAAAGAGTGTTGTTGTTGTTGTTGTTGTTGTTATAGTTCCCCAGAATGTTTGGTCGAGCAGTCCCGAGTCCGGTTGACCGAGGCCGCACCAGATGCTCGGGTCCCCGAAGGGGCCAGGGTGAGATGAGATCTATCTCTGAGAGGGCAGCGGGGGAGGGGATCATCAGCCCACGAGCTTGCACCCTCGGGCCAATGCCCCAACCATCCGCAGCCCCCCTTCAAGTGCCACCCAATCTGGCAATCTCGCCAGTACCTAGAAGGAAAACTAGTACAGGCAAAGAGACAGAAACGGCTAAGGTAGGGTAGAGGATGTCAAACCTCACTCTGGATAGGATCAGCTCTCAACCATAAAGAGTGTTTAAATTGATTACGTATTCTAATGTGAAGAGATAAACCGAATAACCGTTTATGTGTTCCATTTATCTTGCAATAAAGTGTTTAATTGTGTACAGTGTATTAGAGAAGCATCTCAAGACACAGATTTCCAGTCTCATGGTTTGAAATTATCAGTGCTTATATTCCTAGTAGATTATTCTTATCCATCATTTCTTACTATTTGCTTAATAGGGAATGCCATTTAATCTTGTAACATGTTTTGGAACTTTGGAAATTGTGTCTTCAAATAGCTCTCTCATATAATAATATCACAGATACATATTTTGCATGGTGTGGGTTTACATTTTCCCTGTAATGTTTTGTAACCAAACACTAAATATTTACACTAATGTTGAGTATTTGAACTGTGTAGAACAGTTATCAGATGGCCAAGGCTATCCCATGCAAGCGTGGATATTGCCTTTGAAAGCGTTTCTGTTGATGATGAAAATGTAAGCATTCATTGTATATTAAGATTATTGCATGAATATATATATATATATATAACACAAATATATATATATATATATATACCACAAATATATATATATATATATATAACACAAATATGATTTAGACATATACACTTATTTTCATTGTGGTCGTCCTGAGCCATAAGAGTTGCCTTCCTATTCAAATGTTTACTTTATTATATATCATATTCTTCAGAACCTAGCTTTAAGGGAGGTGACCAGCTTTTTTTCTCTTTCTCTGGCGTGTATCCATTCGGCCCCATTCAGCATACTGTTTTAAGACGATTATCCCCATCCAGGTGTCGATTTCTTCCTGGTGAGCGATAGTGAGCCAGCATTGTATGGAGAAATCCGGCTTCGCCGGAGGCTTTTTTACTATTGAAAAATGTACAGATTTTGCCTGCTGTCAAAAACATTTTATAAAATATGCTGGCTTGCTTCCGCTCGCCAGGAAAAAATCAACACCTGAATGGGGGTAAACGTCTTAAAACAGTAGGCTGAATGGATACAACCCAGAGAGAGAGAGAGAAAAACAACGAGGTGAGCCCCCTTAAATGTTCAGTTATTCAAATGTGTGTATACTTATTATCGCTCACGACTGTACAATATACTAATTACCATTGAACACATTTCCACACACACCATGTACAAAGCGTTCTTCTTTTATCTGTCCAACTTTTCCATTCGATTTTTGGAGTTTCTGAAAGTAAATTTAATTAAATTGTCATACTGAATTCTTGCTTAGCTTTTACTGTATTTTTGTTGCCTAAGTTTGATTTATACTTCTTATAGAAAACATGTTTGTGTTATTTTAAGCAACTACTTTGAAGCATCAACTACACTATAGATTAATAATGTTTTTAATTGAAACAAAACATGATATACAGTAGTTAGTATATTTAGACGCATTAATTGAAGCATATCAACCCATTATTATTCATATATGTTTCCGTAACTGATGAACGCACGATTTTGACTGTACGAACATCAAACTCCAGAGACCGACTGTAGCCAGATTATCAGTGTTGTTCATGAAAAATAACCCATTTTCTTCTATTACAGCCCGATCCTGCCCCCATCCCTCCTTCGCCCCTTGACTCCTCTGTCCTCCCCCTCAACACCAGAGATCACTTTCATTTCCCCAACAACATAGATGAGGATATATCTAAGCCTCGCCCCTCATCTTCTAAACCTACGACGCTTTCACTTCGACCTCATTCCTCTCCTCAACCTTATGCCCCCTCTTCTGTTCCTTTCAAACCCCTTCCACCTCCGTCGAAGGCCACAGTCAGCGGGCCCCGACCACCCCATGGTCCATCTCCCTCCTTCGGACCCATCAAATCATCGTCGCAACTCCAGGCCCCATCCCCATTGTACGGAGCCCCACCTTCCCCTTCGTATGGACCCCCACCACCAAAGGCAAGCTATGGAGCACCGCAGCCTCCAAGACCGAGCTATGGAGCCCCTCAACCACCAAAGCCTAGTTATGGGCCCCCTCCCCCATCCCCCTTGCCTGAACCAATCCCCCATGCCCCCCAACCTGAGCCTTACCCCCTGCCCGAACCACACCCAGAGCCCGCCCACTTCCATGCTCCCTTCGAGTACTGTGAGGGAGAGTTCAACCCCCTTCCCCCGACGTCCCACTACGGCCCCCCTCCACCACACCACTCCGGAGGGTACCGGCCCCCACTCAGAAGAAAGTCGCAAAATCCCATCCAAAAGTTCTTGGGGCTGGTGGGTGTTAGGTTCTGAGCGGCTCAAGCTGGTGTTGCTTGTATTTATATTGATATTTTATTTTGTTGTTATACATTAAGTACCATGTAAATTCTTGGCTCACGCTGTACTGGTAGGCTATGTAAATGCTGTATGTTCATGCTTCAAGAAAATTATAATTCAGTTTGCCAGAATTACAAAATACTTATAATATCCAAAGCAGATTTCCTAAAGCATGAGAGATAAGTTTACATAATTTTTCAAAGAGCTGTGCACCCAAAATACTCAAATTATAGGTTATTGCTCAGAAACACTGTTTCTATATATTCACAAAAACAATCATCCATATTGCCAGTCACCCACTAAAGGTTGTCAAGCTTTTACAGTCTATTTCCTTTTCTCTATCGTTATAAGTAGAAATTAAACCTTTGTCGTGCTAATACAACTTCAGTTTATTATGTACTTGATGAATAGAAAATATACCTTAGGCACAATATGACAAAACCTGAATGTTAAAGCTTTGTACTGCAATAAGACACAGCCTGAATGTTAAAAGCTTTGTAAGCAAAAAGTAACGTTCAATCGCATCACACAATTTCAATATCTGTTTTTTCTTAAATTACAATTTGAAAGAAACCATAGACATATTTAGAAAACAAATATTAAGCTTTGTACTGTATATTAGTATTATAATTTACTAGTAGAGAAAAGCAAATATTAAGTTGTAAGAGGACAATGTAACTTTTAATGATGGCTGCACCTGTATAAAGTCAATTACACTCGGAACTTAGCTCAGGCAAATGCTCACGGTCACTATATCTACCTCTTGCCTGGCTTAGAAAAAGAAAAAAGTTGTGAGGTGAACATATACTACACGAAAAATGAGAACACTTGTAAAAAAGAATTATACACCTAAATAATGTTCTTTGGTTTATATATTTATGTTAGAACGGGAGGAGATTGTAGGCACCGTTTGTTGAGGGTAGTACTCCAGGGGCAGGATTACCAAAAAAAAGTCGCTAGATAGTAAATAAATGCAGAGAACAGTTAGAATAATGGCACAATCTCTACAATATCGCTCTAAAATGGCTCTAATCTCCCGCATATCGCTAGAATTCATGTCGCTAGAAGTCAAATTTGCCTCTAGATCGAAGTCAATACCTCTAGATCTAGCGGGAAAGTAGCTAAATTAGCAACACTATCCAGGGGTGAGCCTCAGGTGGAGTATTAGGATTAAAATGTAAAACTTGCAAACTAAACAAACCAAAATTGGGACAAGGACAATATAAAGTCAAATTAAATGATCAAAATCGCTATGTGGAAACAACGATTGTTAGATTGTTAGACACCCTTCTTTTACCACCTGGTCTCCTTTGCTGTTTTTGTCTCTGCCCTCAGTTACACAAAGAGAAATTCTAGCTTGATCTTAAGTTACACACACTCTTCCTTTCCTACATAATATCGCAAGCACTGCACACCCTACTCTAATTTAACTCTGTTTCAATATCATATTTTGGTGCAGGGTTGCGGCGACCCCACCACCCGCCACTTTGGTGGTGCAATCAGCTTCTGTAGCAGTGGACTACTGGTTTCTATCCTCAGAACATGCCTGTGCTTGGTATGCTTCCGGCCAGGACCCCCACTGGAGTAAAGAAAATAGCAAAATAGTGGTGCCATCCGGGTGAAGGATTGCTATGGGTCTGTTCCGTGAGTGCTAAGGGTCTTAATCTACTTAGTGGAAATGGCACTGTGGAGTGGGGTAGTGGGGACATGTCTGGGAGCCTGGAGGCAGCTCCTGCCATGTCCATACATTTTGGGGTGCTTTCTCTCGAAGGAAACCATCATTTGATGTGTGTGTGTTGGAACACATGAACGATTAAAACTGTTATTCTTTGTTACATTTAATTGATCATTTTTATAGTGGAGATTTCACTTTTCCAATACGCTAAGATATGATAGGGGTTTATGGTCTATTTGCCCACAAGTCTTTTTGCCCACGTATCGTTTCGCCCACTAGGAATCGCCCAAACAATGAAGTTCGTTCGCCCACATCTTGAAGTTTTTTTCGCCCACACTTTGAAGTTTGTTAGCCTCCCACACTCCAAAATGGCTTCTAAAAGATGCAAATTTTGTGTATTATGTTCATCACTACTGGAGCCTGTCGTGGGTGAATCATCAGTCCTCAGGGGCTACTGCATATTACCATTGTTTACCATACCAAGGTTTAACACTATCTGTACCTGCTGTGGTTGCTTGGGGGTTATTATGATATTTATCTTAACAGTTTAATTATTATTGAGGGTTTTGATTAATCCAGGTGTTTTCTAGCAATTTAATTGTAGTTTGTCCCCTGGACTAAAAAAACGCCACCTCAACGCCCCTTCAAACCACCCAAAAAAGAAAGAAAACAAAAAAAAAATCAACCCCCCCCCCCGCCCTTTCAATTTAACTATGTACATTTGTTGGTGAAAATATTTATCTTAAATTGCAGGCTCGCTAATCCCCCTTTCCCCCACAAAAATTACACTTTAATGGGGTAATTCATCTTATAATCGCCAAACTAATTAAATCAAACATCTTATAATCTCCAAACTAATGAAGTGAAACAGGGAGGGTTATAAATGAACCGCCTTGCACCATATAGGGTCAACTCCAGGTCCTCAGAACCAACCTTCTAGTTCAACCAGTATTCAATACGCTGTCAAGTGCTTCCTATTTATTGGCCAAAGGGAGACTAATATGGTTGATCCAAATATTGAAATCCTTAAAAATTTCAGATGCAGTAGATTGATATTGCTTAGTGTATCATATTAGTACAGTAGTAATAACACATGTAATACAATATCCTTAACCCTTTCGTTGTGGATGTCGTTCAGGTACGTCTTGGAAATATCCTGGAATTATTAGCCTATTAAATCCTGTAGAGACGAGTGTGAGTGACCAGGAGCGCGGCAGGCCCCCACCCGCTCTCCGGCAAGTGTGCCGCAGCACTGAGGCTCTGTGGAATGGTCTCGCGAGATATATTCAGTGTTGCCAAAGGCAAATGTAGCTGAACATTGCTAATTATTAGCGTTGTCGATGTCTGTAGTAGAGCTGCGGGTGAACCCCGCTAGCTAGAGAGCTCGTTCTGGTGTCATAATCACTTGCTTAAGCAATCATTAGTGCCTGAATGAGACCTATTATAGCGAGAAAATGGCCGCACTGAAAGGGTTAATCTACATAAAATTAGAATACTTTAGTAACCCTTTCGACACTGTCATTTTCCTCTCATTCTGGTTACCATTAAAGCAATTTATTTTCTTTACTTTATTATATAACATTAGGACTCAAGCAGGTAATTGCTATCTCAATAAACCATCTGAATAATGTAGGTCTTTCATAATTTGCTTAAAATAGTTGCATATTAACCAGAATAAAAGATGGAAAAAGACGTAATTTAATCGTATTGGTTCTTCCTATGTATATACTCTGGCACATAACTCATAGCTGGAGGTGGCCGGCTCGAGACAGAACCCGAACAGGGACAACACACCACAATATAAAATAAATTCACACACATCTAGGTTGCCCAGGAGAAGACCTACTGTAGAGACCAAGGATCACTAAGGGCCTCCAGCATTTCCCCAGTCCCAGACCTCCCAGAGAGGTTCTGGTCTCAGCAGGCAGACACGCATCGGAAGCATACCACAATGGCCGCCCACCATACATCCAGGCATGGCCCTTCACAACCGTTTTCCCGGGCCAGGCGCCTGACGGACTATTATCTAGTCCAACTGGCGCCTGACCCCCTCTCCAGGTTCTTCCTAACTTGAATAAAATCCTCTACCAGAAGAAAAATGCAAGTGATTAAATGTCATCTGATTGTGAATGCTATTAATATAGACTGTAACCCTTTCCTTCCATTTATAGAACACTGGTTTATTTTTAGGGGCAAATATTAGTAAAACCAGCTGTAATTAACCCCTTGAGGATTATTCTGTTAAGCTACCACAGATTCAATATTATTTTGACTTATCATTCCCTGACCTCTTATGCTTTTGTTAAGGGGAGATGGGTCGTTTTTCAGGTCCCCCTTCTTCTTCATGTTTATCCCCATTAGTTTTCAGATTTAAAGACGGCCCCATTAGTTTGTCGATTTTAAAAACTTTCATCCCATTTCTATATCAATATCAAGACCTTTCGTGCCATTTAGGTGTCTTTTTTTTTTTTTTCCCTGGCGAGCAATAGCGAGCCTGTAATTTTAAGAGAAATCGGCCTTTAGCCGAGACATTCTTCTACCGAAAAATGTACAAATTTATCTCGTAGGGAGGGTCTTTGGGATGTTTTTTTTTTAAGCTTGATTGAGGTCTAGGAAGCAAACTAAAACAAATATATTTACCGATAATAATACAAAAATATTAAATGAATAAAATAACGTCCCCTTAAGGTGTTACTCCTATACCCACATTATTTGTACAGCTAACTATATTGGCAGTAAAGTTGAGGACATTCAGTGTACGTCGCTAGCACTCCACGGGTTAATATAAGATTGGAGTTTAGTCAGTCAATAACCAATTTCAAAATGCTTTAAGGGGGTAGAGCTTGTTTTATGGCTTAAATATTTGTTAATTTATTTTTAGTGGGCGGGCTTGTGGTGGTAAAGTTTCGCTGCATGTTTGCCTGCTGAGACCGGAACCTCTCCGGGAGGTCTGGGAACTAAGAATCTTGCTGGATACCTCAAATGGGCCTGGGTCTCTGGGTCTTCTCCTGGGCAACCTAGCTGTGTGTGATTTTTTTGTCGGGCTTTGTCTCGAGTCGGCCACCCCCAGCTAAACAAATAAAATAGAAATAAATAGGGTATGTGCTTGAGTATGTAGATAGATAGATCGATAGATATTTTTTTTTTACTTTCCTCGCTAAACCTCCATCAAGCTTTTAAAAAAACACCTCCTAGACCCCCTTTCAAGATAAATTTGTACATTTTTCGGTAGAAAAGTGTCCCGCCTCTTAAATTACAGGCTCGCTATCGGTCGCCAGGAAAAAAATATGACACTTAAATGACACGAAAAGTCTTAATACTGACAAAGAAATGGGGCGAAAGGTCTTAAAATCGCCAAACAAATTAGCCGAACGTCTCAAAATCTAAAAACTAATGGGGCTAAACATGAGGAAGAAGAGGGACTATAAAATCGATCCATCTCCCCTTAATCGTACTATTATGTCTTCCATGCCTAAAATAACGGAGTGGTTACGAATTTCTGTGGTCTTCTGTGCATTTATCTGTAATTATTATTCTACTCCACGGGCAGCAACCTATGTGTGTGTGTTTGTGTGTGTACTGTATATAGATATGTATAGTGTATATTTTATTATATATTACATAGTATATTATATGTTTCGCCATGCTTCAACGAACATTATTTTTCTTGTATCTATTTAACCCCCTTTTATTACCGAGTTATCCTTGTTATTATAATCTGAATCTTATTAGACGATTTCATCCAGCTTAGGGAGGACGTGTACCAATTCAAAGGCTTCAAACTATCTCGATTATCCATTTTAACTACCACGGTTTCCGCCTAAGCTGCCGAAAATCGTCTAAATATCGCTGGGATAACACACAATCGTCGGTAAGGAAGGGGTTAAGGGGGGTGACCTGCTTTTTGTTAGTTCTGTCCTTTTCTCTCTTTCTCTGGCTTCTATCTATTCAGCCCCATTCAGCCAACTATTTTAAGACGTTTATCCCCATCTAGGTGTCTATTTCTTCCTGGCGAGCGATAGCGAGCCAGCATTATATGAAGAAATCCGGCTTCGCCGGAGACATTTTTCTATCGAAAAATGTACAAATTTAGCCTGCTGTCAAACAAAAATAAAAAATATGCTGGCTCGCTACCGCTCACCAGTAAAAAATTGACACCGGGATGGGGATAAACGTCTTAAAACAGTAGGATGAATGGGGCCAAATGGATACAAGCCAGAGGAAGAGAGAAAAGGAGAGAACCAAAACAGGTCACCCCTCTTAAGGTACCGAACGAAACTCGAAGTGCTCCTTAGCCATTACTGTACGCTTGATATTAAATAAAGTTAGTTATGTTGATTGTGTATTTGTATCCTGTGTCTGATGGTTAGGGTGACTATAGTCCACTTATTGTAGGTAGGCCAGAAATCCTCACCCCCTAACCTCTGTAACTCAAAAAGGGCTAGAGCAAATAGGTTGTAAATGTCCACACCTATTCCCTGGTTTACCCTTCCCAGAGCTCGATTACTGTAGTCGTTTATGAGTTATAGAGAGATCAGTAGATAAGAATTTTAGACAACCAAAAGTTAATGCAAAGCGAGTCCTAAAGAGTTCTTCAGCTATGTGAACAGCAGGAAGTCATTTAAAAGTAGCATTGGACTTCTAAAGGATCCAACAGGCCAACTACATTCTCTGGCACTGATATAGCTAAATCCCCAAACGATTATTTTGCCACGGTATTTACAAGGGATAATACCAGTAACATGCCAAGTCCAGGATTAGTGCATGAGGGTGAAGTTCTTTGCAGAATTAGATGTACCCCAGAGGAGGTAGCAAAAATAATAGATAAGTTAAATAGGTTCAAGTCATCCGGCCCAGATAACTTTCTTCCCAGAGTTGTATGAGAAGTGCGAGATGAAATCGCACCTTTCTTGGCAGAAATCTTCAATAAATCACTAGAAAATGGAGAGGTCCCTGAAGACTGGAAACTGGCCAATGTGACTCCAATCTTTTTGAAAGGGGATCACGAGTGTCCCAAGAATTATCGGCCAATTAGCTTGACTTCTATCATAGTAAAACTCTTAGAAGGGATACTAGTAGACAAGATAGTTGACTACCTAGAAATCCACAATTTAATTACAGATTCCCAACATGGATTCAGGCGACACCGATCATGTCTTCCCAATTTGCTGGAATTTGTCCACAAAGTGCTGAATGAGTATGACAAAAGTAGAGCCATAGGCATCCTTTACTTTGATTGTCAGGTTTTTAGGTAGAGTGAGAGAACTCTATTTCTTATTGCTAATCTGGCAACCCCTGCGTCATATGTGCGTGAAAGGGTTAACATATCAATATATACAACATAAATCAAATGTATTGTATTTTCGAGTTTTTCTTTCCTAGTTTTGCAGGTCTGAATTATTATACATGTTTAAGAGGAGATATCCACTTGAGGGATTTTTTTCTGGACCCCTTTCTCCCTCATGTTTAGCCCCAATTGCTTTTGAGATTTTAAGACAGTCGCCCCATTAGTTTGGCGATTTTAAGAACTTTCGCCCCATTTCCGTCAATTTAAAGACCTTTCGTGCAATTTAGGTGTCGATTTTATCCTGGCGAGCGATAGCGAGCCTGTATTTTAAGAGGAACCGGCTTTCAGCCGGGACATTTTTCTACCGAAAAATTTACAAATTTATCTTGAAAGGGGCTCAAGGGGGTGTAATCTTAAGCTTGATGGATATCTAGAGACCAAACTAAAAACCTCCCCTTAAGTAACCCTTTGAGTACCAGCGACATCTTTCTAAGTATATCCTAGCTATATTTAGACGATTTTGTGCAGTTTAAGAAGGATCTGTGGTAGTAAAAATTGATAAGTGAGATAGTTCGAAGCCTGTTAACTGCTGGAGCCCCTTTTTAAACCGCATTAAATAGTCTTAACAGTAGCCATAATATAGTTAAAAGGACGGTACCGGTAATGAAGGGGTTAAAGTGTTGAGTATAAAGTTCATAAAGTGTTGGGTATAAAGTTCATAAAGTGTTGGGCATAAAGTTCATAAAGTGTTGGGTATAAAGTTCATAAAGTGTTGGGTATAAAGTTCATAAAGTGTTGGGTATAAAGTTCATAAAGTGTTGGGTATAAAGTTCATAAAGTGTTGGGCATAAAGTTCATAAAGTGTTGGGCATGAAGTTCATAAAGTGTTGGGCATAAAGTTCATAAAGTGTTGGGCATGAAGTTCATAAAGTGTTGGGCATAAAGTTCATAAAGTGTTGGGCATAAAGTTCATAAAGTGTTGAGTATAAAGTTCATAAAATGTTGGGTATAAAGTTCATAAAGTGTTGAGTATAAAGTTCATAAAGTGTTGAGTATAAAGTTCATAAAATGTTGGGTATAAAGTTCATAAAGTGTTGAGTATAAAGTTCATAAAGTGTTGAGTATAAAGTTCATAAAGTGTTGAGTATAAAGTTCATAAAGTGTTGAGTATAAAGTTCATAAAGTGTTGAGTATAAAGTTCATAAAGTGTTGAGTATAAAGTTCATAAAGTGTTGAGCATAAAGTTCATAATGTGTTGGGTATAAAGTTCATAAAGTGTTGGGTATAAAGTTCATAAAGTGTTGAGTATAAAGTTCATAAAGTGTTGGGCATAAAGTCCCTAAAAGCTGTATCTATATGCCTGCCAAATTTCACTCTCGAAGTGTGTTATCTTGTATAGAATTAACTCCTATGTGTTATTTTACATTTGTTAAGGGGGGGTCACCTGTTTTTGTTTTATCTTTCTCTCCTTTTCTCTCTTTCTCTGGCTTTTATCCATTCTGCCCCATTCAGCCAACTGTTTTAAGACGTTCATCCCCATCCAGGTGTCTATTTCTTCCTGGCGACCGATAGCGAGCCAGCATTGTAAAGTATGTAGAAATTCGGCTTCGCCGGAAAAAAAAATCTATCGAAAAATGTACAAATTTAGCTTGCTGTAAAACAAAAATATATATATGCTGGCTTGCTACCGCTCGCTAGGAAAATATTGACACCTAGATGGGGGTGAACGTCTTAAAACAGTAGACTGAATGGGGCCGAATGGATACCAGCCGAAGAGAGAGGGAGAGAAAGAGACAAAAAGCGAGGTGGGCCCCCTTAACAAATAGGATGACAAAGAAAATAGTAGACGTAGCCTGAAGGAACACCTGAACCGGACAGCTGCGAGAAGGGAGCACCAAGCTTATGTCTACTACTAAATGCGACATAAGAGATAGACAAACCAAACTGAAATTATTACTGATTACGGATTACTGATATTTACTATAGGATGTAAGGTATCTTAAAATAACCCCCTAGAAATACTTTCTCTAAAGTATCTATTTCTTTATCCTCCCCATTTTCCCCAGCTAACCTAATCCCACAAGGACCCCAATGGAAATACGCCTAACGGCCTTATTGGGCTATCCTTAGTTGGAATTATGCAAGGCTGGTACATGTCATATTTGTAACAAACTATGTGGTACCAACTCTGTAAATTGCTAACTGAATAAATATTATTATTATTATTATTATTATTATTATAGATACAACAGTGTTTTCCTTCCATGAGACAAAAATGACTTACCTGTGACTTACCTGTGTTAGAAGTGATCCATCCAACCTTCCTGTTCTGTGGGTAGTGTATGTGTGTGTGTGTCTGGTGTTGTATGTGTGTACGTGTTTGTGTATGTGTGTGTGTCTGTGTTGTATGTGTGTATGTGTTTGTGTATGATTGTGTGTGTGTGTCTGGTGTTATATGTGTGTACGTGTTTGCATGTGTGTGTATGTATGGTGTTATATGTGTGTACGTGTTTGTGTATGATTGTGTGTGTGTGTCTGGTGTTATATGTGTGTACGTGTTTGTGTATGATTGTGTGTATGTCTGGTGTTGTATGTGTGTGTGTATCTTGTTCTATGTATGTGTCGTGTCGATGCTGTGCTCTCGTTGTGTGTGTGAGTAATTATGTGTGTGTGTGTGTGTAATTCTCCCTGGGTGTGTGTGTGTGTGTAATTCTCCCTCTGTATGGGTATGTGTGTGTGTATATACTAGTAATTCTCCCTCTGTGTGTGTGCGCGCGACATCTATAACCTCAATATTTACCCACAGGAACTAGATAAGTGGTTCCTCAACATGATGACAGGCTGGTTATCGAGTCCAAATACCATGTTGACCAACCTTCATACGCTTGTCACTGGTTGATACTCGTAGCTGACAGGTAGTCTATACCATGTTCCAAATAGGTAGTCCAGAAAACGTGAATCCTAATCTATGTTACTCAAAATGGGCTAGAGAAAATGGGCTATATATTTCCACACGTATTCGCTGGCTGACCCTTCCCAAATGGTAGAAATATTAGATCAATTTCTCTAGTCGTTTGTGAGTTATAGACGTTAATGTTCAAGAATTTTGACCTAATTACTTGGAATAGGGTACAGTATACTGTATATAGTTTACCCGGTTATTATAGTTATTCTTTAGTACGATTTCGACGTTTTAGTATAATTATTTCTAAGATTTGATGATTAGACGATCTTATTCACCTTTTAAGGGGGGATGGTTCATTTTTTGGTCGATTTTTGTTTTTCATTTATAAATTATTTTAGTTTTATCCCTTGACCTCCATCAAACTTTAAAAAAAAACATCCATTAGATAGTTTAATTTGTACATTTTTCAGCAGAAAAATGTGCCGGCCAAAGGCCGGTCCTTCCAAAATTACAGGCTCACTATCGTTCGCCAGAAAATAAAATCGACACCTAAATAGCACGAAAGCTCTTAATATTGACAAGGAAATGGGGCGGAAGGTCTTAAAATCGACAAATTAATGGGGCAAACATCTTTAAATCTGAAAACTAATGGGGCTAAAAATGAGGGAGAAGGAGATCTAGAAAAACGGCCCATCTCCCCTTAAACGATCGACTTTCCTTACTCAAGGTGTTTATAACTACCTCCAGTGCCCTCCCTGTAGTGCCCCCTCCCACCCAGCACCTCCCTCCCTGTAGTGCCCCCTCCCACCCAGCACCTCCCTCCCTGTAGTGCCCCTTCCCACCCAGCACCTCCCTCCCTGTAGTGCCCCCTCCCACCCAGCACCTCCCTCCCTGTAGTGCCCCCTCCCACCCAGCACCTCCCACCCAGCACCTCCCTCCCTGTAGTGCCCCCTCCCACCCAGCAGCTCCCTCCCTGTAGTGCCCCCTCCCACCCAGCACCTCCCTCCCTGTAGTGCCCCCTCCCACCCAGCACCTCCCTCCCTGTAGTGCCCCTTCCCACCCAGCACCTCCCTCCCTGTAGTGCCCCCTCCCACCCAGCACCTCCCTCCCTGTAGTGCCCCTTCTCACCCACACCTCCCTTCCTGTAGTGCCCCCTCCCACCCAGCACCTCCCTCCCTGTAGTGCCCCCTCCCACCCAGCACCTCCCTCCCTGTAGTGCCCCCTCCCACCCAGCACCTCCCTCCCTGTAGTGCCCCTTCCCACCCAGCACCTCCCTCCCTGTAGAGCCCCCTCCCACCTAGCACCTCGCACCCAGCACCTCCCTCACTGTAGTCCTCCCTCCCACCCTGCACCACCCTCTCTGTAGTGCCCCTTCCCACCCAGCACCTCCCTCCCTGTAGTGCCCCCTCCCACCCAGCACCTCCCTCCCTGTAGTGCCCCCTCCCACCCAGCACCTCCCTCCCTGTAGTGCCCCCCCCCACCCCGCACATCCCTCCCTGTTGTGCCCCTTCCCACCCAGCACCTCCCTCCCTGTAGTGCCCCCTCCCACCTAGCACCTCCCTCCCTGTAGAGCCCCCTCCTACCCAGCACCTCCCTGTAGTGCCCCCTCCCACCCAGCACCTCCCTCCCTGTAGTGCCCCCTCCCACCCAGCACCTCCCTCCCTGTAGTGCCCCTCCCACCCAGCACCTCCCTCCCTGTAGTGCCCCTTCCCACCCAGCACCTCCCTCCCTGTAGTGCCCCCTCCCACCCAGCACCTCCCTCCCTGTAGTGCCCCCCCACCCAGCACCTCCCTCCCTGTAGTGCCCCTTCCCACCCAGCACCTCCCTCCCTGTAGTGCCCCCTCCCACCCAGCACCTCCCTCCCTGTAGTGCCCCCTCCCACCCAGCACCTCCCCCCCTGTAGTGCCCCCCTCCACCCAGCACCTCCCTCCCTGTAGTGCCCCCTTCCCCCCAGCACCTCCCTCCCTGTAGTGCCCCCTCCCACCCAGCACCTCCCTGTAGTGCCCCCTCCCCCCCCGCACCCCCCTCCCTGTAGTGCCCCCTTCCACCCAGCACCTCCCTCCCTGTAGTGCCCCCTCCCACCCAGCACCTCCCTCCCTGTAGTGCCCCCTCCCACCCAGCACCTCCCTCCCCAAAAACGTTTGTTTTAAAAAGATATATGAATGAGGAAATAAATAAACTCCCCCTTAAATGTTTACCTAATATTTTACATTTTTCGATGTTTCTCAATGTACTATAATTTATGCGCGCGACTGTACGTACACTCGGTCCAACAAGTATCTGCACCCCTACCCTGATAACCTGGTGTATACAGCTTGGTAGGGTTTGCATATCTACCTGTAGCTATATCCATCTATACTACTATCTACCTATACTACCTAAGACCACAACACGCTACATGGCTGGTGCACTACAAACAGACTTAATCTAGCTCCAGCCAAATCCACCGCAACCCTGCTCACAAGCTGGACAGGTGAACACGAATACATCCCTCAACTCACCATAAACAACACACCCCTAACACATACACACACACCCAAAATCCTAGGAGTAACATATGATACTCATATGACATTCAAACAGCACACCACAAACATTAAAAAGAAACTGACACCCAGACTTAACGCCCTCAGGTCACTTGCTCACACAAAATTTGGACACAACAAAGAAACTACCACCACAGTATATAAACAATACATAAGATCAGTGATGGAATACGCAAGCCCAGCCTGGGCTTCTAACCTAGCTGAAACACATCATAAGACCTTACAGACTATTCAAAACAAAGCCCTGAAGATCATTACAGGCTGCACAGCTACTGCACCCACAGATCACCTACATCAAGAAACCAAAATCCTCAAAGTCAAAGACCATCTGGACATGAGAGGCACTCAATTCCTGGCAGCAGCCTCCACGAACCAAGACCACCCACTAAACTACATGGCAACACACCCACAGACACCAAGAAATATCAAAACAACACCCAGCACACGGTATCACACACAATTATTGTCCTCTCTCCCTCCCTGCCCACCCCGAACCAACTTCCAGAAGCACATCCATACTCATATCTCTCGCCAATCCATCCACTCACTCACAGACAACACGCAGCTGCATGCACAACCTCCCGAAATCCATTCTTCCGAATCCTCCCTTCCTCGCGAGGACAGAGTCCACCTGGCCAGGCTGAGATGCGGACACCATCCAGCTCTCCTGAGCTATCAGAAGAGACTGGATGACTCCGTTGTCGACGCCTGCCCGGGATGTAACACAGCACCCCATACCATTAAACACATCATAGAAGACTGCATTTCACACAACCAATTACGCCAACAACATAATCTACACTCAATGAGAGCTCTGTGGGAAAGCCCAATCGTGGCCATGGCCTTCCTCAGGGACTCGGGGCTGTTCGGCCAGGCAGCTTAGGGAACAACAACAACAACAACAACTACCTAAGACCTACTACCTACGACCTACAACCTATACTACCAAGCTGTACACACCAGGTTATCAGGGTAGGGGTGCAGATACTTTTTTGACCGAGTGTACAATCGCGCTAATAAGTGATGTCTCGGCACCAAGTATGTTATGATCAATAATTGGTATCAGCAATATTTAAGCTTCATTTCTTCTAATCGAGTGAAATATACAACCATGTTCCTACACTTACCCACCCTATTCAAGATCTGACAGACATTAATACAGCACAGAGCAAGCCAAACGTAATGACAGGTGGGACATGACTTATTAGCGCGACCGTACATACGTTTGATTATGTGTCACCTAGTCTCTCATCGACCACTCAATTCAATATATAACATCATCGCATAAACCACCACTATTGATCCTCAGAACCACTTGGCCATATTGCTAACCGTCCATTTACATAACATTAAGGGAGCCCACCTCGCTTATGTTCTCTTTCTCTCCCTCTCTCTTTGGCTTGTATCCATTCGGCCCCATTCAGCCTGCTGATTTAAGACGTTTACCCCCATCCAGGTGTCAATATTTGCCTGGCGAGCGGTAGCGAGCCAGCATATATATATATTATTATTTTACAGCAAGCTAAATTTGTACATTTTTCGATAGAGAAATGTCTCCGGCGAAGCCGGATTTCTCCATACAATGCTGGCTCGCTATCGCTCGCCAGGAAAATATCGACACCTGAATTGAGTAAACATCTTAAAACAGTAGGCTGAATGGAGCCGAATGGATACATGTCAGAGAAAGAGAGAAAGATAAAACAAACGCAGGTGACCCCCCTTAAAATGTGAGTGTGAAAAATTATCCACTCAAGCTCCCCACCAACCAATGCACACTTTATCACCATCAATATTAATACTACCTCCGGCCCTTCGACCCAAGGAACAAGAAGAACAAGAAGAAGATAATAAATTTGGTGACGTCACAGTATCGGGTTTTTTAGAAGAGTATGTTGGTGGTCAAGTGGGAACTCTCAGTCTGCAGTCAGCTCTTCTCTTCTCTCCTTGGCCTCCCCCACGTCGGTTATTTCGTCCACAAGTCTTTTCGTCTACTTGTCTTTTCCCAACAAAACTTATCGCTCACCAGGCGTTTTCCCTACGTTGGTTATTTCGTCCACAAGTCGTTTCGCCTACTTATCTTTTCCCACTTATCGCTCACCAGGCTATTTTCCCCAACACTTACATAACTTACTTACCCACAATTTTTGTTTACACTAAAAAGCTGCAGCGGTCGAGTGGCGAGCACGCTCACGTGTGAATCTATTTGACCTGGGTTCAATCCCAGCCAAGGCGGACATTTAGTAGGTGTGGTAGTACGTCCTAGCGTGTTTCACATGCCTGCACCCAGTCGGGGGACACCTCGACGACGTATACAGACTAATTAATAATAACATACACAACAAAGCCACTCCAACAGCTTCCTCTCTCTCCAACACTGTTTGTCCTCTCTTTACACTCTTCAGAAAAAGGCTTCCTAAGCTGAATAAAATTGTCTTATAGTTGCCAAAATATGATACTAATGACGTAACTGGTACTGAACGGGTTAACAGGCTTCGAACTATCACACTAAACCATTTTTACTACCACAGATCCTCCTTAATCTGCACAAAATCGTCTATATATATGAAATGAAAGAGACGTCGTGCATGGGTTAAATGAAAGAGACGTCGTGCATGGGTTAAACAAATGAACATGAGGGCTGAGAGGGGCTTAATGGCATTCATCCCAACAACCATCATCATCATCGTCGTTCTGGGTGAGTAACTATCTAACTATCTAAAACACTATCTAACTATCTGAAACTCTATCTAGCTATATAAAACACTATCTAGCTATATAAAACACTATCTACCTATCTAAAACATTAACTATCCAAAACACTATCTAACTATCTAAAACACTATCTAACTATCTGAAACTCTATCTAGCTATATAAAACACTATCTAGCTATATAAAACACTATCTACCCATCTAAAACACTAACTATCCAAAACACTATCTAACTATCTAAAACCCTATGTAACTATCTAAAACACTATCTAGCTATATAAAACACTATCTAGCTATATAAAACATTATCTACCTATCTAAAACACTAACTATCCAAAACACTATTTAACTATCTAAACCCCTATGTAACTATCTAAAACACTATCTGACTATCTAAAACACTATATAACTATATAAAACACAGTACACTATCTAACTATCTAAAACCCTATATAACTATCTAAAACCCTATATAACTATCTAAAACACTATCTGACTATCTAAAACACTATCTGACTATCTAAAACACTATCTCCATTCATTCCTATATATTCCCACTTCTCTTGTTTGATCTATAGCCATTCCTCTATCTTCCAACACAAGTTTTCTCCATTCATTCCTATATATTCCCACTTTTCTTGCTTGATCTATAGTCATTGCTCTATCTTCCAACACTTGTACTACACATTTTCTCCTTCTCAATCGTAGTCTTCCTACCCCTCTACCTCCCCTTGTATCTGACTCACATATTCTCTTTGTTAGCCTTTCATCTTACATTCACTCAACATGTCCATACCAGCACAGCACCCTTCTGTCCACTCTGGCCGACAAATGTTCCTGCTGCCCCACTCTCCTATGTATCTCTTCATTCCTCAATCTGTCTCTACGAGTCATTCCACACATACTCCTCAAGCACCTTACCTCTATCATATTCAACTTTCTTCTCTCACATTTAGATTCACCCTACGAACACCATCACTTTAGTTTTATTGACGTTCACCCTCAACTTCCTCCTCCCACAAACCACACCAAACGCTTTGACTACCCGCTGCAGTTTCTCCCCAGAATCCGCCACCAACGCTGTGTCATCAGCAAACAGCAACTGGTTCAACTCCCAATCTCTACCATTCTTTCCTACTAAACCCTATAACCCTATCCTCTACCCATAGTTCTCATTTTCACCTCCCTCACCACACCATCCATATATACTGTACATTAAATAGCCACGGTGATATTACACAACCCTGTCGCAAACCTACACTTACCGCAAACCATTCACTCAACTCATTATTTCCTACTCTAACACATGTTCTGTTCTCTTCATAAAAACTCTTCTTCCAATTTCATAAATCCTTAACACCTTCCACATTGCTTCTCGATCCACAAGATCATACGCTTTTTCCAAATCCATATAAGCCCAAAATATCTCCTTATGGTTCTCTAAATACTTCTCGCATAACCTATCAGTTACCCTAGATAAAGTAGTCCAACTCTAGATCCGTATCTCCTTAGTGGAAACAGGAATAAGGGTAGTGCCTTTGCCTGAATGTAATGAATACGTCTGAATAGAATGTAAAAGAATATAAAAGTTGTGTTTGGATTGAGTGGATTATTATTATACACTCTCCATTATCGTGCAGGAGGAACGGAACAAACAATTATACCTAACCAGAGCCCAACATGTCATTAGTCAGCCCTATTATATCTTATCTCATAGCTAACCCAGAATCCCCTCAGCCCTCACACTCACTTGTTCTGCGCAGGAGGAGCGGGACCAACAGCCGGGCAGGAGATGGGAGGACAGGCGGGGAAGACCAAGGTGTTCGCCATGCAGTTGGACATGTGGGCCCCACCTCGAGATGATGTCCTCATACGATACAACCTTACCAACCATTTCAAGGAGGTGAACGAGAGAGAAATTTGTCCTCCTTAGAGGCTCATAATTGAAAGAATCTGGTTCGATTTTACATAATTATAAACTGTTAGATTTGTTTAGATATTTCTCAATCTCTTTGTCGATCTGTTTATTATTCCATTGTGTATGTAGTATGTCTGAAAATCTTGAGTTTCCTGAAGTAACGGTGAGTGCAAAGGGCCCTGCTGCTAGAATTTATGATTTACGAACTACATACTTTCCCCTGCCTTTGCCTATACTGTATATCTGTTTCTTAATTTCTCTATGCTGCTGTATCATTATTTCTCTATCGTTGCATAGGGTGATGTATCTGAGTTTCCTGAAGTCACGGTGTGCCTGAGGGCTCGGCCACTGGTACTCATGAGCTATGAGAGCCACATCTCCATCGCCACTTCTGACCAAGACAACGACATCCTGCATATGTGTTAGTTAAGGCTCATCTTATATTTGGTATTGAACTCGGTCTTCACTTTGTATTGTAACCATTTATATGTACAATTGTCTGCACTAGCAGGTGTTACGATTTATGAACATATTCACTTAATAGATTTAGTAATATGTGCCTGATAAATGAGCTGTACCTCCAAGGGTACGATAATGAGAAACGTAAATATAGTAAGTGCCTAAGGCTATTGGAGACACAAAAATATTTTTGGTAATATTAGGTATCTTTCAGATCGTCGTGGGGAACACCATGGGTTTTATTACAATGGAGTCCGTCAGTATGGGTTCCTCAACATGACCAATGATATCGGACTGCATGAGTGGAGTCACTACTGCCACAACTTTCACCATGGGGAGTACCGTGCCTACATTTATGGAGAATTAGCTGCCAGAGGACCTTTCAGTGTGCCTCACAAAGTTCCCCTACCGGTCAAGGGAATCATTACCATTGGCCAGGAGCAGGACTTGCTGGCTGGAGCATATGATACAGACCAGAGTTTCCGTGGCCACGTCGCACAGGTCAACATCTGGAGCAGATCGTTGACACCAGAAGAAGTGCGGCAACAAGCGGGGTGCACTAAGGCTCCACTTGGTAACATATTTTCTACTGACAGGGAAGATGTTGAGCTGCTGGGTGGTGCTACTGTAGAATATGTTGATCCTGATTATTTTTGTAAAAGAGATGTTGAGTATGTCATTTTCCCCGAGGCTCGCTACATGGCTCAGTCACGTCTTATATGCAATAGAATTGGCTATGAGGTGTTTACACCACATGACAAGAAAGAAAATATAGGGCTCCATCAGGAGTCACTTCGTTTTGCTGAGAAATGCCTCTCCAACTATCACCTTTGGATTGGAGTGACAGACAGAGAAAAGGAGGACGTCTGGCGGAAGTTTTCAGACAATAGTGTTGCTGAGACACAATTTGAGCTTAATGAACCAAATGGTGGAGATGGTGAGAACTGTATGTTGATGTTTCTTCCTAATGGATTATGGGTAGACACTTCCTGCAGCATCAAGTGGCCAGCCTGTGTTCCCTGTGAGGTGGATCGAACATATCCGCTGCGTTTACGAGGCTTCTGTTACTCCAATGAGGCAGAGACTTACTATGAGGTTCTGGGGTATCGGGGAGAAAAACCATTCATGCATGGTTACTATGGTTACATGGTATACAAGAGTGGCAACTACACATGGGAGATGCTTGATACCACTGTTAGTGAGGTTGTTGGTATTCTCGATGTCCCATCTAAAGACTCATATCCAATAGGTCGTCATACGTGGACACTTGAGAGGTCCATGTGCAACTTTCTTATTGGCTCACAACTTCAACTTAGTTTTTCAATTTGTGACAATGACCAGTTTACTTGCAACAATGGCGACTGCATTCCCAAGGAGCAACGCTGCAACGCCAAGGATGAGTGCTCTGACCTCTCCGATGAAGAGGACTGTCAGTTCATCACTCTGCCGAAGGGGTACAGATCAGAACGACCTCCTGACAACGAAACTGAGGGTCTGCCTATTAACCTGAAGTCTGTGGTTGAAGTCCGCCGATTCATGGAAATTAGTGACATTCGTAGAGTTATTAACGTGGAATTCACAGTGGAAATTCGTTGGAATGACCCTCGTCCCAAATACTTCAACCTCGGAGACACATTAGAGTGGAACAAGCTATCGAAGGCTGATAGGGAGCGAGTATGGAAAGTCAAGATAAATTTCCCTAACGTTTACGACGGTAATATTAAGTTCTTGACTGAAGATCTGTACCTGGACAAAATCGGCGTCCCTCTACCTCCAGACTTTAACAATGTCAGGATGGGCAAGTAAAATATTAGTTTCTACTGTATCATGTTTATTCAATATGTCCTTTTGATAATAATAATAATAAAAAAATAGTCTATCTATCTATCTATTGCCTGACGCCGTGATCCCCGAAGGGGTGGCCACGAACGAACCGCCCCCATGCACCTCTGTCCCCAGTCAGTCGACGCCCCTCCCCCCAACCAGCACCGCCTTCGTTCATGTACTTCCTCACTCCATCCTTCCACCTCTCATTCGGTCTACCTCTCCTTCTCTGTCCCTCCACCTCAATCTCGTACACCCTCTTAGTCATTCTCTCGCTTTCCATACGTTCCATAATGGCCGAACCATCTCAAGTTGTTACTTTTCACACTTTCCAGCACATCTACCTCCACACCACACCTCCTTCTTACTTCCTCATTAGTCTGTCTATCCCTCCATGTAACTCCGCACGCACTCCTTAAGTAATTCATTTCCACTGCTCTCACTCTTGGTCTGAGTCTCTCAACCAACGTCCATGCTTCGCTTCCGTAAGTCAGTGTCGGGATTACCACACTGTCATGCAAGGACTTCTTCACTTCCATACTGACCACCCTATTTCTTGTTACTGCTTTTAGCGTTCCTACAACCCTCTTCCCCTGTTGTACCCTCTCCCGCACTTCTTCATCCATAGTCCCATCTTTACTCAACACACTGCCCAAGTACTTAAAAGAGTTGACGACCTCCATAGCCTGACCGTTCAGCTTCACCTCACACTCTGTGACTTCACCCCTTTCGAAGACCATAACCTTGCTCTTCCCCGCATTTACCTTCAAATTCCGTTTTTCGCACACTGTTCCAAACTCATTTAGCAGACCCTGCAACTCCCATTCATTATCACTCATCACAACTGTATCATCCGCAAACAGCAGTATAGGTAGCTTCCACTCAATTCCCTCCCTTTTCAGTGATACACCAACATCCACTGCTCTTGATAGTATTTCTTTCATGACTCCATCCATATATACAGTAAACAACCACGGGGACATCACACACCCCTGTTTCAAACCAACATTCAGGCCAAAGAACTCGCTCTGCTCACTCTCCACACGTACTGCCGCCTATGCACCCTCATACATGCTCTTCACTGCTTTCAGCAACTTGCCCTCTATCTAAGTACTTTCCACGATAAAAAAATAGTAATAACAGAAAAAAATAATAATAATACTTTATAATAATACTGTATTCAGTCATATCTAAAAACAATTGACTGTTATTTAATATTAATGCACATAAAGATTACCTTTTCCATGATGCAGTGTTCAAATCATTTATAAAATCAATATTTGTTTTCTAGAACATAATCTCTTAAAGGTGGGGGCTCATGGGTTGAGGTAAACATGGAAAAATAATCGCCAACCTGCATATAATTATCTTGTAAAATGCAATGTCACTGAAATAATTATTAACAATGGTATAAAGGATTTTGCGGATCGTCTATACCGGGCCTGTGACATAGTGACGTCACACCAGTATCCTTAGCCTAGACTGGATGGTGGACTTACACTCTTGTGACATCACAGGCCCGGTATAGACGATCCACAAAATCCTTTATACCATTGTTAATAATTATTTCAGTGCCATTGCATTTTGCAAGATAATTATGTACAGCTTGGCGATTATCATTCCATGTTTATCTCAACCCATGAGCCCCCACCTTTAAATATGTGTTCATATATTTATCCCACAGACACGGTTTATCACGGAAAATCTGCTATGATGGTTCAGAATATGCATTACAGGTAAAATACTTAACATTATCTGCTCCGACATTTTGTGGGTTATTATGATATTTTGTTTAATTATCATTGAGGATTTTGCTTGTTTTTGTTTTGCCATTTTCGAGTAATGTACTTTAGTTTGTTCCCTAGGTTAACAAAAATGCCTTCCCAGATTTTCTTCAAACAATAGACCCCCTTCAAGCTAAATTTGTACATGTTTCGATACCAAATGTCATGGTCAAATGCTGATTTTGTCTAAGTTACAGGTTTGCGATCGCTCCCCCAGATAAAAATCAACACCTGCATGGGGTGAAGCGTCCTATTATCGACAACCTAATGAGGTGAAACATTTAAAAAAAATTTACCCAATGGAACAAAACAGGGAAGTCCAAAAGGATCCCCCCACCCCCTGATCAAATGAGGTTAAACCCATAATAACAAGAAAACAGTATTGCAAGTGTATGTTTTGTTTTGTTTTAAGCTTAAGCTAGTTGTTCAGGCTTCCTTTCACTTCAGATCAAGATAATTGATATTTTGTACAAACATTTGATTGTCTTTTAATTACTATGCATTGCAGATGAAGAAGCTTAGGTTCAATTGATATATAATGTTTGACTGTCTTATTTAGCAATACAAATTCCAAGGATTAAGCAGCATATATCAGTGAGAATTTAGCTGTGATCTATAATTATTTATCGATGTCTTATATGTGTTGTCCTAGACGTATTGGCTTCAAAAATTTAATGACGATAAAAGTTTCGAAATTGTCTTAAATTGAACAATTAGTAACTTAATATCCTACTTTCTCTTCCAGTGGTATCTTTGCCTGCACCTTCGACGTGTTCTACTACCCGTTTGACACCCAACAGTGCTTCCTTCAACTGCAGCTCTCTGTCAGACGTGAGTTAGTCAAGTTCTCCGCTGACATGGCCCGCGTGGTGTACCTGGAGGACCGCAAGTTACCAGCATACCTTCTCCAGGATATTTTTATTACGGTCGTTGAGACGGGTACTAATGAGACACAATATTCGACTCTTAATGTGAGTTAACTTACTGTAATTTGATATCCTTGTTCCTATAGTAAGAAAATGCTTAAATTAAGAGGTTGACTGCTGGTCAAGTATAGACTAATGTTAATTCAATTATTTAGAGCAATTTACAAAAGTGTGAAGTCACTAGAGAAGTAAGTTCTGTCCTCATATAGAGTTTGCATCAATGATAAAGAGTAGAAGTTGCAGGATTTGGTAAATATGTTTGGAACTGTGCGTGAGAATAAGAACCTGAAGGTCAATGTGGAGAAGAGTACATTTATGGTCTTTGAGAGGGATGCAGTCACAGAGTGCGAGGTGAGGTTAAATGGTCAGGTAATGGAGAATGTCAGCTCATTTAAGTATTTGAGCAGTGTGATGAGAATGGATGGGAGTTTAGAGGATGAAGTGCGAGAGAGGGTACAAAAGAGGAAGACGGATGTAGGAATGCTGAAAGCAGTGACAAGGAATAGGATGGTGAGCATGGAAGAACAAAAGTCAATGCATGATAGTGTGGTAATCCCAATACTCTATAACAATGGAATATACAACTAATCTATTGATTTTTTGGAGATCCTTATATTGCTGCGTTAGAGCATGCATAAAATTGTTGGGTCACTTATACTGTAGTAGCAAGTTCAAGCCCTCCTTGGAGCCTGCCTCAACAAACATTCCTTTCCCCATGTCCTCCCTACTCTCCCTTCATTACAACGGATTCTTATTAATCTACTCTTGATACTTTTCTATATTTCTTCTTGATTTCCCGGATTGTTGGTTTTTAGGTGCAGTTCGTGTTGGACCGTCGCTGGAAGATGATCGTGTTGACAGTGTTCCTACCCACCGCCATGTTGCAGCTGGTTGGCTACACCACACTCTATGTCAATATTGCTCTCATGGACGTACGTAACGAGGCGTCACACAAATGTTCTCTCCGACATATTCCAAACGGCACCAATTCTTTAACAGCATTTTAGTGCTAGTTTGCACTGGCATCAACAATTAGACTAATGATAAATTATTTTACTTGGTTGGAATTAACATAAACCCTTCAATTCAAAAGTTTCTCAATCAGAATAGCCCAAAAAAAAAAAAAAAAAATTGCACACACACAGAAAAGGGTGCTCGCCTGAGTCCACTTTAAGGGGTTCAGAATTAAAAGCATGTAGGCCTACAACTTAGTTAATTTCCCTTGTGTATATATGTACTGTACTCTAATAATGGCATATAACACATCAAGTTAAGAAACCAAATGTTTTAAATAGATCACTCTGATGTAGAATTACAAGTAATATATATATCTATCATTCTCAGGTGAGGATGGCCGTAGCTCTGACCACCCTGCTGGTGCTGTACACTCTCTTCAGCAACACCTCGGACGCCCTCCCGATCACCGCCTACGTCAAACTCATCGACGTATGGTTCTTCTTCTGTATCTTCCTCCTCTTCTTCATCATTGTCATCCACACGGCGGTCGAGCACATGGTCAACTTGTCGGAGAACCAGAAATTCACCCAGGTCCTGCCCTACGACCCCCGGCGGACCATGGAGAAGACTGTAAGGCCGAGCTCTCCGGAAGCTGAGAAGATAATGTTTGCCTGCAGGTACTTTGTCGTCCCGGGAATCATCTTCCTGTTCAACCTCATATACTGGGGACTGGTCTTCACCAAGTCATTTTAGGTCCATTGTAAAACGACACACACCATATATCTTTCTTTAATCTTTTCAGTGCGGGTGACATCCTTTTTATATTATTCATGCTACAATTAGACGATTTTGAGCAGCTTACGAAGGACCTCTAGCGATTAAAAGGCAACGAACTATCTAAATTAACTCACATAGCTACCACAGATCCTTCCTAAGCTGCATAAAATCGTCTAAATGTAGCTAGAATAATACTGAAATGACGTAGCCGCATTGAAAGAGTTAATGTATTTGTATCTGTGAGAGGGATCATGTAAATTATGTTCATCGACTTACAAGGAGGAAAATGATGAAGTAAACAGAAAGGATTGTGTAAAACTTTAGCTAGGTTGTAAGTTATAATGACCAACTGATAAATCATGTGAAGAGTTGTTGTGATTGTAATGAGGCTCGTGTAAGGATTAATAATAAATAATTAGCTAAGTCAATGGTTGTTATTATGTTGAAAGAAGACGGGAGTGTTTGATGTCACTCTATACCTGCTTCATACATTAAGGGGGGTGAACTGCTTTTTTTTTCTTTCTCTCTGGGTTGTATCCATTCGGCCCCATCCAGCCTACTGTTTTAAGACGTTTATCTCCATCCAGGTGTCGATTTATACCTGGCGAGCGATAATGAGCCACCATATTTTGGAGACTGTATTAGACAGCTGGCTAAATGTGTAAATTTTTCGATAGAAACATTTCTCCGGCGAAGCCGAATTTCTCCATAAAATGCTGGCTCGCTATCGCTCAACAGGAGAAAATCGACACCTTGATGACGATAAATGTCTTAAACCAGTAGGCTGAATGGGACCGAATGGATACAACCAAGAAAGAAAATAGCAGGTCACTCCCCTTAATGGTGTTAAGAGATGCGAAGGTCAGAACAAATGGAATAGGTATTTAAATAGGAATGGAAACAAAATAATATCACGTATTCGGACACTAATATTGTTATATGAATTTAAAGCTATTTAGAAAGATGTTTTCGTAAAATTGTGAACAGGTTGCATTAAGCACTCACATAGTAGTTGGAATTTGGTTTGAAATACTTATAATCTAGTTACCCAAGTTCTATCATTATCTAATGTGTAATTATACCAAATAAATGATAGCACATATCTATATCTATGTAATTAAACGACATGATGTGTATAGTTTCCTTTAACCTAACCATATAATATATTTTACAACGTCCTATGCCACTGGTAATCCTTCTATGTTAAGGGGAGATGGGCATATTTATTGGCTTATTGTTTTATATATTTATTATTTTTTAGTTTCCTCCCTAGACCTCCATCAACCTGTAAAACAACACCCACTGAAATATGGATTCAAGACACCTTTCGTGAATGCAGACTTTGGCTGGCATATTTGGGCAATGAGGCAAAATTAAACTGGCTGCCATCTCCCGGGACTTAGCTGAATATAGAGACACTTTCCTTGACAATGACCCTATGGCCAATTCTGTTGAAACAAATTGGACCAGACTCCGCGACTGTATTCAAGACAATGGACAAGCACATCCCCAAGAAAACTGTAGCTGCATTTTGTGTCACCCCAAAGTCTGATAACCCACCCACTTATCAGTGGGGTGGCACAAAATGTACAAATTTTACGAGCCTGCCTTCAAAATGTATATGCCTACATAATATATACAACATTTGCTTACTATTGTTGAACATGAATGGAAATATATATTACAAAATGACCACTACAAAGTAAAACAAAGAATATAATAAAGACGAAACATCGTAATATAATAAATATTATGAGGTATTTCAGAAACTGCAATGATCGACGACTAGACATATTGGCAATAACTTCGAATATATACAATTGAAGATTGTTTGTGACATCATACTGTATATGAGGTGGAATTATACAAAACATATTTTCTCTTTGTAACATTAGAGTAATAAATAATTGCTTAGGTTAACATTTCAATAATTCTGAGTATGAGTGGCGGAATATTGTAGGTGACGAACACTACCATGCAGCCGGTACAAGGGCTATCCCGAAACTCAGTCCACCTCCCAGCTATACTGGCGTGCTTGGCATATATTTACCCCTATGGTAAAGCAGCCGCTATGCCCGACCTACATTCGTGCCTAATCACGATTATATGTCAATGTATTTAACTTGGCTTTATTGTATTGACTAAACTAACCAATAATAAGTAACCTAATCCAATAAAATCAAGTAAAATACATCAAAATATAATCAGATTACTGATTGTAAACACGAATGTAGCGGCATCACGGCTGCGGCTATGTTCCGACATTTCTAAACAAAATCAAATTACATGTTAAGATTATTATTAGAGTCCTTATTTTGGGGATTTTTTTGATCTACTTGAATTTGTACAACATTGTGATGGGTATGCATATAATATAATTGCTTAATTTTGAGTATATGTATACAAAGTCTAATATAGGTTATCACCCTTTCATACGATTATGACGCTTCTTTCGGATATTCTGAGGAAAGGACTAGGAGTACCTGCAATAATGTACGGCTTAGAGGCGGTAGAAACGACAGAGGCAGAAACGAAGAAATTAGAAACGGTACAGAATAAAATCGGGAGGACAGGATTGGGGGCAAATAAATACGTAGCACAAGAAGCAATCCAAGGGGAGATGGGGTGGAGTACGTTTGAAGAAAGGATAGGGAAAGTGAAAGGGAAGTACAAAGTGAGGCTAGAGGGGATGGAGGAAGGTAGGTGGCCAAAGAAGGTATACAGATGGGCGAGCGAGGAAAGTAAATGGAACAGAGAGTGCAAAAGAAGGTTGGGGAGGATAAATATAAAACAGGACCGTGTGGGAGGGGAATTTAGAAAACGAAATGGGAGAGAGGAGTGGGTCATACTGGAAAATGGGAGGGGATGTGTCAGAGAGATAGAGAGAGGGATAAAGGAGGAGGGGAGAAGAAAGTGGAGGGAGGGTGTAGAAAATAAAGCCATGCTGTCATATTACAGAGAGAAGGAAAAACCAGCTAGAGAGCTATATTCTATGATGGAGGATGGGGATCTAAACTACTGTTTAAAGCAAGGACAGGATCGCTAGAGACGAATGAGAGAACAAGGAGATGGAATGGAATGGGACCGCACTGCAACCAATGTGAAATGGGAGGAGACCCAACAGTAGAGGACGTAGAGCATATAGTAACGGAATGTACAAGATATGATGAGGAGAGAGACGAGTTGGAGGGATACATGAGGAATAGAGTTGGGGAGATGGGGTGGGAGGAGGTAAAGCAGAGAGATGATAGAGGGGTAGGGGCGCTGTTGGGGTTAACACAGGAGATGGAAACACAAGACATGGAGATGATGAAGAAGATACTGGAGAAAATGTGGAGGAAGAGAAATGGATAGGGGGGGGGGGGGGGGGGGAGCGGCGGTGAGGGGGAGGGGGGAGGAAGTGAGGGGGGGGGGGGTTAATAACAAAAAACTGTCCCTTAAACTATCCTTCTACTCTAAACTTTCCCTGTTCAGTTCAGTTCAGTTGGAATTCGGGAAGTTTAGCCTTAACGTCGGCACTTCCCTAAGAGGTTTTGTTATTTTTCTTTTTGTGACTTTTTGTGACGTGCTCATTTGTCTAAAAATAAATATATCTCATTTTTCATCCCTTTTTCTGAAATCTTCTTTCTTCAGTCTTGTTTCTTCTCTCTTCTTCCTTCATTCTTGTTTCTTCTCTCTTCAGTCTTCTTATTTCAGTTCTTTCAATTTTTTCTCTCGCACTCTCCACATTTGATAGATTGTCTGTTTCACTCTATCGCTTATTTATTTGTTAAATAAAAGATGTCCGATGACTTGGTTTTCATTTTCAATATAAGGCTGTTAGAACCCTGGATCTTTTATTCTGCATGCTTTATAAAATGAACAGTGTAGTAGAAAATGTTTTAGGTCTTCTGTTCCTTCCTTACACAGATCGCATTGTGTCTCTCCTCCCACATGCCTATTTCTATCTTTTAGATTTAAGTTATTTGTCCTACATCTGTAAAATATTATAGATGCCTGTGTGTTGTCATAAATATCTTCCTCGCTCTTAATATCCTTCTTATAACTTCTATACACTTCTAGGCTACTCTTCTCTGCCAACTCCTCTCGCCATCTTCCCGAATCCCAGTCCAGAACTCTTTTTCTAATGTCGTCCTTCTTAATATTTGCTAAATTTGTTTCTCCTAACTTCAAATTCCCTACATACTTTCGAATTTCTGCAGTCCAGAGATCTTTACTATTTCTAAGTTTTTCCTCTGTGATTCTTCTTAGCAAGTCATTACTTTCCTCTCCTACTAAATATTTAAGATATTTTATGTTTCCTTCCATAATTCTTGCCTCCATTGATGAGGCTCCTATTTCACCCCTTAAGGTTACCTTTTGGGCTACCCTGTGGATCTGCACGGTCTGCGGGCGGGTTCAAAAGAAGAAGAAGAAGAGGATATAGCTAGGTACATTTATAATTATCACATCCAAATCGATTATTTGTATATGGATATATACACAAAGTCTTAAAAACTGTTATCAAACTCCGAAAGTCTGAATCGACTTGAGTTTCTACCCTGTGTAGGAGCAGGGTTGAGTTGGCTTGATATTGGACACCCTTTTATGGCATTTGGGTGTGAAATACGACACCATTTCCAATCTATCGGAGATAGTGATGGTAAAGGAAAATGCGGCTTGTAACACGTAACCAGTCACCCAAATGGTTCAATAGACATCTGCGCAGACTATACACAGACACAAGGTAAAAGCATGGGGTGCGAGATAGTCTTTATATTAGCTTACCCTAAAATGCTGCAACAAAGAGAACGAGCATAAGCTACTTCGAAGAAAACGTTTGAAAACAATAATTTGATGGATAACATTTTCATTTTTATAATAACCCTTACTATGGAAGACAGGATGCGATTATAAATGTATTTCATAAAGTACTTTTTATCTATGATTGTATTGGTCATTGTCGTTTGTCTAAAATCTAAACGATGCAAATGAGTCCATTAGTCACTATTCGGTATAATCGATAATGATACGTGGTTTCTTTGTCATTTTTGGTGATCCGTGAATTTTGTGCAATTATTATATAAACATAACACGTAGGTAAGCTTAATTATTATATTAGGTACAAGCCCTTCTTATAATGGCTTATTTAAAGTACATATCTGTGCCTTGAATTATAAATCATTATATGACACGTGCGCGAAAATATCTTATCTTCACGATCCCTATTGCAGGTAGCGGGTTCGCCATATTGTAAACAATAGCTCTCGGCTTGCGTCCCTTGTCATTTTTGCATGTAAGCCTTTATTCATCCATTTATTGTTGATGTTTTATACTATTCGAGTCATGAAAGTCCAATTGAAGGCTGGTTTTGAGAAAGAAAGGCAGGACATAGGCTTAATCCTTAGGCTAATTCCTTATCAAGCCAATTAGCCTAGGTTAAGGTTTCCTGGAATTAGGCTATGCGCCTAGCCTAGTTCTTCGTAATCTTAACCGATTTTCATGTGTAAAAATATGTGACATTATTTGTTATTGTTTGTAGGCTAGGGTAGTTCCTTAAAAAGTCGGGGAGAATTCCACGACTTTAAAGGCAGTCCTGACAAAACTGTCCTCGCTAGGGTTTATTAGTGACGCTCAGTTGCTACCTTCCCTCCAACACATCAACAACAACAGCCTAGGGAAAAACTCCATTTATTGGTCACCAATTTTCCCATGGATTTTTTTATTTTTCCCTGTTAGTTTTCATCAATATAGCCTATAGTGTTTAGAAATAATTAGAACCCTCGGCGAAACCGTTTTCCCCATTAGGCCTATAGCCTACAACGATCTTAAGACACGCCGCCCGATAGTGGGGAGGGCTATGAAGTACAGGGAAAATAAGGGGTTAAATGCGTAAAACGGCGATACATACGTATTCAAGCAAAACTTGGCTCGGGTTTGAAGGTATTTCAAAGGCCTAAAACCCAATATTTCGAAAACCCGAGCCAAGTTTTGGCCAAAGCTGGCTCGGATTTTGCGAGTTTGTAGACAACAAAATGACAGTAACCTCATTTAGAAATTTGGCTCAGGTTTCCCAAAATTGCAAACCCATAAAACCCGAAATTTGGAAAACCCGAGCCAGCTTTTGGCCAAAGCTGGCTCGGATTTTGCGAGTTTGTAAACAAACAAATGACAGTAGGCTAACCTCATTTAGAAATTTGGCTCAGGTTTCCCAAAATTGCAAAGCCATAAAACCCGAATTTTGGAAAACCTGAGCCAGGTTTTGGCCAAAGCTGGCTCGGATTTTGCGAGTTTGTAGACAAAGAAATGACAGTAACCTCATTTAGAAATTTGGCTCAGGTTTCCCGAAATTGCAAAGCCATAAAACACGAATTTTGGAAAACCCGAACCAAGTTTTGGGAAAAGTTGGCTTTGATTTTGCGAGTTTTAAGAGTAAACAAATTACACTAACCTAATTTCGATTTTTGGCTCATGTTAAGCTATCATAGTGTTTACAAGCCTATACCCCTTTGAAAGGACATTAGCCTAACCTAACAACCTTACCTAACCTATCCTAGTATTATGGGTGGGGGCTGCCGCCCCCATACCCCCGCTATTTGCATCTTTGACCGATTGTTTGTGTATTTGTCTGTGAAAAGGGGGTAATTGTTTAGTGTATGGCCTGCTAAAGAAAATGGGTTTTTGAGCACAGACTAAACTAAATGTTCACTACTGTATTTACATAGCTGGTCATTAACCTAACCTAACCTGGGCATCATGGGGGCTGCTGCCCCCAGACCCCCGCTGGTCTTGGGATCAAAAGTGATAAAAAACACATATCTCTTAAGACTCTTATCTCATTATTCAAAGTTTTGTATTTGGTTTAATATACACTTCCCAGGTCATTTGAACAGTTCTATTGCTTCTATATATCATATAATACACCATAGAATACGTTTTTAATAACTAGAAAAAAAGAGGACTTCGATTAAACAATTACGGAAATACCTTAAAACACGAGCCAAGTTTTGCTTAAATAATTTAGTTTTCGCCGTTTTTAAACCCGCAAAAATATGAAAGCGTAATTGCATACCTTATTGAGATGTGGAGGGAGTAGGTGGGGAAGAGATGCGTCCACGTTTTCGACGAGGAGTTACGACGAGTAGTGGTTTTATTTAAAAACCAATAATGACCGCATCGCCACTGGTCTGCCGGTTCATAATAGTAACATTCGTTTGAGCAGAGTTTGCAGGAAACAGAGGTAGGCAAACAACCATGGTCAGTAAAAACCTTAAGGGCTGCACTATTGTTCCTTGTAGTGTCAATAATCACTGAATGTGGGAGGGGTGAACAAGGTGTGTATCTGTGATTGGTTCAGTGCAATGACGTAATCAAGGTCAATAAACTCACCTGATAGGTTGCTGGTTGTATGCGTGACGGAATCAATGAGTTTAATGACGTGTCAGAAAAAAACCCCAATAAGAATCCAGAAGTGTCTCGTGACGTATTGCGCAGGAGTTAGGAAATGAAACTCAGTATTTCCAATGAGGATTAAATGAGAAAGCAAACTATTCGATGAATGGCACTCAGCTTAAGAATGTAAACAGAGAAACTGATCTGGGAGTAACAATATCGAGTAACCTAAAACCGAGTCAACAATGTTCAGAAGTTGTTAAGAAGGCAAACAAAATAATTGGCTTTATAGGCAGGTCATTTGAGCATAAATCCAAAGAAGTTATCCTAACCCTTTACAATTCCTTAGTCCGCCCTCTTCTGGAATACTGCGTTCAATCCTGGTGCCCTTATTACCAAAAAGATATAAACAAGCTAGAACGAGTTCAACGTAGAGTTACCAAAATGATACCTAGCCTAAAGAACAAACCATACGAAGAGCGTCTTAGAGAATTAAATCTATTTCCTTTAACCCAGCGCAGATTAAGAGGCGACTTAATTCAAGTGTTCAAAATC
This sequence comes from Paralithodes platypus, assembly GCA_032716605.1. Taxonomy (NCBI): domain Eukaryota; kingdom Metazoa; phylum Arthropoda; class Malacostraca; order Decapoda; family Lithodidae; genus Paralithodes; species Paralithodes platypus. Next base: position 8,246,452 of record CM064531.1, read on the forward strand.
ATCAAAGGCATCGACAATATGAACTGTAGTAAGTACTTCACTATCGACCAATCTAATTACACGCGGGGAAACGGTTGCAAAATTATTGGTAAATCTTTTAACTCGCACGAATCTAAGAATTTCTTCTTCAATCGAGTTGTCAACTTGTGGAATGGGCTTCCCCGAGACGTTATAGACTGCAGCACCGTTGATTCATTTAAATTCCGCCTAGACAAATATCTCGCATCAAACCCGCGACTGACTGCGTTTGTAAATGAATAACTTTATCCTCCCCTCAGTTACTAACCCATATGTCCCCTACTAACTTCCTAGTCCTGCCACGTTAGTGGCAGGGCAGTAGTTCCCTTTCCAATGTTCCCTTACCCACTCTAAACCACTGTTTGGACACTTGATCCTCAGTGTTTTGGAGGACAAGCAACCTAGAAGGGTCACTAGATCTGTTGTTGCTTGATTTCCTTTGTACTCCTTTGATTGGCAGATGGCGTGATAGTATTACAAAAGTTGAAGGATAGAGCTCTCCAGTTCACGAAAAAATGGCGTCGCTGAAAGCCGCGCCGTCTATAAGAGAGTATTGACAACCGTTTTACGGTAGGTAGACATGTTGTTACCGTTTTTTTTAATAGGTTTTGCCGAGGGTTGAAACTAATTTTAATATGATACTTAGAGCATATAGATTCCATATCTGTCTTCAAATATGTCAAAATAATTGGTGACCAATAAATGGAGTTATACTCAGCCGAGGCTTGGTTTTAGGCTAACTTCAATTAGGTAGCCTAGGCTAGGCCTAAACTATATTATCTTTTGGACCGACAGTAGCCTAGTCCCATCGCTCTTTATGTGCTTAATAGGTCTCCCTATAGCCTAGATCATTCCTATAAAATTAATATAGGCCTAGCCGCCACTCATTAAGAGCTGTAATTGGTAAGATTTTACGGTTGACAGCGGCCGTGCGGTGAGACCCATTTATTTTTGTGTGGCCTTCGGAATTGGGTCAAGGTTATCATGTGTCGCCAATTCAGGTATCTCAACCAGCCTTATGAGTGCTGCAGCCCAGTAGGCTGTTGAAAAATAGCTCATTCTCTCTCTCTCTCAGGTACCCGGTACCTCAATAATTAGGCCTAGGCCTGTCATAGTCTAAATATATAATAGGCCTATATATATTCAATCTTTACTCTTTGGCCTATGACCCATAGGCCATAGCCTACATTATTCCTGTAATAGGCTAGGCCTAGGGGGGCTTTGCCCCCATGACACATTGTCATCATCATATATATTGCCAGCAGGCTGCAGGGGGCAAATAACTGAAAACAAATCGCCGTCAAAATGGATGCGAACTTAACCGTGGCGATTGACCTATGTTACTTACTTACTTGGTGATACTTGGTAGAATTCCGTCCTCTGTGGACGCAGCTAAAGTGGACCTCCGCTGCAGCCAGGCAGCTCCGCAACTCCCTTGTTCCGTCTATTTACTAACGAGTTGGATGCGGTGCTGGGATATCCTGGTATTGGGGGCTCGTCTGACGACGTCTGGTACTGTAGCCAGCTGACGCTTGAAGGAGTCTGTCGTGAGTCTCGTGACTCTCGTCAGTTCCCGGACGGCCTTTGGTACAGTATTGAAGAGACGAGCCCCATTTTTGCTGAAGTTGTTTACTGTTATGTAACAGTAAACATGATGACCGTACGCGCGGCCTGGACACTACATCCATCCCTAAGTAGGCCTAGCCTATGTACCAGTATTGTATAGCTGGCACAACTGATCTTAAAGGGTACTGGTACCTTTTATTGTTGTTTATCGTAAATTACATAGCCTATTAGCCTAGGGCCTAATTGGCTAATATTTTTTTCCAGGCAGCAACATGAGATGTTGAGAGATATGAATGGTCGAGCGCGTGAAGAGTGCAGTGGCGGGAGTTCCGGTGACGACGACAACATCTGCCGCGACTTCCTCCGCAATGTGTGCCGGAGGGGTAAGCGGTGTAAGTTCCGCCACCCTGATAGCAGTGGTGAGCCTGGGCCAGCCCAACAGAACAATACCGGTACCAGTGAAGAGGGGAAGGCCGAGCTAACGTTCTGCCATGACTATCAAAATGGCCATTGTACGCGGCCAGTTTGTAGGTGAGGGGATTATAGATACGCTGGTTCTATTTCCGTCTGTTTTTTTTTTTTTCTTCTCTCTATCTCTATCTTGGCGGTGGAAGCATTGTGATTTTTGGAAGAATGAGCTCTGGGTATTGATTTTATTGAATGTGGAATGGTACATTGGATTAAAGAAGTAGGCTACTTTGCAGTGGTATAATCATTTACAGATAATTATTATGAATTGATTGACAAGATTGTAGTACATGTAAGTCAAGTGAGAAGAACAGCAGGTAATGGAAGACCACAAACATTTTGGGAGAGAAGGTGGAAGATATGTTCAAGAAAACAAATACATAGTGGAAAGATCATTGTGGCATGAGCAAAAAAAGCATGTCTGGATAAAGTTACTTGGAGGCAGTACTGCTATGGCAGGAGTTAGGAAGCTAGGCATCGGAGATGATAATGAATGATGATTGGCTTGTTTTCATGTTATATCTGTTTCTTATTAACTCAATGACTGCGGACTGCTATATAAAAAATACGGTCAATCACTGCGGCACTTGTCGTATGACAACTGCCGAATATCTGCCTAGAACAAGGCCTGGGAGGCAGGCGAGCGAGTATAAGCAGCGTGTATCCGTCTCATCCACCGCCCACCGTGTCTGGGTGGACACTCTAGTCAGTGGGAGACATCTCCAGCTCCCTTACAGACTTGGGGATATCGAAAACTGCTCAAACTAACTAATTTTTACCTATTTAGCGTCACCTATGTAATATCGTTGCACGGCAACCAATGGTCGTACAAACATGATTCAGGTGTCATTGGAAAGGTCTATTCCTCTCCTTTGAGGGATATATAATTGGAATACGTTCTAGCTCTTGTTTATACATGAAAATATGCAGGGAATGAAGGTAACTTTTAGTCCAAAACTCCTGTATGGTACAGTGATAACCAAGCAATTGTCATATGGCAAGTGCCGTAGTAATTGTGTTAAGCATCTATCAGAAATCATTATTGCTATCTTTTGGTGGATGCCTTACTCCCTTTTATGAGGGTGGGCATTAACAAAACACCCCCAAGCGACCCTGTCTCACATGAGAAGGACAACCCGTACCATTTTATACAGGATTAATCACTCTACTCCAACTCTGAAGCTCTTTATGTAGCTTTTTAGCCCTTTTTCAACAGCGGTGGGTGGCTAGTCCACCCACCAACCTACTTTACCCTTCGGTGAGTGGTAAGGATTTGTACAGTACAGTATAAGGTTTACTTCCCTAGACGGGTTGCCGACCAAGGTTGGTGAGTCTCATCCACCCAGATTTTTATAAGGTTATCTCCCCTAGAAGGGTTGGCGAACGAGGCTGACGAGTCCCGATTCACTGACAGAAATAATTACAGTGCTAAAAGTAGAGTTATATCTTTCTTTCCAGATTCATACACTGCACAAGTAAAGATGAGGACAGCTACTATCAGTCCGGAGATATTCCACCCCCCATCCTGGACCAAGCTATTCGTAAAGGGCAGCTCGGAGACATAACACTCAATGGCGATGTTCCCATTTGTAAGGTACAGTTGGCCACATACCCTAAATTATTATGCACTTTGTGATGTTATGTATACAAGTACAAATAATTTGATTGACTTATAAGAAAAGTTTGTAATGGAATCGTTCATTGATCTTACAATTTACAGTAAGTAGCCTACTGTAAAAGATATGTACCGGTACTCCTAATTCAATAGTAATACTTTCCCGTCCATATAAAATATCATGGAGTAGATACAGTTTCATTTGGCAAAGAGTATCATCTATATTTCTTTTAATACTCTCAAAAGTAACAAGTAAGTAGGTTTGTGTGTTATTATTCTCAAATGTAGGCATGTTCATTAATAAGGTGATATTCCCAGTTGTATGGTAAGGTAGCAACTGGATTATATATTACTGTCAAAGGTATGCACCCTAGCCTATATGAGTCACTTCTGACTTGCCATGCCTGCTCCACGCCAGGCCAGCCCTATGAGAGTCTCGTATTGTGGCTCAGTGGTCTGGTTAAACTGCTGTATTACCCCCCAAAAAAAAAAAAAATGCTCCACACCGTCAGCCTAGTTTGAGCCCTGTTTTGTCAACTTCTTGTGTGAAAGAGACTCGACAGTGTATGTAGAGTGTAAGTATGTTTTTGTGATAGAATGATTAGGAAAATATATATCTGTAATTACTAACGACGTGCTGGACTAATCTGGCAGAGAAGTCACGTCCACTTGTTTATACTGTACTGTACTCACCCTACAGCTGAGTGGCCCATAGAATATTTCTCTGGCTTTTCCAGACTATTGGATTCCAGATTTCAGGACTTTTACTGTGTATAGGCCAATAGTAGATCCAAGTTACCAAATATGAAAACGTTCGATGCCGGAACACGCAAATATATGTGTCTAACCAAGAGAAAACAATGCCTTATATGGTAAATATGACATTACATGTGGACTTATTTTACTCCTTATCATTACTGTATTTGCGTATCTTCCCTTTTGCAATCATTTATACAAGCAGCCTCATAAGGATCAGTAGATATGTTGTTGCTTGTTTCCCTTTGTTAAGCGTCTTATCATTCATGTTGGGTAGATTTATACAAATTGTATCACAACTTTAATATAATTATCATATATTTCCTTGCTCTACCATGGGCCTTACCTATCGATAACTTTGCATAATCCGTCTCTGAACTATATTGATGATAATACTGTACGAATATTGGCATCACGTAACTGGTGATGAGTCGCTGTTAAATATAGCACTTGTGTTGGAAGTGTAATTTAGTGTATGCTAGCGAAATTTGGCCAGTCAAGATGGAAGATATAAATAGGATGGAGCGAACTGAAATGAGGATGTTGAGATGGATTTGTGGGTCTGCTATGAGAGACAGAACCCCCACAACTCAGAGGGCACTTAAGCATTGAGAACATTAGTGAGTAGGGATACTGTAGATGGTATAGACATGTGGAAATGATGGATGAGAGTATTGGGATAAGAAAAGCAAGTCTATGAATGTGGAGGGAGTCGCAAGGAGAGGCAGACCATAAGTAGGATCAGGTGGTACAAACCGATCTCGCGGCCAAAAGGACGGACTAAGATGGATGCCAAAGACCGGGCTGCCTGGAATGCCGCCGTTAGGTGAATAAAAAGACTGACCTACTCAAGTGTGGATCATAGTCTTTAATGTATGTATGAATGTACAGTACAGTACTACACTGTACTGAAAGGAAAGGAAATCCCACCTGAACCAATACAATGTACTGGTACTGTATTCACCACTGGTGAGTACTGTATTCACCACTGGTGAATACATCACCACTGGTGATGGGCTGGTCTATCAGAGTGAGAACTGAGCGATCTCTGCCATACCCATAGCTTACTCCGACTGTTCCTTTTACTTATGTCTTTCCTAGATCTCAAGTGACGGCGTCTTTTCCGTGGATTGACCTCCCAATCTACCAAGATTGGAAGCCAAAGCGTCACATTTTTCCTTTGCCCCTCAACTTTCTCTTCATAATTGCTGAGGGGCACAGGGCCCTGGGTGGGGCTTTGGTTTCCCGGGCATTTCCGCACCCTCCTCCGCTCCCCGCCATGGAGTGGCTTCGGTCACCCAGGCTTTATTGTGGTAGGCAGGGAGGGTTCTGTGGGGGGCGCTCGGTTATGGCCTTGGCCTTGCTCGGGGCCTTGGGGCTGTTCGGCCAGGCAGCTTGGGGAACAACAACAACAACAACAACTGTATTGGAAAAAGATGTAACATCATTGTATGTATGTACAGTATATAATATGCATGGTTTGGGTCATTGCTAATCCAAATGGCAAGAAAGTGCAAATGTGATTGAAAGTGTTTGTACGTATGTCCTCATTTATTTAAATTTTCTGTATTTTTATACTTTATTTATTTGTTTATTAATATTTTCAGTGCGTCTCCTCGCCCAGGTGAGAAGTAGCATTTAGTATATAAAATATAATGATTATTATTTTTTTGTTACAGGATTACTTGAATGGTGATTGTACGAGACGGCGGGGAGGGAAGTGCAAATTCCGGCATCTGAGCGTGAGGGAATATGAGGATGAGATCTATGGGCCTGGCAGCCGTGACGGGTCCAGGGATCGTGAGGGGGGTTTTGGGGGGACCGGTGTACCCTTTCGTGATCTGGATTCCGGGGCCCTAAACAGCCACTATGATCACTCTAACACTCCCGACCGCATCCCCAACCTGCCCTCCCCCGACCCCAAGCGACAACGCCTTGACCCTGATCACCATCCACATGATTACCAGCGTGAGGGAGACTTCATGATGCCCCTGGATGAAATGGGACGAGAGGTGAGTAAAGTTTACTATCTGTTCATTATGATGAGTCTAATAAAAAAAAATCGCCCCTATCCTCTTATAATCTGGGAGGCTGGAGATGATGAGAAATAAATTTCCACACATATTTCCTGGTTGATTTCCAAATAGTTGAAATGTCTCTATTGTTCAAATCTTGTTATAATTATCAGCAATTAGGGGTTGGGATTTCTTAACTCCTCATAATGAATATATTTTAGGTCTGAACCCCAGAGTTTTGCCCAGGAAAGTTGCCCAATCAGTGGTTGTATGACACCATGTCAGATGTAGTACCAAGTTGTGTTCTGACAAGATCCTATGGTATCAGAGATCGGTCAACTTTCGCCATCTTGATGCCATTGGTGATGTTTTCTTTTTACATACATACATAAAGTTAACCTGTGGAACACAGATGGTCGCCCAGGTGGACAAATTGAGTCTTCACTGCACAGCCTGGGCAAGGGGGGTATAAAAAAAAGGAGTACTGTACTGTAAAATGTCATTATTGCATTATCTAATTACTCTTACATAACTATAGTCGCCTCACCACTAAGAACCCTTTGACCTAGCCTACTAAGCAGTTTGCACCAGAGTTCTATACCCTATAAGTGGTCTGGTTAATCTGCTCTACATAACTAATCTATACCCTATATTATCTACCGGTATATATCAATTACTTTACGATCTGAGTCATCATAATGCTAACCATGCACGGTTAGCATTATGATGACTCTGGTGCAAATTGCTTAGTAGTCTAGGTCAAAGGGTTCTTAGTGGTGAGGTGACTATAGTTATGTGAGAGTAATTATATACAGTAATGCAATAATGGCATGTTACAGTACTCCTTTTTTTACACCCCTCTTATTCTTTTCACACTTGATGATTGATAGTACGAATTGTTTGATATCTACATTTTGCTTCTTTTTCTTCATAAGATGATGAGTCGGGATATCAGTCTGCGGGACTTTCGGGATAGAGAACGAGAGCGGGACAAGGACCGGAGAGGACTGGAGGAGTTGCTCATAATGCGGAAACAGATCGATGGACTCAAGAAGGAAAACTCATCGCTTAAGAAGGAGGTCTCGGATCTGAGGGCCACCAATGAATTTCTTTTGGATCAGGTACGGTACAGTACATTATTTTGACTGGTAGATTAGACCCTCACTGATTCTGAATGCTCCAATTTGGAATTTGCCGCAATTTATTATTTGTTACTTTATAACTCGCCATAATTCACCATTGGCTAATTTGGAACTCGCCATAATTCGCTATTGGCCTGAATTTTGCATTGATATACACTGTACAATGAGAAAACAATTTGACATCAGTCAGCATAACTTCTTCAAATCAAACTTATACTTCGAAAAACATAAATCCTGGAATATACCATATTAGTGAGGGTCTACTTTGACAAAGAATAACAGCCGATATGGATGACTGACAGAGAATTAGTATCTGTAAGTATGTTATGTTATTGTACAGTATGAACAAAAATGGGTACTAAGCCAGCTGATGTTGATAGCAAATGGAACTTTATAGAACGCAGCCTCCTTTATACCACAGGCAAAACAAAGGGGCCACTCAGACATAAGTTCTCCTGGTGGTGAAACAACGATGTCGAAGCTGCAATCAGAGAGAAGAAATGTTTCTAAGTATGGAAGGAAGGTGGCAGCAAGGAAGAATACCTGTCCGCCAAACGTAATGCTAGAAGAGAGGTCTATAGGGCAAAGAAAACCAACCATACAGGATAGTGTGATAGAACAAGTTTGTAGCACTAATAATACCAATGGGATTTATAAATTAGCTAAGAATGTGAGGGATTGTAGCCAGGATGTCGTGGTTGTAAGATACATAAATATTGACAGAGGCATGACTGTTTACTCAGAAAACTAAATTAGAGAGGCATGGAATGAGCATTATGAAAGACTGCTTAATGTGGAGTTTCAATGGAACAGAGAACAGCTTAGCACTGCAGTCCCAGTACAAGGCCCTCCGCCTTTGATATGTTCAACGCCGTTAAAAGTGCTATAGATAGAATGAAGTCCTGGAAAGCCCCTGGGAGCTCTGGCATTGTTGCTGAGATGCTAAAAGGAGCTGGAGATATTGGGGTAAAATTGGTCACAGAGCTGATTAATGCTATCATAATTATTATGTTCCTTCCAACAACCAACTATACTCCTAAAATCGATTAATGAAATTTACAAGGAGGAAAAAAATCCCGATGCATGGCAGGAAAGTGTGATAGTAAATATATACAAAGGCAAGGGTGACTCAGGACTTAGACAGGGGAAATTATAAGGGCTTGAAATCGCTCGACTAAGTCATGAGAGTCAGCGAAAGGTTCTTTGAATGCATGATCAGGCAACGTGTTCCTCTCAGCGACATGCATTTTGGATTTTGCCGGGACGTGGCACAACTGATGCTATCTTCATTCTTAGGCAACTGCAAGAGAGGTTCTCACAGTGAAAGTTGGAGTTCACCAAGGTTCAGTGCTGAGCCCACTACTGTTTGTTTTGGTCCTGGAGGCTCTGTCAAGGGACTTTAGGACAGGACTCCCATGGGAGTTGTTATATGCAGATGACCTAGTTCTTATTGCAGATACTGTGCAGGAAGCAGAGGCGAAGTTCAAAAGATGGAGGGAGGGTATGGCAAACAAAGGTCTAAGAGTTAACATAGATAAAACAAAGGTCATAATTAGTGGAGTAGGGCACGGAACTATGGAAAGAAGCGGCGACTATCCATGCGCTTTATGTGGGAAGGGGGTGGAAAGTAACTCAATTCAATGGTGCGCCTATAGTGACCGGGTACACAAGAGATGCAGTGGGGCTTGAGGACCTTTGACGAGAATCATAGACTTTGAATGTGCAGTGTGCAAGGGAGAACTTGTGTTAAATGACCCGCCTATTAGTGATGATTTCAACAATGTAGCGCTGGAGTGCGTGAATATATTCTGCTATTTGGGTGCTACGGTTTCCGCCGGAGGTGGCGCTGAAGCTGGCTCTATTGCTGGAGTCAGAAGTGGCTGGGGGAAGTTTAGGGAGCTGTTGCCACTCCTGACCATGAGAGGACTCCCACTTCACCTTAAAGGGAAGGTTTATACCTCTTGTGTTAAAAGTGCGATGACCTATGCCTCGGAGACGTGGCCGTTTTAAGCGGAGGATATCAATAGAATGGAACGGAATGAGAAGAGAATGGTGAGATGGATATGTGGGGTTAACCTCAGGGACGGGGTATCGAGCAAGGAATTGAGAAGGCGTCTGGGCATTAGGAGTGTCTGAAGTGATGTGCACGTGCAGACTTTGTTGGTTTGGAGACATTGAGAGAATGGATGATCAGAACTGGGTGTAGAAATGTCTGACTGTGAATGTGGGGGGATCTGCGCATAGGGGTAGACCTAGAATGACGTGGGATCAGGTACTCCGGTCCAATCTCAAAATAAAGAACTTGACAACAGAAGCAGCCCCTGATAAGGCCACCTGGAAAGCCGCCATTTATGACGTGAGACTGTAACCACATTCTCTGTGGAAAAAACGTTCTTTAAACTTGTATGTACATATGAGGTGTTGATACCTATAGTTTATTCGTTATAGGTAGACCAGAAATTCCAGAAGATAGGTTTGAGTCCAGAAGGGAATTATGAAAGCCTAATATTTAGTAGTGGCCCGGAATCAATGACGCACTACCGATAATCATATTTGGCGACATTTGCTGACTAGCAAGCCCTTCATAGGGACACTGCTCTGGTTTAACAAAGATCTGCCAACTTCATTGGCGACACCGTTAAAATACCTACGTAACATAGTTTTGAATCGGATACCATTATGAAGAATAAGCATATCATAAATTCAAGATTGTCTAGCGTTGTGCTTCTCGTCTCCCTACCCTTAACATGCTTCATTTCCCTTCCATGCTATATCACGATTCAATAGTAGGAATGGGAAGGGGTAGGTGGGTGGGAACATTGCTGCATTGATTCCGGAGCCACTACTAAATATTAGGTTTTCATTCATCCCTTCTGGACTGAAACTTATAGTTTAATAGTGGCTCCTCCATCAATGATGCACTGCCTGGATAACCAAGACTGGAGGAGGGCCATTACTATATCAATGGCCATCGGCTCCTCAATAAAATAGAAACGCACTGTAAGTACAATAATTTTAGGGCGGGTGCCTAACCCCGAAAGGGGTTGAAATAGGGGAGCTATCCCCCCGCCAAGGTCGGCTTTCTAGTGCCTTTCCTAGCTGATGATGAGAGGATTGGGTTCTAGTCATGTGGTGATGGGCTGGTCTATCAGAGTGAGAACTGAGCGATCTCTGCCATACCCATAGCTTAGTCTGACTGTTCCTTTTACTTATATATTTTCTAGATCTCAAGTGACGGAGTCTCTTCCGTGGATTGACCTCCCAATCTACCAAGATTGGAAGCCAAAGCATCACATTTTTCCTTTGCCCCTCAACTTTCTCTTCATACTTGCTGAGGGCCCTGGGTGGGTCTTTGGTTTCCCAGGCGTTTCCGCACCCTCCTCAACTCCCCGCCATGGAGTGGCTTCGGTCACCCAGGCTTTATTGTGGTCGGCAGGGAGGGTTCTGTGGGGGCGCTCGGTTATGGCCTTGGGGCTGTTCGGCCAGGCAGCTTGGGGAACAACAACAACAACAATAATTTTAGTGTAGAAAAATGACAGAGACAGGACGGTGTCTTTGATATAAGCCTGTCAGTAGGAGATAGTAACTTGTGCTACAAGAATTATGTATTATAACCCAAGATTATAATATACATTTAACCCGTACAGCCCCAGCGACGCGTCTGACGCGTCGGCGATGTATGTAACGCACAGCCCCAGAGACGCGCCTGGCGCGTCACCCTAATTGCGCCGACCGTAACCTCAGGTGTAGCCACTCAAGAGGGCTCAGATTTGTATGGGAACTGTGTACGTATCCCACGCAACCGTGCCGATGGTTGAAAACTCTCAAAGTCCACGTGCGTGCGCGTGAGCGCGCAATAACCTGGTTTTTTTGGGGTAATTGCCTTCAATTTTTTACTCTTGTAAAATACGTTTTCGGGGGCTCTGTAGGACCATTTTTTAAGCTTTTTGAGCGGTTTTTCGTGGTTTTTCCTTCATTCCTAACCCATTCGCTAAATTGTTTCTGGAATAAAACCATTTTTTGAAAACCGGCCGGGTTCTGGTGAACAAACATTACAAAACTAGCCGGGGCTCCACTGGTTAAAGAATAGCCTATATATTTCTCCTTCGGAAAAAAAATTAACTCTTAGTCACCTTATTGTTTATAATAATAAATGTTTTCCCTTACATACAGTACGTATATACAGATAGGAGAGCCAGGTTCCTTCCCAACCCCCCCTATCCCCTCTTTTTTTGCACTTAAAGAAAACTTTCCTAACTATCCTGGGGGTAATTTCAGTTTTAAAATGTGCCAGTGAATACACGATTCGCGTCCTATTGCTTGAGAGGGTTAATAGACACATATCAAGAAAGGAAGGTATGAGATGACGCCCAGAGCTTAGTACAGGTCTCCCTCACTATCCGATGCTCAAATTTACGATATTTTTATAGGTTTTTAGGTGTTCGGGTTTGGGTTTTGGCTGGTCCGAGAATGCATCCCCATTTACCCCATTAATTTTAGGGTTCGCTATATGATTTTTCTATTTAAGATCGGGTTTTCAGGACCGTAACCCAATCGTAAATCGAGGGAGACCTGTACTGTACTAAAAATGTCGTCCAAAGAATAGTTAAGAAGGAAGCGGAGGGAAGCTGCCCATTTACATAAATCGGGAGCTCGGCATAGAACCCCTGGGTTTTGCTCTCTTATGACATCAACAATTATCGTCGCTACCTGTTTCTTTCTAAATCTTGTCCGCATAGATGGCGAAACCAATGGGTGAGAGTCATTGAGTGGCTTTGCATAATTATACAGTATCATGTAAGCAGACAAAGCTTTCACTGGACATAAAACATAATGAGTAACCCCGTATTTAAGAGTGGGTACTGAAAACTGTGTGAAAACATGTTCCGCATGTTCGTTCTTTGCAATTAATTTAGGGTCGGTTGCAATCTCGACTGAGTTTAGTTGAGGAGCAAAGGATAAGCATTGCTGGAATCGAGACATTGCCGCCAACTCCGGTACTCGATCACCTTTCGCGAGCGCCATCAAAACGAGTGCCTTTTTAAGAAATTAAAGATAGATGAGTGTCGCATGTAAACAGGAGATTTTAGAAAAAGGAGGACCCTATTGTTTTCAGTACTTTAATCATACATAAACCCCCCCCCCCCCAATGGGTAAGGTGGCCTTCATCTTATGGTGGAGGGAAAAAAACAGAATATGCCCCACGTCTCCTACTGCGTGTCGTACAAGGCGACTAATGGGAGGATGGCATAGACTTCTGGACCAACAGCCAATACAAACAAATTCCTAATTTAAACATGCACAATTACACAAAATGATGGTGATGGGCTGGTCTATCACTGGTGATGGGCTGGTCTATCAGAGTGAGAACTGAGCGATCTCTGCCATACCCATAGCTTACTCTGACTGTTCCTTTTACTTTTATATTTTCTAGATCTCAAGTGACGGCGTCTTTTCCGTGGATTGACCTCCCAGTCTACCTAGATTGGAAGTCAAAGCGTCACATTTTTTCCTTTGCCCCTTAACTTTCTCTTCATAATTGCTGAGGGGCATAGGGCCCTGGGTGGGGCTTTGGTTTCCTGGGCGTTTCCGCACCCTCCTCAGCTCCCCGCCATGGAGTGGCTTCGGTCACCCAGGCTTTATTGTGGTCGGCAGTGAGGGTTCTGTGGGGGCGCACGGTTATGGCCTTGGGGCTGTTCGGCCAGGCAGCTTGGGGAACAACAACACAAAATGATGGCTGGCCATCTATCTAGCAGCCAGATTTGCTGGCCAGTCATCGAACATCAGAATTCTCACAAACGGAGTCCCTCAGGGATCCGTCTCGTCACCAACACTTTTAAATCTATACATACCCCATATACCCCAGATATACACAGCCTCTTACGCAGACGACATGTACACATCAAAACGTAAACACAGCCGCACATCTCCTCGAACACACTACACGACTGGTTCACTGCAAACAGACTCAAACTAGCCCCAAACAAATGTACAGCGACCCTTCTCACAAACTGGACAGACACACACAAAATTCTTGGTGTAACATATGATACATCAATGTTATTTAAGCAACATATTACAAACATAAAAAACACATTGACACCAAGACTAAATGCCCTCAAGTCACTTGCCCACACAACATTTGGAAATAACAAAGAAACTACCACTACAGTACACAAACAATATATACTTTCAATGATGAAATATGCTAGCCCTGCTTGGGCCTCTAACCTCTCTGAAACACATCACAACACCCTACAGACCATACAGAACAAAGCCCTCAAAATAATCACGGGCTGCACAACTACCACACCTACAAACCACTTACACCAGGAAACCAAAGTCCTCAAAATTAAGGATCACTTTGATATGAGAGGCACACAATTTCTCGCCGCAGCCTCCACAAACCAACACCACCCACTACACTACATGGCAGAACAGCACCAAGAAACATCAAAACAACACCTAGCACTGTCTTCACCCCCCCCCCCCTCCCCTCCCCTCCCTTGCCCACCCTAAGCCAGCCTCCAGAAGCATATCCATACTCAAATCACCCACCGATCCATCCAATCACTCAAAGATATCACTCAGCTATATGCACGCCCCCTGAAGTCCATCCCTCAGAAACCCTCCTTTCCCGTGAGGACAGAGTCCACCTGAGAGATGAAGTGTGTTCAGGGTGGGGAGGTGGAGCGTCTCAGGTGAGGAACAGGAAGCACAACGCTATACAATCTTGAATTTTATTTTATTTTTATTCTTCATTAAGGTGTTCGATTCAAAATTACGTGCCGGAGGTATTTTAATTTTGTCGCCAATGAAGTTGGTAGGCCTTTGTTAGACCAGTGCAATGTCCCTATAAAGGGCTTGCTAGTCAGCAAATGGTGCCAAATATGATTATTGGCAGTGCATCATTGATGGAAGAGCCACTAATAAATATTGTGACCCCTAAACTCTGTAAGTCAAAAAAAGGCTAGAGCAAATAAGCTGTAAATTTCCACACCTTTTCCCCGGCTGACCTTTCCTAAATGGTAGAACTATTAGCAGCTTGATTACTTTAGTCATTGTTGAGTTATAGAGGTTAGTGGTTCAAGATTTTTGGGCCTAGTTATAATGAATGGGCTATAGTACAATATTATCATTACAGGTACTATTGTTTTTGTTTTTAGAGAGCCGGGTGTAAATGTACTGAGAGGGGCGGCGGCTGGAATGTCCGATCACAACTTGGTAGAGACACGGGTAAGACTATTTGGACGATTTGTGTAATGAAAGCAGGTTAGGGCCAAAGGTTAACAAAAGCCTAGGAGTTAACAAATTATGTGTCCGAAGATACAGTATTCAGAGAGCGTTAAGGGGGAGGGAGTCACCTTTTCTGGACCCCTTCTCCCTCATGATAGCCTATTAGTTTTGAGAATGTAAGACTTTCATTTCATTAGTTTGGCAATTTTGAGATCTTTCGCCCCATTTCTTTGCCAGTATTGAGACCTATCGTGCCATTTAGGTGTCGATTTTTCCTGGCGAGCGATGGCGAGCCTGTAATTTTAAAAGGTGCCGGCCTTTGGCCAGGACATTTTTCTACAAATTCATCTTGAAAGGGGGTCTAGGGGGTGTTTTCTTAACCCTCGGAATCGGGAGGCCTCATATGAGGCAAAACAAAAAAATGGCAGGAATCCGATGGGCCTCACATGAGGCAAAATACGCGGCTAAAAATCGCTGCTAAAATCATCATAACACGGCAACCACGCATCGTAGCAATATCAACTCAACGACATTCTACAGACAACAAAAAGTTCTACGATTTGTAAAAAAAAATACTGCTCTAGGTGGTCTCAATCAGTAGCTACTGAATTCTGAAGTTTGCCTGTACCAAAAGGGCCCCGAACACAGCGATCGGGATCATATGAAGCCCCCAGATTTTGGGGGTTAAGCTTGATGGATTTCTAGCGAGGAAACTAAAAGATAAATTATTATATAAATACATCTATCTATCTATATGCTCAGGCCCAATCCCCATTTTGGGGGTAGCCGACTCAAGACAGAGCAAGAACAGGGAAAACACAAAAACAACATAAAACAAAAAATAAACACAGATAAAAAACACAAACTCACACACATCCAGGTCACCCAGGAGAAGACCCAGAGACCAGGGTTACCAAGGTCGCTCCAGCACTCCCCCGGCCCCTGACCACCCGGAGAGGTTCCGATCTCGGCAGGCAGACATGCAGCGGAGCCAAAGCCACAAGCCCTCCCACCACACTTCCAGGCACACCCTTCATATTAATCGTCCCCCCGGGCCAGGCGCCTGATGGACTATTATCTAGTCGAACTTGCGCCCGACCCCTTACTCCTTATAAATACATAGACCCCCAAAAATAACCACTGTCCCCTTAAGATAGCGTGAAAGGGTTTATATAGGCGTGCTCACAGAGGAGAATGTTATGTTCAAGTCATGTGATAAATGGCTTGAATTAATCCCTTCACCTCGGCTGTCCATTTACGCTCCATACCCTTGAATCGCCCCATATGGAGCCTTAGGACTTTAATAGCAAAGCAATGGTGATAGCTAGAAAGATCAGCTTAATTGAAAAATTAAGTATTTTCTATTGTCTTGATACTGGCATTGACCGGACATCGATGTGTCGTGAGGGTCTGAAAATTTAGAGCATGGGAGTTTTAACCCTCGGAATCCGGGAGGCCTCATACGAGGCAAAATGGTCGGCTAAAAATCGCCGCTATAATCATCAGAACTCGGCAACCATGCGTTGTAGCGACGTCATCTCTACGGCATTCTACAGACAACAAAAAGTTCTACAATTTGCAAAAACATTGACTGCTTTAGGTGGTCTCAATCAGTAGCTACTGAATTATGAAGTTGATTTTACCAAAATTCATATGAGGCCCCCCGGATCCCATGGGTTAAGAGAACACCCTAGTTCTGGGGTGAAAGTTCGGTGTGGAGTATAAGAGGACAGCCGAGTTCGAAGGGTTATGGCACAGGTTGCTTATCGTGGCCATTCAAGAGCAATTGTTCAGTGAGACCATCCAATATTCCAAGATCATTACTGGTAAGTAAAACTGTAAGGATTTTAAATTACATTGATGAGCTCTGGCAAGATTTTGAATCATCACGACAGCCAATATGTAGCCATCAATCAAACTAATGGGACAAAAGGTATTAGAAATGTTGCTTATGTGAGCATCGCTATTGATATTCAAAAATAACAAAATTATTACCTATTGAGGAAATGAGGCTGCTATATTACAGGGACAGAGCTCTGTCTTGAGTCGACCACCCCCAGAAAAAAATAAATAAAAGGAAAAGTGGGGCATGGGCCTGGGAAAATACATACATAATTACATATTACAGAGAGGGAAGCATATTTACCATATAACTCCAACATGTTATAAGACATACAGTAAATAGACAGGACAGATAGACAGGTCCTTTTGAGTCATAGCAAGCAACCTGTGTAAGGGAAGACAAATTTCTTTTATGCTTTCTTTGAAAGGAAGTTAGGAACCAGGAAAAGGATCCAGCTGTGAAACATTAAATTGTGAAACTTGCAAAATAAACAAACCAAAACTGGGACAACACAAGATAAATGCAAAAGAACTAATACAAATCGCTATGTGGAAATAACGCCATATTCCTGCGTCTTCAGAATTTCTGGATCGCAGTGTGCTGTCTGTTGTTGTTGTTGTTCCCCAGGCTGTCTGGCCTGCAATTATATATCCATGAAAGGGCGATAATAAAGCTTTCCAATGACACCTGAATCATCCTTGTACGACCAAGGGTTCTCTTGCAACGATCGTGCAACCGAAGGCGAAAATACCCTAAAATGAGGTATTTTTCTCGATTTCCTTCTTGTTGAGAGCAGTAGGGAGGCGGGGATGAGATACAGTATGCCTCAGTGACGGCCACATAGCGGTGGCGAGCGGGCCAAGTCGCCTCTCCCCCCAACGCTCAGTTTCTCTCTCATATCTCATAATGGCCTCAAAATGGCACCCGTCATTTGACGGGCTCCGCAGGGGTGGCCAATATTCTCTCCCGTCATATGACGTGCACCGCGAGTTGAGGGTTAAAGACTGAGTGATCCATAAGAAGTACGGTTTAATTTCCTAATGGTGGCGTTCTAGGCAGACTGCCTAGTTTTTAAAGTAGAGATCGGACTGAAGTACAGTACCTGAACCCATATCTTGATATGTTTACCGCTTCATGCAACTCCATTTTCACAAAGTATCACGTCAGAGTGGTTGACTTATAGCCTGTGAGTGACAGTAAGGATATATGACCTAATAATTGGGGGGAGCGTACTGCTCCCAACAACTCGCATATGGTTCCTAGAGCTAGCAAGGTAGTGCTGCTGTTGGGGAATTCTCTTTCAGTTTCCACTACCAAGAGTACAGACTTTAGATGATCAAGGTTCACATGTTCATGCGTGCATATTATTTAACCCAGTTAAATAAACTTCTGAGTGTAAAATGGAGGGAGAGTAAGAAACTGTTCTGGAAAGAAGTCAAGAAAGTTAGGGAAGGTAGCAAGGGAAACAGTAAGGGTGTGAAAGATAAGAATGGGAGAATGCTAGCCGAGAAGCAAGAGAGAGTCGAAAGATGGAGGGAGTACTTCAATGAGTTGCTAAATGTAAGGAATGAAGAGCCAGCAAACATAGTTGGATATGGTATGGGAGGGAGAAGAGGAGAAGGTGGGGATCAGGAGGTCAGAAGTGTGGGAAGCTATGAAAAGAGTGAAGTTGGGGAAAACACCAGGAACAGATGGAGTGTGTGGGGAAATGTTGAGGTATGGTGGTGAGATAGTGATCGAATGGGTATGGAAAATGTGCAAACTAGCATGGGAGAAGAGGAGTGCACCCGATGACTGGAAGACTGGCATAATAGTCCCCCTATATAAGGGCAAAGGGGAAAGAGGAGTGTGTGGTAACCACCGAGGAATATGTCTTCTAAGCGTAGTAGGGAAGGTATACAGTAGGGTAGTGATTGAGAGATTGAGATTGAGAACGGAGAAATGGATAGGCGACGAGCAGGGATGTTTTAGGAAGGGAAGAGGATGTGTAGATCAGATTTTTACCCTGAATTGTGGTGTGGAGAAATATCTGGAGAAGTTACAAAAGGTGTATGTTGCCTTTATGGACTTGGAGAAGGCCTTGGCCAGAGTGGATAGAGAAGGTTTGTGGAAAGTACTTAGAATATACGGAGTAGATGGCAAGTTGCTGAAAGCAGTGAAGAGCATGTATGAGGGTGCAAAGGCGGCAGTACGTGTGGAGAGTGAGCAGAGCGAGTTCTTTGACCTGAATGTTGGTTTGAAACAGGGGTGTGTGATGTCCCCGTGGTTGTTTACTGTATATATGGATGGAGTCATGAAAGAAATACTATCAAGAGCAGTGGATGTTGGTGTATCGCTGAAAAGGGAGGGAAATGAGTGGAAGCTGCCTATACTGCTGTTTGCGGATGATACAGTTCTGGTGAGCGATAATGAATGGGAGCTGCAGGGTTTGGTAAATGAGTTTGGAACAGTGTGCGAAAAACGGAATTTGAAGGTAAATGCGGGGAAGAGCAAGGTTATGGTCTTCGAAAGGGGTGAAGTCACAGAGTGTGAGGTGAAGTTGAATGGTCAGGCTATGGAGATCGTCAGCTCTTTTAAGTATCTGGGCAGTGTGTTGAGTAAAGATGGGACTGTGGATGAGGAGGTGCGGGAGAGGGTGCAACAGGGGAAGAGGGTTGTAGGAACGTTGAAAGCAGTAACAAGAAATAGGATGGTCAGTATGGAAGTGAAGAAGTCCTTACATGACAGTGTGGTAATCCCGACACTAACTTACGGAAGCGAAGCATGGACGTTCGGGAAGAGACTCAGACCAAGAGTAAGAGCGGTGGAAATGAGTTACTTGAGCATGAGCATGCGGAATTACATGGAGGGATAGACAGACGAATGAGGAAGTAAGAAGGAGGTGTGGTGTGAAGGTAGATGTGCTGGAAAGTGTGAAAAGGAACAACTTGAGATGGTTCGGCCATATGGAACGTATGGAAAGCGAGAGATTGACTAAGAGGGTGTACGAGAGCGAGGTGGAAGGACAGAGAGGGAGAGGTGCACCGAAGGATGGAGTGAGGAAGTATATGAATGAAGGCGGTGCTGGTTGGGAGGAGGGGCGTTGACTGACTGGGGACAGAGGTGCATGGGGGCGGTTCGTTCGTGGCCACCCCTTCGGGGATCACGGGATCACGGCATCAGGCAATAGATAGATAGAATCAACTTAATTTTTCTTGTGGATTTTCAGCAGATCCTCAGCCAATTTATATGTCTTGCCATGGAAATTGCCCATGTGATGATTACATTTAATGCTGGGATTGCATTGAAATTGACAATGAGCTAATAATTTATTCAATAAACAGTAATTAAACCTGGGGCTGCCTGAAGCGCCGCCGCATTTTGTGTGGAGCACTCGGTATTTAAATTTATGCATGTATGTAGAGTTTAGCCAGTATAATATGTACAGTATAATCTTTCTTTGTCTGCTTTTCTATGTAGTATTCGTTGGATGCGATGGAGATGAGCTGCTTGAGGAGTATGCGTGGAGAGACGCGTAGATACAGATTGAGAAATCAAGAGGTACGTAGGAGAATGGGACATCATGAACCCCTGTCGGCCCGAGTGGAAAGAAGGGTGCTATGCTGGTATGGACATATTGAACAAATGGGAGATGAAAGGCATACAAAGAGAATATATGAGTCAGAAACAAGGGGAAATAGATTAAGAGGAAGACCTCAGAGAAGATGGAGAGATGGTTTGAAATAAGCATTGGAAGATAGAGAGATGACTGAAGAACAAGCAAGATAGATAGTGATGCATAGGAATGAATGGAGAATGATTGTGAATAGATAAGTGATAACGCGGTCGTAGGGAATGGGGGTCGGGCGCCAGTTGGACTAGATATAGTCCGTCAAGCGCCCAGCCCGGGAAGCCGGTGTATATATGAAGAGCCATGCCTGGAAGTGATGTGGGCAGGTATTGTGGTGCGCTCTTCTGCGTTTCTACCTGCTGAGACCGGAACCTCTGGGTCCTGGGAGTCTTTTGCTGGGGACCCCAAATGGGCCTTGGTCTCTGGTTCTTCTCTTGGACGACCTAGATGTTTGTGAAGTTTTATATTTATTTTATTATGTTGCTTCTTTTTTAGTTCTGTCTCGAGTCAGCCACCCTCAGCTATGGGGTATGTGCCTGAGTATATACTGTACATAACTTCTCATGCATTGGAGGGAGGAGGTTGTAGGCATCAGTCATTCAGGAAAGTACTGTGAGAGAGTCTTTGAAGGTATGATAAGAAAAGGCATTTCTATCGATGATATGCAGTTCGGTTTCATGCTAGGACGTGGCACAATCGACGCTATCTTCATAGTCAGGCAGCTGCAGGAAAGATATCTACTTAAATATAGGGATCTGTATCTTGTGTTTGTAGACCAGGAGAAGGCCTTTGATAGGGTTCCCAGAGAAGTTGTGCAGTGGGCTATGAGACAACTTGGCGTAGAGGAGTGGCTGGCACGTTTGATAATGAAGATGTATGAGGACTCACAAACGGCAGTGAGGGTAAAATGTGTATTGAGTGAGGAGTTTACAGTTTGCATCGGAGTCCACCAGGGCTCTGTGTTAAGCCTTCTCCTTTTTGTTATGGTACTGGAGGCACTATCTGATGATTTCAAGAGTTGGGCTCCCCTGAGAACTGCTATACGCAGATGACCTAGTACTTATCGCAGATAGTGCACAGGATGCCGAGGCCAAGTTCAGAAGATGGAGAGAGGGCATGGCAAGTAAAGGGTTAAGAGTTGATATAAATATAACTAAGGTTTTACACAGTAGATTATGGTTAGGAATGGTAGAAAAACGTGGTGCATACCCATGCGCAGTGTGCATTAAGAGGTTGGTGCGAACTCAATACAGTGTAGCGTCAGCCGCAGCTGGGTACATCACGGAAAGAAGCGCTGCACTAGATTAAAGGGACCTCTACCAAAGCAGAAGTCCGAAATTGAGAAATTTGTATGCATAGTATGCAAAGGTGAGCTTGTATTCAGTGACTTGCTCGAAAATATTAACTTTGGCAATGAGGCACTAGAGATGGTGGACAAGGTTTGCTACTTGGGTGATACCATCTCTGCCGGTGGTGGGGCTGAGGCCGTCACTATCGCCAGTATAAGATGCGAATCGGGAAAATTTAGAGAACTTTTGCCACTACACACCATGAGAAGGGAAAGGTGTATGCTTAATGCGTTAGAAGCGCAATGACATATGCTTCAGAAACGTGGCCTGTCAAAGCGGATGATATCAACAGAATAGAACGCAATGAGATAAGAATGGTGAGATGATGTGTGGTACCAAACTGCAAGATAGGATATCAAGTGAAGAGCTAAGGAGAAGGTTAGATATCAAGAGTATAAGTGATGAGTAGCCTACTAGAAGGGTTGGATGGTTTGGACAAGATGGAGAGGATGGATGAACTAAGCTGGGTGATAAGTCCATGAATGTGGAGGGAGCTGCACCAAGGGGCGGACCAAGAAAGACGTGGGATTGGACTTTGTGGTCTGATCTTGAATCAAAGAACCTGTCAAGTGAGGCAGCTCTTAACAGGGTTGCCTGGAACGCCGTCATTAGGACGTGAGACCAGAACTGCGCTTTGTGTGACGTACTTGGTCTTTTAATTTGTGTATGTACTTATGTATGTATGTACTCCCAGGGAGAGCTTTAGGTGGAGCATAAGGAGTGCTAGACATCCTGTTGCACCACCTGGCCTTTTTTTATACTTTATTCTCTGTGCCTCAATTACACAAAGAGCAATTCTAGCTTCATCTTAACCCTATTGCTTTGGCTATAACTTCGCGTAAGTAAGTACTGTACCACTACTGTTCACTCCCAAGCGCTATTTGCACTACTGCCAGACGATACACGTATGTTATCGCTCTGTTTTAACCCACAATAATCGCCTCTACATGCAATGTATTATGCAACTTATAAAACCGGAAGAAAAAAATCCCTCGAGATCAAATTATCATAACGAAAATCGATATACAGTATAAGAAATATTTAATGTTTTTCCTAGTTTACATGGTCTTAATTTTGTTATACTGAGCAATATATTTTATGCAACCTCACCTCCGACCACTTAAGTGGTGCAATCGGCTTCTGTAGCAGTGGACCAATGGTTTCTATCTTCAAAACACTCCCCTGCTCTGTATGCTTCTGGCCAGGGCCCCCATGGAGGTAAAGATAATTTAAAATTTAAAACTTGCAAACTAAACAAACCAAAACTGGGACAAAGACCATATAAAGGCAAAATAACTAATCAAAATTGCTATGTGGAAACAACGCTTACTAGTATAAAATTTATGAAATAAAAGAACACAATCCACCACATAGGGTGTACATTACTACATGAGCAAGTTAATCTGTTTCCCAAGCAAATAGCAAAACAGTGGTAGAACTGCCATCCGGGTGAAAGGATGCTCTGGGTCTGCTCCTTTAATGCTAATGATCTTGGTCTACTTGATGGCAGTGGGGGCATGTTTGGGAATCTGGAGGCAGTTTCTGCCATGGCCATCCCTTTTGGGGTGCTTCCTTTTTAATCAAGCAAGGCGTCAGATTCTTTTATGTATACATGCAGATGCAAATTTGTGTCCCTAGTTTATATAATTTTTTACAAACACCTCTTATCTGCCTCACAGTTCATCATTGTTTCTCTGGCAGATACTTCCCACCTGAACACGGATAATTAAAAAATCCCAATAGTCCGAATTTTTAAAGATCAGACTAAATCATTGTGATGCCTGCATCCCCGAAACTATCTCCCACAACAACAGTTACGACAACGAGGATAACTTCCATAAGGACGCCAGCCAGTGGAAAAGAAAATAGAGAAGTCTACTATCTACCATTCTCTATGGGACAAGAGAAGAACTCGACCCCACAGAAACTGGCATCTCCGAATCACACACCTGTAACACCTGCCACGACAACATAAAAAAGGTCACTAAGAAAAACATCAACAACGCGTAAAGCAAACAGCCTCAAGATGCCCGGAACCAAGAAGCAGAATAGGACAGTACACCCTGCCTCGTCCTCTACCAGCCAGCGAGTTAGCTCCACCCCTCGTGACGTCACACCACCTGAGCTACCTGCCAGCCGCGCTCAGGTATCATCTTCAAAGGAGCAGACTACTTCCAGGCAGAAAGGCACTCAATTAACCACTTCTCACCTGGGAGAAGTTGCCCCTGTTTGCCAGACACCGAAGAAGAGCAAGAGAAACAAGCAAACCAATGACTATCGGATGAAGGAATTGTTCGGTAGCTTCTCTACGCTTATAAAGGCTTAGATAAAGGTGTTTCCCAAGATTTACTTTTTGTCACTGGTGCTTCCCAAGACACGCCCTGCTGTGCTTCCCAAGACAGCCCAGCCGCCCCCAAAGTCTATACAGGTGATTCCAAATACCTGCATAGTGCTTCCCAAGATTCTGCCCGCGGTGCTTCCCAAGACCTCCATTGTTCTCCAAAGGACAGCCTATTACAGTACTGTACTGTACTTCCCAAGATTGACCCAGACCAGTCTTGACAAAAACGCAAACACAGCCAGATACCAAGAGGAGCCGCCACCCACGACGGTCCTTTTCCTTATATATTTTCTAGATCTCAAGTGACGGCGTCTCTTCCGTGGATTGACCTCCCTACTGCCAACCTAGAGGATGGCAGATTGGGAGCCAAAGCGTCACAATTTTCCTTTGCCCCTCAACTTTCCCTTCATAATTGCTGAGGGGCACAGGGCCTTGGGTGGGGCTTTGGTTTCCCAGGCGTTTCTGCACCCTCCTCAGCTCCACGCCTTGGAGTGGCTTCGGTCACCCGGGCTTTATTAGTGTTAAGCAGGGAAGGATTTGTGGGGGCGCTCGTTAATGGCCTTGGCCTTGCTCGGGACCTTGGGGCTGTTCGGCCAGACAGCCTGTGGAACAGCAACAACAACAACAACAACAAACGGTCCTGCTCAGTCGCTCTACGCCTGAGTTCCCGCAGAGCCGAGGATATCTCCCCCTATCTCTAAGTCAGCCGACCCTTATGATCGAATTCCTACCACGCCAAGGAAACTTAATAATTTTGCATAAATAAGTAGAACAATAACCAACCTTAATTTGAAGGTCCCTTTTAGTCACCAGACCTATTATATATATACATACAGGTTTAATACATACGGGTTTAAAGACCGCAACCGTCCACAGTGAATGTGGCTTCCATGGTACAATCACAGTACTGCACACAGTGCACAGCAATCATAGCACGGTGGTTACAGTCTTTACTGCAGCACAGTACAACAAAGTCTTACCACAACAACGCCCCATCATGTTATCCCAGTGGCTGATGTTGGTATAGCGCTAACAGTGTCTCAGCAAAACGCAACAAAATTCCCCTGAAGCACCTGCACATGGCAAAAATCGCACCACACCAGCCTTAACCGTGCTACAATAAGGCAGTAACAAGAAATCACCGTAACTGCTAAAGAGGTTGACTGCACCACTGAAATAGCGGGCGGTGGGGTCGCTGCATCCCTACGCCAGAGAGAAAGGCCGACTTGTGCCAGTGGGCTGAGAGAGTAAGACAATAGGGAACCTTGGGGCACACCATTATGGCCCCACTGCCTTTCCCACTCTCAGGAAGAAAGATATAAATAAGAATGATGAAAAAGGTAAAGTCAGAACTAGCTATGGGAAGTAAAGGACACCAACCCTCAACCCTCACTCTGATAGATCCAGCCCACCACTATATATATAGGCCTACAATACACACACTGTCTTTGCTACCTTGCCAGGAATAATTATACCTTTAATATCTCAAAGATAACTCTGCCTTTACTTGTTAAGATATAACTATTTGCTGTAATATTAACTCTTAACACAACACCCATCATTCACACACTTTTCAATTTAACTGTTCGCCACACCAATTGTCACTTAATTCTTCCCATAGGTTCTACCTTACTGTATATACAGTATATAATCTATGTATTGTGTTCTTTTATTTCATAAATCGGTCTCTCTCTCCGACGTAGGGATGCAGCGACCTCACCGCCTGCCACTTTGGTGGTGCGGTCAGCCTTCGTAACAGTTACAGTAGTTTCTTGTTAATGCCTTATTGTAGCACGGTTAAGGCTGGTGTGGTGCGGATTCGCCAGGTGCAAGTGTTTAAAGGGACTTTGCTGAGTCTTGTTGAAAAACTGTTAGCGCTATATGAACATTGATTACATGATGGGGTTGTGTTGTGGCAAGTCTTTATTGTACTGTAGTACAGTAAAGGGACTGAAATCACGCTCTCTATGGATGAAACGGTCTATAAACTTTTATATATGTATGTATGTATGTACAGTATATATTGATCCTGGTGGGACCATTAAGTATGTGCTGCTACCAGACACTTGTGGGTGAATGAAATTTTTCATGAGAAGATTTTAGAAATTATCTTGGTCAAATTTCATATGTAAACCCTAAGGGAGATAAAGTGGTATTGTTGTTATTCCCCAAGCTGCCTGGCCGAACAGCCCCAAGGCCCCGAGCAAGGCCAAGGCCAAGGCCATAACCGAGCGCCCCCACTGAACCCTCCCTGCCGACCACAATAAAGCCTGGGTGACCGAAGCCACTCCATGGCGGGGAGCTGAGGAGGGCGACAGAAACGCCCGGGAAACCAAAGCCCCACCCAGGGCCCCGCGCCCCTCAGCAATTATGAAGAGAAAGCTGAGGGGCAAAGGAAAAAATGTGGTAAAAATTACAGTGGTATTGTAATCGGAATCAGTTGAAAAGTTGTTTTGATTAAGAGTATAGGTTCTGCTTCTTAGTTAGTTATGTAGAGCAGATTAACCAGACCACTGAGCTCCATACGGAACTCTCATAGGTCTGGCCTTAGGTTCTGCTTCTGATAGAGATAATATTATATACCTAGGATTGTCATTACAGAGAATAATACATTTTATTTTATCTTGCAGGTGACAACATTGCGGCTGAGCAAAGCTGGGGGGAGCATGGCCGTTACCATGCCAACAGTGAGCCTGGCCTCGGCCATCCCCGTAGCCACCAGCGTCCAACCCCTTACAGCCGGCCTCTCTCAGCCCATGCCCATCACATCGGACGGTTCAGTGGTGACTCTTCCTCCCCAACCCCGGGCCCCTCCCCAATCCCAGGCTTCACAGCAGGCTCCAGGGCCCCCTTCTCAGGCGGTGGCGGTGGCTCCTCCAGGGACCTCCACAGTGGTTGGGTCCATCACCGGGGTGGCCGTGTCTCTCCCTCAAGTAGTGTCGACTGTTTCCCTGAACCCACAGATCTCCACCTCCATGACATGCTCGATACCCTCCGCCCAGAACATGCCTCAGACCATCTCCATGAGCGGGGCCACGGGGCATCTCGTTTCTTATCCGATCATGACGCAGCCGGGACTAAGACCGCAGCTGCAGTGAACCGATGGGAGGCTGACCACTGTAGATATGATAAACCAGCTCGCAGTGACTCGGCTTGGGCTCGGGCTCGGGAATTTCAGACCACCGATGCAGTGAACCAGCGGGATACAAGCTTCGACAGGGAAAGATTCAGGCTTTTCAGATGTAGTGAATAAGCTGGGATTCATAACTAATACAGTGAAACATCACAGAATCATAACTGCTTCAGTGATTCAATCACAAGATTCCGAACTCTGGAAATTTCAGCTGCAATGAATCGCCAAGGAATTGTAACTGCTACATGTGATTCAGAACTTTCCTACTGTTAGCCATTTGAGCTTCATATCTTATCTGCAGTGATCTGGCTGGGATATAAAATTCTGCTACAAGAATCCAGTTTGAATTTATAAGGTTACTAAGCTTATGATTCAGATCATGGATTCAGAATTCTACTTCAGTGAATGAACTGGGATTAAGACGTAGTTATGCGAGCGCTTCTTCCGGCAATTTTATTGAGTAATTTTATCCTGGCAGTCTGGCAATCTCCTAAAATCATATACCTTTAGTTATCATGTTTTCAATGACTGCAAAAAGGCCTTAATATATTGCGAGAAAAAACTTGCGCTCGAGTGACATCGCCTTAAAGAACTCAGCTGCAATGAACTACCTGTGATTCATATTCCTGCTACAGTGAACCAGTTAGGATTCATAACTTTGCTTCATTGAACTATTGGGGATTTATAGTTGTTTTGAGTAAATTAAGGTTGACTAACCACTTTTTATGCATTGGTCCAATTAATAAGTGAAATGTGTAAGAATATTACCCACAAAAATATAGTAAGGTTAGATTAATAGATTTTAAATCACACTCTGATAGTTAAGGTACAATTTAATACTAAATTTATGGATCTACCTACAGCATTCTTTGTTTTATGTATGGGTATATTTATTATCAGCATCGCTTACTAATTCGACCACCATGTACAAATTGATTAGATTGACCTGCCTGGGATTCATAGCTTGGCTACAATACACTGTTTATTTTAGCCCCTTCAGCTATTAGAAATTTTCATCATATTCTGGTTACCATAAGACGATTTTCTTTAGCTTATAATCTACCTCTAGGATTCAAAAGGGTAATTACGATCTCAATAAGTCCAAGCGGACTAAAGGTCCTCACGGCCATGTTAACTCCGAGGCGCGTGGCGCAACGCACAAAAAGAAAATTGTAAAAGAAGGGCTCCGTTACGGCATAACCGAGAAATAGCATTTGTTAATAAGCGTCGCCCTAACAACAACAACAAGATTAAGAACAAGAAGAAGAACAACAACAACATCATGAGTAAGCCTTAGAGGTCCTTCGCTTCGCGCGGAGACCTAATAAACCCTTTGAATAACTTAAGTCCTTAACCCACATCACACAAGGCCTTTAAATACTCCCGCCTCCCCATTCCCGGCTGAATCCACGCATTTTCGGGCATTTATAACTACACAAAATAATGGCCTAGCCTAGGTTATATATATACAGTATATATATATATATATATACCAGTATATATATATATATACCAGTATATATCAGAAGGCAGTACAGTACTCATTGTTATCTTGCAAATGGTGCAGCCTAGAACATTCTAGACCATGTGGTTCAGTTTTGATGGTGAATATAAATGGGTTAGTTATGGCCACCGCGAGCCTGAATCCATGTGAATGCTGAAATTTTGTAATTTTCCGATATACATATTTCCGTAATTAAATAGCCTAACCAAGGTTATATATATATCAGAGGCAGTATTCACTGTTATCTTCCGAATGGTGAAGATTAGAACATTGTATATCGTTTTTCTTGTTTGGGGTGAAAAATAAAGTTGTTTGTTTGGTCTCATGACCTAGATTTGTCCGATTGTGCCGCCGCCATACCGGCGACTTTGGCTACAACTTGTTTACACTCGTTCAACTATTGATTATTGATTATGGATATTATTGGTTATATTTATTATTGATTATGGATATTATTGGTTATATTGATTATTGATATTATTGGTTATATTTATTATTGATTATGGATATTATTGGTTATATTGATTATTGATTCATTTCACCATTGTAACCATTCTTAAGTCACTGTCCACTGCTTTCATGCATCAATTCAGGCTGCATAAAATCTTCAGACGCTTGCTTTGGGCTGTGACAAAAGTTTGAGTCAGCTGACTGACTGACTGTGTTCGCTTGTGTGTTTCACGGACCACCCGCCATGAAAACTAAACTTTCTCTAGCGCAGATTTAAGTGGTTTTATAGCCCTGTAATAGCTCCAGGAGCTCAGGCGGCCATCCGTGTGTTGTGTGTGGTGTGTGGTGCCTTACTGGCCGGCCATTTGGTGTGGATGGGTTAAACTGCATAAAATTTATCAAATTTAGCCAATGTCAGCGGTAAAAAGGCATCGTCTTGCTGTAGGGGTTAACATGGCTAGAATTGTCGGCCCCTAGATGCCATTATCCTGACATTTAACTGCAGAATAAGAAACTACTACACCTCTGTTTTATATTAACTCGGCGGCTGTGATGAGCCAGTTTCTGATAGTACCGCCAGTACTATCAAATTATATAAAATTTAATTATCTGTATGTGCACACTAAAAACATATTTTAGCTTATAATTCTACAAAATATCAATGCCTAAAAGCTTCAACTTCTTTATAGACCGAAGTGTGAAAGTGGTCAATTGAGAGAGTCTTTACCCTTCTGATTTCTAACAGTTAGAGGCTGAAATATATGTGGTTTTTTTTAAGGATTGATGTGTTTCACCAAGCATGGAAGACAAATAATTATATACTGTACAGTATACTTTTTTTTTTTTTTTTTTTTTTTTTTTTTTTTTTTTTTTTTTTTTTTTTTAAAGATTCGTGAAGTTAAGACATTTATCTATGCACATATAAACATATAAGAAATTATTACTGTAGTTGGTGATAAAAAATCCCAAAATAATCTATGGTAAAGTTCAAATATTAAATAAATGCACTTGTATGTTTTGCACAGGTCAGCCGAGTGATAATTATTCTAGATTATTTATTTGTTTAAAGTTACCTGATCTATCCTGCATGTTTTATTAATATGAGTGTAGACCACTGAGCGTATGGAGCTCAGTGGTCTGGTTAATCTGCTCTATATAACTTAACTAATATGAGTGTAGGAGTATGTTTCTAAACTTTTTGTTTATTTTCTACATACAGAGTACATACAGTTTATTATAATAAATGTTTAGCTTATTCTCAATTTTAATACAATCTCAGCCATAAATGTATTCCTCGCTTGGTCAATTCTAAGGCAAAACACTACCTTCAAAGTTAACCAGGCAAGGAACACACGTTAGCAGAGGACCTGCTCAAAATCCACGAGAAAAACAATAATCCGTTTTATAAGGCTTGGATACATGCATGTATTTCAGACATACATGCAATGGGACCCATTTGGCACTCAAAGGTGGCACTCTTGATTGTGGAAACAGTGGAATCACCAATTGACCACTTGTGAGTTTCAGGCTATAAGTAAAGAGCCGTAATCATCGATATCAAAGAGAAATGCAATAATAATGTGGGTTTCTGACGGATAAAAAGTATGATACATTTGGTTTTATGTATCTATAGATGTATTTTGACCGTATTTTAGCTGATAATTCTGCTAAATATCCATGGCCACGGCTCCAACTTCCTTATAGACCAAAACTCGCAAGTGATTAATTGCAATACAGATATTATTCTGGAGCCCCAGCACCATCCTGCCACTTCTAGGATCCAAAACTTGTAGTGTAGTTTCAATGAGTAGTACTGGAACATTATTGCAATAATATTTCTGCAATTATAACAACTAATGGTAGCACCAACGAACTTTACAATAATCTTGATACTCGACCTCTCTGTAACTAAAAAGAGCCTAGAGCAAACTGGCTGTAAATATCCACATCTACTTCCTGGTACTCTTCCTAAATGATAGAAACGTGAGCCCGATTGCTTTCATATATTTTGAGTTATAAGAATTTAAGGGGTCAAGATAATTGTCAAGTTCGCTGGCACTACCTATAGTGTATCAAGTTGACTGGATAGGGATATGGGAAAACAATAGTGATTCCACTGACAATGCTGGGGGGTTTGTCTAGAAATATGAATCATAAAGTTAGTCATTCATCTACAACAATAGTTTCTTGGACAACATGAATTGCATTATAATTTCTTGTTACACTCGGATGCCATAGTCTCTAGCCCACTCATAACAATCTGTGGACTTTATCCATTTCTTATTATGGAAGTATGTCTGGAAACTAATTTATATATATAATCTTCCATACATCAACTACCAAACTATATATACTATTTGTTGAAAAGCAAGTTCTATCCAAAAATAAATGCAAATAATTATAATTGCATAAATAATAACTTAGGGGCTCCACGAATTTGAGTGAATGTGCTAGAGACTATGGCATCCGAATGTATGTTCAATCAAGAATGTTCCAGGAGCTCTTGTTTGTTTGGTTTAAAGTATAACAGTACAGCTATTCCTCACATAGTTACATTCTGAAAAACTACAACATTATTAAATACTTTGAGAATTGGTCAAAGCATAAAAGTACCTGGTTTGAAATTGTATCTATCTATTGCCAGATGCCTTGATCCCCGAAGGGGTGCCCACGAATGATGGTCTCCATGTACCTCTGTCCTCTGTCAACCGGTGCCCCTCCTCTCCCACGCAACACCACTCTCACTCATATACCTCTCAACTCCCTCCTTCCAACTCACTCTCGGTCTGCTTCTTCCTCTCTACCCTTCCACCTCACTCGTACACTCTTTTAGTCATTTTCTCGCTCCCCATACGTTCCACATGATCAACCACCTTAAGGTGTTCTTTTCACTCCAGCACATCCACACCACAACACTATCATACTTCCTCATTTGACTTGTGTATCTCTCTATGTAACCACACGCACTTCTCAAGTAACTATTTCCACCCCCCTCTCTCTCTCTCTCTCTTGCTCCATGTCTCTCCAACAACATCCAACACCCCTATACATCAATGTCGGGATTACCAGACTATCATGCAATTACTTCTTTATTTCCATGCTCACCACCCTATTCCTTGCCACTTCCCCTGTTGTACCCTATCCCGCACTTCATCTTCCATACTCCCATCTTTATTCATCACACTGTCCAAATACTTAATGAGCTGACTTTCTCCATAATCTTACCATTCAACATCACTTCACACTCTTGTGACTTCACCCCTTTCAAAAACCATAACCTTACTCTTCACATTTACCTTCAGGTTCCATTTCTCACACACAGTTCCAAACAGACCCTGCAACTCCGACTCATTATCACTCATCAAAATTGTATCATCAGCAGTACAGGCAACTTCCACTCACTCTCTTCCCTTATCAGGGGTACCGGTACACCAACATTCACTGCTCTTCCTTATAATTCTTTCATGACTCCATCCATATACATACAGTCTATACTACTAAAACAAAAGGTATGTTTAGACAAAATGCCTGTCTTACTTTAATTTTCTTTCTGGTGTTCTTGTTCACGCACTTTTTTTCCCTATGGTTCCTTGACAAACTTTACTCACTATTTCCTTTCTATTATAATTTTGTATAGTTAGTACTGTATGGCAAGTTATTTTTTATTTTGATTTGCCCTTCCTTATATTTGACAAAGTTTGATATACTGTACCGTATCGTAAATTTCCCTCAACGTAGATTCTGCATACAGGAGTGCTGTGCTGTATATAGTTTACGATTTATGCAGTTTTTATGTACTGTGTTTGGTTTGGTTTAATTTTGCGTAGTACTGTAGTTGTGTTACGAGATAATGGGTTATGCTGTACTGTAGTTAGACAATAGCTATTCATTGTGGTAATAGTATTTGTGGATTATAGGCATGTTATATATTTTTACTACCAGGAGTTTTGCTCAAAGATTTTTCCTTAGACTATGAATGCATAAGCTGTAGGAATAGGCCCCTTTCTCTTTTTCAGCCTAAGTTTTCCTCTGATCCGGTTACAGTACTGTCAAGCATGGGTGTACTGTACAATTATATTTGATGAAGAATACACTAGCTAAGGCTAAGATTTGAAGCCACACGAGCTAACACATTTAACATATTCTGTGGTTCGTAGATAAAGTGAAGCTCACAAATACACTCAAGTGATGCAGATACTCTTTTAGCCCCAGTCGGGAATTGAACCCATAATCTTTGGAGTATGAGCCAGACATCTAACCATAGGTCACAGCATGGATGGTAAGATGCGTAGCTCTTACTCCTGGGTTTGATTCTCGGTCTGTGCTAAAAATATTTATTGCATATATAAATATATACTGTACATGGTGATTTAAAACTCTACTGACTCCAGGGTAAATTCCATGAATAAAATTGAGAATAAGGTCTTCTACAAGTTATTGCCTGAAAATGCACAGATAATAATAAATATATTAGGAAGTAAAATAGTATACACAGCCAAAACCATTCTTACGATATTCTAACCGACAAACCGAACCCCTATCCCTGGTTGGGCGATCGAGGTACATTGCTTTGAATTTTGTTATGCGATGTGAACATACTAAATTAATCTTTTTCTCACAGTGGCCAAGAACGAACGTTTGTTTTCTGCATTGCTATTCTATGTGTAATTCCCCAGTGACTAAACATGTAGCCTACTGTACATTTGTAACTCGTGTTATATTGTCTTGTCTCGAGTCGGCCATCCCCAGATATATATATATATAGAAAAGGAGATATGTGCCTGAGTATATAGATAGATAGATAAATGTTATATTGTACTGTAATAATAATTAAACTGAAACAATTGTTAAAAGTTCAGTACCGTACTCTGTGAGGTGTTCATTTGATAAAACTGGATTTTTTTCAGTGAGCTAAGACATCAGGATTTATGATACATGTTAGTCATGCCTAATTTTAAATAACCACCGATTCAAAATCAGATCCCTTTGTCGGTAGAGTTTTGAATCACCCTATATATTTTGTTGCTCAGTGGATCCAATAAGTCCCCCTGCTTCAGAAACTATCAATTAGTTGTACAAAACAAAAACAAAATCAGAAGGTAGAATATGCTATTACCGGTATCTAAATTAGAATACAGCACTCTTTCTGTATATGCTTCTCCTCCAGAGTAGAGACATTTGTATATATAATGTATTGATTTGGTAGACAGTGATAGTTATAAAGTTGCAAGTGTGATACTTTTCTATGAGTTTTTTTTCAAGGTATGGATATTTTATCATACTTTGTAAATTTAATTAATTTAAGAAATGACTACAATATATAAGTTGACGAAAGCCAATGATTGTGTAGAAGAATAAATTTAAGTAAAGCTATTTAAAGGCCTTTTAATCATGTACACTAGAACACCATGAACCACTTCATTGGTTATACTATCTTGTAAGTTTTTAAGGGGGGATGGGCGTATTTATTTGCTCATTTATGTATATTTTTATAATTTTGTTTAGTTTCCTCTTTAGACGCCCTCAAGACCCTCATTCTAGATAAATGTGTACATTTTTCAAAGGAAAGGGTTGGGGGGGGGGGGGGGGGGCAAAGTCCCCCTAAACCCATTATTGTATCCCACGACATACAGTAATGTAGACAAAGCGGGCGGTACGCCCGAATTCTACATGGGCGGTGGCACGACCGTCAGGCGGCCCAACCGCCATGGGACCCCTTGAGCAGCTAGGGGGAAGTATGAGCAGTGTTACCAAAAACTTGCAGCAGTGCCTTCAAGTCATGTTAGCGGCTCCTGCTTGATCTTAGCAGGACCAAGGGTCGCATATTAGTGACGTATGAGAGCCATCACTGGTAGCCTACTAATGCAGCCCTATTGTAGGCTACTGACGGATGAGGGCTGACGATGGTACTGGAGAGTAGAAAACCTTACAATACTCAATCATGTACCGGTACTATAAATAGTGACAAATACCGATAAGTTCACAGCATTATATTGCCAAACTATTAACTATCTATCTGTATGCTGGACGCCATGATCCCCGAAGGGGTGGCCATGAACGAATCGCCCCCATGCATCTCTCTCCCCATGCAGTCAGTTAATGCCCCTCTCATCCAGCCCCGGTTTTGCTCATATACTTTTAAACTCCATCCTGGCACCTCTTTCGGTTTACCTTTCCCTCTTTGTCCTTCCACCTCATTCTTGTACACTCTTACATTTCGAAACCCATTAACACCATCAGACAGTAGGCCTACACTAGGACCATACAGCTGGGAGAGTGTATAGATAGAGGAAGCTGTTGGAATGGCTTTGGTATGTGTGTTAATACAGTAGTCTTATACTGTATGTCATCGAGGTGTCCCCCAACTGGGTGCGAACATAACATGATATTCATGCTAGAACGTACTACCACACGGTCCACACCCAGTCTGCCACGGCTGGGATCGAATCCAGGTTAAGTAGATTCACACGTGAGCATGCTCTCCACTCGACCGCTGCGGCTCTCTTAATCATTCTCTCGCTTCCCATACGTTCCACATGGCCGAACCATCTCAAGGTGTTCCTTTTAATTAGCCTAAAGGGTCTCAAAAGGTGAAGTCATGCACATAAGCTATTTTGGCAATGTTCTGTTGGTAGCTTAATTCTGGCAACATTTGGCTATTTGCACTGCTTTTGGCAAATAGACAGTAAGAGTGAGGGTTGACTACTTGTGGTGACTGATTCAAGTTGTCTATTGAAAGAATCCTGATCAGTATGGTAATAAATGCCGAAAATTCGCTCGTGTGACACCGCCAGACGAGGAGGAGGGGGGAGGGGCAAAATAAACAAGTGAGGAACGATCGTAAACAATCCACGTAGCAGACAATTGTCATCCCCAGCTGGCGGAGTTTGAGGACAGGATGTGAGCAGTAAGTCACCCCAAAATATTAATTATACGCCATTAAGAGCATGCGGTAGTGTTTGTGGAAGATGTGCAGAGGGAAGTTTGACTGTTGTTTAAGTGGGTCAGGTAAATGTCATGAGTTTTTTGTGATGTGGCTGGTACCGTGAAGTCATCGCCCATTGTTGCCTAGTTGACTGGATTTTATTTCAATTATCCACCCTTTTACTAATTGATCTGCAAAGCTATACTCTTAAGCCTACTCTCAAGCTTACCCTAGAGGTGCTGGTGTATAGATAAGTTGGTCACTCAAGTTTAGGCTATTCAAGAAGGCAACGACTCCAAAAGGAAGGCTGAGTTTTTCTTTTCAATGTGTTAGCCTATCCCTGATGTTGGTGCCACCTCATCAAGTTTCTTCGTCAATTGATCAACTGGTAGGCTAACTTAGGATGAACTATATTTAGGGAATTTTACAACGGTGTGACAGATTGACAGTCGGGAGACATCAATTTCTGTGTGACCTACTGAATTGTCGGTACTTAAGCTATTACTGAAACTACCACTAGGCTATTTTTTCTCAATATTTAAAGGGTACGTAGTTCTGTACTAGCCTATAGCCTAACGGCTTCCGCTCTAGGCATACTCGCTTACAAACACATTTTTTTTTCTTTTTTTTTTAAATAGGCCTAGGCTAGGCCTATTTGAAGACAAATATGGAATCTATAGGCCTAGGCTATTCTCTAAAGTCTAAGGACACTAGGCCTGGTAAAATATGTTTTAACCCTGGGCAGAAGTCTAATAAAAAAAAAATACGGTAGCCTACCGTGAAATGCCCTAGCTTCGGACGGGGGCTATACTTCGGACACTTCTGGATAACAGTATGTAAGCTACAGTTATGGAAAAATGACTGCATTATGGAAGAACACCGCAGACATACTTGTTTTTCCATAACATCATGTATTTATCCCATAACTGGGGTTCATTGTATATGTTTTCTAGAGTGTCTAAGTTACCTCCCCGTCCAAAGTTACGTCATGTTACTGGTACTAACATCATACATGTCTTTTCTGTAAAGAGGTTGTCAATATTCTTCTATAGACGGCGCCAATAAGTTGAATAAGGTACCAGTACTGTATACTATTACGCGCTTGGGGAACAACAACAACAACAACAACAACTATTACGCTGTATTATTTCTGAGGGTTAGTCCTCTATCCAATGTACTGGTACTATAGGTAGCACCGGCGAACTTGACAATAATCTTGAGTTTTTGAGCTCTTAAAATTAATAAAGACACATAGGGCTTACACACACACATACACACACTGACACACACACACACACACACATTTGTAAATGACTTACCTGAGGGACTAACAAGCTACATGAGCATGTTTGCGGACGATGCTAAGCTGCTTAAAACGATCAGAACCCAGGAGGATTGCCTTGAGCTCCAAGCAGATTTGCAAAAGATACATGAATGGAGCATCAAATGGAATATGGAGTTCAATGCAGGGAAATGTAAGACTCTAGAAATGGGTAAAAGCAAGCACAGACCTAGAAAAGATTATAAACTAGGAAACAAAGTGATTCCCAAAGCAGAAAAGGAAAAAGACGGGGATAGAATTTAAGGATAACATGTCTCCAGAAAGCCACGTAAATAAGATAGTGAGAGAATCACTAGCACTATTGGCAAATATCAGGATGTCTTTCAATTATCTTAATGAAAACACCATGAAACAAATAATAACGGCAATAATAAGACCCAGGATGGAATATGCATCTGTAGTGTGGTCCCCTCACATGAAGAAACATATCCACAAAATTGAGAGGGTACAGAGAGCAGCTACGAGGATGATCCCAAGTTTGGAAAATTTGGAGTACCAAGAGAGGCTCGAGAGATTGAATCTACCTACACTGGAACAGAGAAGGAAACGAGGACAGCAAATTCAGATAGGCTATACAAATGTGTTAGAGGTATTGACAAAATCGACCAAGAAAACTTCATAGAGAGGGATGGAGGTGAGAGAACAAGAGGTCACAGCTACAAACTGAAAGTGCCTAATAGTAAATCTGATCTGAAAAGTAAAAGATTTCCTACCAACTCGATTAGTGAGTGGAACAAATTGCCAGCCGAAGTAGTGTCTGCACCATCAGTGCATAGTTTCAAAGCACGTGACAAACATATCTTAGGAGGCGGGAATTAACGAGCATGCTCACTCCCGCAAATACAACTAGTGTAAGTACAACTAGTGTAAGTACACACACAGCTACGATATGTTAGTCCAAAATACTGGGAATTGGGAATATCCATTATGATACTTGTCTAAGTAAAATGGATTGATTATAAAGTAACTAAGACAGGACAACACGAGCGCTGCTCATTTCCTGTAAACTACAAATAGGTAAATACAAATAGGTAAAAATACACACACACACACACACACACACACACACACACACACACACACACACACACACACACATCCTATTTAATCCCCTCACATGATACTGTAGTTCACCAATAAGTGACACAGCAGTTTACCTTGTCAGTTCTCACATGATCCAAGTCTCTCAATTGTCTCGAGGCACATACTGTA
Organism: Paralithodes platypus; assembly: GCA_032716605.1. Classification (NCBI taxonomy): domain Eukaryota; kingdom Metazoa; phylum Arthropoda; class Malacostraca; order Decapoda; family Lithodidae; genus Paralithodes; species Paralithodes platypus. The sequence continues at coordinate 8,284,977 of CM064531.1, forward strand.
GTGGGGCAGCTGTTTGTGCGCCTTGGTACTGTGGCTTCAAGAATTATTGTGGAGTCTGTCTTCCATTTATTTATTTATTAATTTTTTGTTTTTAATTAGACATTTTTCTTAGCTGCTGTGAATGGTAGCTACAGGTACGGTATGAGTCTTTTCAGTACAACATGAAGAAATGCCAGTACGGGTATATACCCGGTACTCTAGCTCAAATGATTTCCATTTGTAATATAGTTGTACAGTACATTGTATTTTATGGATTGGACATACTGAGCTAATTATGCAGCTTTTTAAAACTTGAAAACAAAATAGGAGGCCTACCTGTAAAATTCATTGAATCTTCATTAGTTTCTTATATAGGCTACAGAGTTGTAGAATTTCACATATTAGGCCAGGTATGCTTTGTGCTGTAAGCTGTGATCTATTACTCTTTCAATTTAAAGGAACTCTAGTTATGGGCAGTAATGTTATTTTCCCTTTCTTTAACATAAAACATATAAACTGGCTGAGAGATGCACAGGTGTGATTTTAATTGCCATAATTGGCTATCCCTTGCACTATGCACTCCTCTGATGGCATGTCTTTTATAAATATTGGTACCCCAAGTAAACGTTTAATTATAGTGTCTGAGAACCTATGAACTGTATACTAGGCCTATATGCATTACCGGTAGGCCTACTGGTATATATTTTATGTATTAGTATTAGTATTATCGGAGTATTGTTTCTACATTTTTAGTGGATATTTGACAGCCAGCCATAAACAAAACTGCCTTTTATTCACAATATTTTTCCTGTACAAATTAACACTTTCTATAATCTATTTATCTGGTCTCACGTGGTTCTCGGTTTGCAAACTCACTCGGCATCAACTCCAAGAAAAAACATATTAACTCGACTAACCGATCATCAGACCCTAAAAGCAAGCGTTAATTTTCACAACGAATAGCAACCAAACTGATACCAGAACTAAAGGACCTACAATATCATGAATGACTAGAAAGACTAGGGCTTCCCTCAATATTATTATTGATATTATTTTTTCCAGGAAGGATGGTGTGGTGGCGTGGTTAACGATGGAGGAGGGTGGTGCCCGAACCAGGCAGGATTCAGGCTCGGCAGACTCAACTACTGACGAATGCAGCAGTGTTGACTCACAAGTGTTTGATCTTGTTATTGACCCTCACACAGATTTTCAGGTTGGAGGCTTATTTTTGCAATGGTGTGTTTTGTTTGTACTGTAATAGTGCTTGGGGAGAGGGTTGTCTTTCTGTGGGTAGGCTACAGTTACCTGCACAAGTAAAGTAGCCGGTAGAGTACTGCATGATAAACTTGACAGTAAACAATGGTTGAGGGAAACAAGTGACTCAGACATGTGACTAAAGAGAATATTTTAATATAATACATCAGCATGTCAGAAATGTTCAATAAGATTAGCACCATCTTCACTACAGGCAATTGTACCTTGATTATGGTGTACTTTTGTGTTGTACAGTGCTGGAAATCAAGGTGCAGTTGTAAAATCTTATATATACTTACAGGTACACTATACTGTGCTATAATGTATATATATATATTCCGGTATATACTGTGTGTGTATGTATACAGTACAGTCAGGCTCTCGGTAACGCATTTTTGTTCTGACACGGTCCGCTTGTGCCTGAATATTCTCGATAATGACAAGGATCTCTCCCACTCTTATGTAACAGTGATGCCTCCCCCAGTGACTATATTGTATTTCTATGATGTGTGATGCATACTTTATGTTTCAAAAAGGGGACTTTGGGACTTTGGCTGGGATGAAACGTGTCAAAAAGATGACTGGGATTTTGGCTGGGACGAAATTACCTATTTCCCATGGGTTCTATTATTTGGATAACGCGGTTTTGAGTAACACTGTTATGCAAGGACAAAATATCTGTGTTACCGAGAGCCTGACTGTAGTAGATGTGTTTAACCCAGGGACTGCGACGGTCCTTCCGGAAGCACGGTATTTAAACGTGTAAAATCAATCCTTCAAATACCATGCCAGTGTCTAAATGTCTAATGTGTCTAATGTCTAAAAATTGAGTGACACATAGAAAGTAGTGGCATCTTTCCATACCACATCCTCCATTCCTCCCCCCTTCATACCCCCCCCCCCCTCCTTCCCTCCCTCAACTTGACCTTTTATTTTGCACAGGTTCTAGCACACCCTTGCTTTAACCCAACATTCAGATCAAAGAATTATTATATACAGTCGGTATATAATTATTATATACAGTCGGTATATAATTATTATATACAGTCGGTATATAATTATTATATACAGTCGGTATATAATTATTATATACAGTCGGTATATAATTATTATATACAGTCGGTATATAATTATGTATATTGTAGGAACTCGGTGATCTGGTTAAACTAGGCCTAATGGAAAACAAAATTATATTGTATATACAGCATTACAAATACCAGGAACCAAATATTTATTATCAATTTCTCCTAAGTCCTCGGAGGTAAGGATTGGAGCCACATCACCCCATCAGTCCTACAACCTGCTACCACCAATACCGCCACCTCCCCTGGCTTCCGACACTGAGAGAGAAAGTCAACAGGAGGAAGAGCCACAGACACAACCTACGAGCCCTAACAGTTCACAAGCATCGAGCAACTATAGTCCTCCACTCTTGGCTCGTTCCCTACTGCACAGTATAATCGGTGAGTTTAATGGTCTTTGAGATATTGTTACAGGGAAGGTAGAGAAGGAAGGATTTACAGTACAGTAGTCTCTTGTACCACTTCACTAGGGACTCCTGTAGTCAAGTTATTAACTAATTAAAACCAGTGTTGGGCACTAAAGCCATATTCAGATAACAGATAATTATTGAAGCTAACTTTTTTTCTTTTTCGGACTATTATCGAAATAAACTCATTTTCGTGATCGGACCAGGTAACTTGTAACTATTTTTTATTTTTTAAATTTCAAAACTTGTAGAAAAGGCTTATTTACTCTTCTATTTAATATAAATAAGCATTTTGTAATGGGGTTTGAAGCATTTTTTATTGTGGAACATGGAACACAAATGAGTGGACAAATTTAGTCTTCACTGGCACAGCCCAGATGGCCGCCTGGGCTCCTGGAGCTATTACAGGGCTATTGATACTGCCATAAGATTTTTTTTTTTGTGTCAGGCAGACTGGACCCAGAACTTAAAACAAACCCCACTCCCTGTGTTATGGCTGTCAAGCAAGCAAGCAAGCACAGGCACTCTAACTAAGTCTATCAATACATTCCAAGCGTTTGATTCCATGTATACAAGCAGTGTACAGTGACATAAGAATTGTTACAATGGTAAAGTAAATCAATAATCAATATGCAGTACTGTACTGTATTCAATAATCATCAATAATCACTAGGCCTAGTTAAACAAATATAAACAAGCCAAAGTCATAAGCTGGAGTATGGCGGCTGCGCAATCGAACGATTCATGATTACGGTACCAAACCACCTAAACATCAATCACAAAATATGGATGATAGGCTTCACTACTGTACTTACCAAATCCAATACTCATTCTTTCATGTGTACTAATTATGTATAGTATTCCTTTGTACCCAACTAATAATCTAATTAATGAATTTCACTCCCAACACCAAACATCTCCCAATAAAATTAAAGAAAGCATGTGCTCCTCCCGGGATTCGAACCTGGGAAACCACATACAGATCTTAAACACTAACCATTACACCATCAAGACAGTTAATCTCATAGATATTTAGGTTTTGTCCTGTCTTAAAATTCACCATAGCCAACACTTATGCCCAATAATTCAGATGCATGAATCCTAATTCAAGTTGAATACCATACTGTTGATATTGTAAGTAAACTGGCAATTTTTAGGATAGGTGACAAAATGAATACCGTAAAATGGCCTAACTTCGGTCAAGAGGGGTATACTTCGGACATTTCTGGATAAAAATTTATAAGCTACAGTTATGGTAAAATGGCTGCATTTTGGAAGAACACCGCAGACATACTGGTTTTTCCATAACATAATTTATTTATCCCATAACTGCGGTTCATTATATTTTTTCCAGAATGTCCGAAATTATATCCCCGTCCAAAGTTACGGCATGTTACCGGTACATATTTATTGTTGTTTATGTTGCAAGAAGGGTATTTGCATGCAAGTACTGTAATGGGTAAAGTATCAAGTACCGGTACAGGTCTCCCTCACTATCCGATGCCCCGATTTACGATATTATTATAGGTTTGTAGGTGTTTGTGTTTTCGCTCGTCCGAGAACGCATCCCCATTTACCCCATTAATTTTTGGGTTTGCTATACGATTTTTCTATTTAAGATTGGGTATTCAGGAATGCAACCCAATCGTAAACCGAGGGAGACCTGTACTGTAGGTTGAGTTGTTGGGAGAGATTGAAGGTTAACTCTAGTATAAGTTAACCATTTCAATACACTACTGTCATATTAATTTTATTGTGGCTAACATTATGTAATTTTATTTTGGCTTGGGAAAAGACTCTTGGAATCAAAGCTGTACAGTATATGCAGACTTTATAAGTTAACCCTTTAACTCCTGCAGACCCATTCTAAATTGCATAAAATCATCTAACGATAGCCAGACTAAAATGAAGAATGGCATAATTTTAATGAACTGGGTTAAGGGGAGGTTTTTAGTTTTCTTCCTAGACCTCCATCAAGCTTAAAAAAACACCCTCAAGATCCCCCTTCGAGATAAATATTTACATTTTTCGGTAGAACAATGTCCCGGCCTTTCCTCCTAGATTACAAGCTCGCTATCGCTTGCCAGGAAAATAACGACACCTAAATGTCATGAAAGGTCTTAAAATTGACGGAAGTGGGGTGAAAGGTCATAAAATCGCCAAAAATAGGGCGAACATATTAAGATCTCAAAACTAATCGGGCTAAATATATGAGAGAAGTGTGTAAAAAAAAAAAAAAAAATCAGTCATGGTCAAAAGTCATATCTCTGTAACTCACTTGACCAAAGCTTTTATATTTGAGCTTTGTTTACATGTCTTGAGGAATTATATCTTATGACTTGGAAAATTCTTAAGTTGTAAAGAAGTTAAGGCAAATTCTTAAGTTGTGAAGAAGTTGAGACTTTTGAATATGGCTGTATCAGATACACAAAGCTTCCCAGACATAATGCCAACTGTAACATACCGGTACCTACTTATCCAACTGTACAGTCACGCTAATAAGTGATGTCTCGGCACTAATGTTTCAATCAATAATTGGTATCAGCAATATCTAAGCTTCATTTCTTCATATCGAGTGAAATATACATGTTCCTACACTTACCCACCCTATTCAACATCTGACAGACATTAATACAGCAGAGGAAGCCAAACATAATGACAGCTAGGACATGACTTATTAGCGCGACCGTACAGTACTGTATTATCAACTTAAGGTTATATTGGCTGTGGATAAGCTTTTGAATCCAATTGTACATTACAGTACAGTTACCTACATTATAACCCACAACCCCCCCAGACTCCCATGCGTGGGGCAGTGACGGTAGCTTAGCTAGTAGTGCCGACCTTAGTGGTGGAGGAGGTGGTGGTGGTGGTGGAGGAGGAGGAGGCAGTAGACGCTTGGCAGTAGCCGGGGTTCACCGCTTTGGTCAGCCTCACACCTGCGCTGGTTCACCTCATGACCTGGCCTCCTGCCCTGCTTGTCCCAACCCAAACAACCCCCAAATGCGTAATGCCAGCAGTAAGGTAAGAATACCAGTTATTTATAAACTTATGCTTTAGTCCAGATTCCAAGATGATGTACACAACCAATGGCCTAAGCCAGAGGTATATCAATGCCTGGCTCTCTGTAGCCGAGATAAAAAACCTCCAGGCTTGGTTGAGTGACTGGGGTTTAGCTTATGGACTGCATTTCTTATGGAGGTAGGGAAAGGTGAAAAGCTTTATTGTGAGGTTATATTTAAGCTTCCAGAATACGTGACGGAAGTATATGAATCTTGTGAAATGGAAGAGCAAACTGAGCATTGAATGCGAAGTGGTTGAATGGATTAATCGTTACATGGAGTTACATATATTCATAGACTGCACATACCTATTAGGCAGTCTGGACTTAATTAAATTGTAACATGGGATTTTCTACAGAGTGGAAGATAAAAACAGCAAAGCAGAAGTATTGCACTGTAGATTGAGGTGGTACGACCATGTGCAAAGAATGGATGAGGGCAGAATGCCAAAAAATAACATGGAAAATCAAGTGAGAGGGACAGCTGGTTGTCAAAGACCACCTATGGCTTGGAGAAGTAAGTGGACATACTGTACTGTATTGCAGTAAGTGAACATACTGTACTGTATTGCAGTAAGTGAACATACTGTACTGTATTGCAGTAAGTGGACATACTGTACTGTATTGCAGTAAGTGGACATACTGTACTGTATTGCAGTAAGTGGACATACTGTACTGTATTGCAGTAAGTGGACATACTGTACTGTATTGCAGTAAGTGAACATACTGTACTGTATTGCAGTAAGTGGACATACTGTACTGTATTGCAGTAAGTGGACATACTGTACTGTATTGCAGTAAGTGAACATACTGTACTGTATTGCAGTAAGTGAACATACTGTACTGTATTGCAGTAAGTGGACATACTGTACTGTATTGCAGTAAGTGGACATACTGTACTGTATTGCAGTAAGTGGACATACTGTACTGTATTGCATTTTAGCCTGTGCTAGAAAATAGAAATAAAGTGTATTCAGTTCTAGAGAAATTGTAAAAGAAACTGATGCCTTACACTAAGCTATGTGTCTTTTGTTTTTCAGAATACTGGTGACTTTCCTTCTGCTTATCCAGATGCGCTAAAAACACTTAATGAAACTTCGTCTGCTCTTGCTCTTACTGAAACACTTATAGGTAAGTTTATTTTGTAGTACTGTACCGGTATGTAATTATTTTCCTGATTTATATTGATAATTGAAAATCAGCCATAAATGTAGTCACAGAAGCGCTTTATCCTTTAGTAGTTGCCATAATATTTGTATAATTTTATTTAAAAGCTGTTAGACCAGAATTGCTCCCCCAAAGATGCCAAGAGAATATTTGTCACTCTCCCTTTTTTAATCACTAAAAGATTATTTTAGTTCTAATAAATTTGATTTTTTTTTACATGGGTTTTAATGTTATGCAAGAATTGTATGATACTGTCGTGTAAAAATCTCTTTATTTGAACATATTTTGACTTGATTAGTTTTCAGTATATATATCTTTATAACACTGTACCTGAATGAAAGAAAATTTGTTTGTATGCAAATTGCGAGGATAATATGTTACAGTTATCTGCTCAACAGGTGGCGTTGTGTGTGTGTAAGTGTGAGAGTCCGAGTGTAGGGAGTGAGACAGTGAAGCACGGGAACGAGGTGGCTTCAGAGATGGGGTCGTTTCGGGCCATGAGTGAGCACCGTGCCTCATGTGAAGGCAAGATGGCAGGTGCTCGTTGTACTCTACGTGCTTCACATGTCTCACTCCCTAGACTGGAACAAGACATCACGGGCTTCACTGTTCATTGTAAAACGGTGAATGTTAAGGCTCTCAGCCTATGCCCGAGAGGAAGTAAGTTGGAATATAGAAAAAACAAAAAACAAAAAAACACACACTAAAAAGAATAGAACTACATACTGTAATAAGACTTTATAGTCAGGGACAGACCCAAATACAGTTTGGCTTTTTCAGATTATGTAATGCCTGTTGGTAACTGCATTTGTTAATACTGGTATGTTATATATTAATAGATATTCTGGTGGTGGAGTGGTTTATCAGAGTGAGAGTTGTATTCCCCCTTCCTCTCACTATACTTTCTACTTTTATATTCCATTCTTGCATATTCTTTTCTGTTCTGTGTGGTGCTTATAACCTTGGACTGTGATTTACTAGCTTTTATTTATTTATTTATTTACTTATTTTATTTTTTTGACATGGGTTGGGTTGTATCTCTTAGTGAGGGCTGCTGGTGTTGTTTACTCCTATAGCCAATTCTAATTTTATCTTTTTCACATTAGTTTCCTTCTTTTTTTACCGAGAGTGATGAAGGTAATGGAACTACAGTATAACAGTGTGCCCTATGTCCTCCACTGCCTTACTCTCATAGCCCACTGACATCACTTTTCATCATCGCGAGAGGTTGGTTTGTTGGGCTTGTGTCCCGCCACCATAAAAATAACCACTTACTGAAAAAAAAAACATGTCAATTGTCAACGGGTTCTCTAGAATTAATTGAATATCAACCAAAACTGACTACTATTAAACGGCTAGAGTGATGGATCCTTTCTGACTAATGACAGAATCGGTTGTAGGCTTTATTTCTTGGTCACCCCCTTGGCGCCAGGGACGTTTTTATTTACGGTCTACATTGTTATAGTTGGTTGTTGCTACAAATTTTATGTTTCTTTTGAATGCAGTAGTGTTGTGTTAGTGGGTTTTGTCTGGAAGTGCGACCTTCATCCGTCTGATTCAACTGATCATTAAAGTAGTCTACTTAGAATAGTTACGGTATGAATAGTGAGGTGGATGAAAGAAGGGGACAGCAGGGATGAAAGGCTTACAAGGAGATTATATGAGTCAGAAACAATGGGAGGTAGATTGATAGGGGGACCTCGGAGGAGGTGGAGAGATGGTGTGAGGGGAGCGTTGGAAGATGGAGAGATGACTGAGGATCGGGCAAGAGAGGTGGTGATGAGTGGAGAATGCTTGTGAATAGTTAAGTGATAACGCGGTCGTAGGGAGTGAGGTTCGGGTGCCAGTTGGACTAGATAATATTCCGTCAGGTACCTGGTGTATATATGGAAGTATGTGGGCAGGCATTGTGGTGTAGTTTCGCTGCGTGTCTGCCTGCTGTGACCGGAACCTTTCCAGGAGATCTGGGCCCTGGGAATCTTTTGCTGGAGTCCCTCTTGGTCCTTGGTCTCTAGGTCTTCTCCTGGGTGACATAGTTGTGTGTGAATTTTATATTTATATTTTATTTTGTTGTTTCTGTTCGGGCTCTGTCTCGAGTTGACCACCACCAGCTATGGGGTATGTGCTTGAGTATATACATGTTTAGTGAGTACAGAGGTTTGATTGCCTGAGAGAGTTGCTGCCGAGTTATTGAGTTGGCCATCAATTGCACTTTTCAAATGCTGGGTGATGAAGGGTGTGCGAGATTGGTCGTCTCCTAGCATTGGATACGATAAGCTGCACCCTCTGGTGACGGAATTACGTACCACCAATCCAATTTGTTCTTCCGAAAGTACTGGTATCCTTGGCTCACTCAGGGATCGAACCAGGGTCAGTAGGCATACCAGCCCAGCCCTCTACCGACTGCACCACACAGGCATACAATATGGAGGAAACTTTAGTTATCTTTTGAGATAGAGAACCAGGTGATTGCCTTGTGATGGTATATAAACATTATTAAGTTTATTAGGCTCCACCAGCGACTATTTTACACCTCCTCAGATACCAACTCAGCGCGATGCAGTACAAGGGATATTTTACACCTCCTCAGATACCAACTCAGCGCGATGCAGTACAAGGGATATTTTACACCTCCTCAGATACCAACTCAGCGCGATGCAGTACAAGGGATATTTTACACCTCCTCAGATACCAACTCAGCGCGATGCAGTACAAGGGATATTTTACACCTCAGATACCAACTCAGCGCGATGCAGTACAAGGGATATTTTACACCTCCTCAGATACCAACTCAGCGCAATGCAGTACAAGGGATATTTTACACCTCCTCAGATACCAACTCAGCGCGATGCAGTACAAGGGATATTTTACACCTCCTCAGGTACCAACTCAGCGTGATGCAGTACAAGGGATATTTTACACCTCCTCAGATACCAACTCAGCGCGATGCAGTACAAGGGATATTTTCGGGTAACTGGCTTCAGGGGCAACACAACTTTACTCATTAGAACCAAGGAATCCTGTATTGGAATATACTGATAAGAAACAAGCCACAAGTAGAAATTATATAGTAACATATTAGCCAACCTCAGGCATATTAGTGTCACTGGTGTTATTAGCCTCTCTTTCCACTCAAATATGTCCATACTTATCTATCTATATGCTCAGGCACAATCCCCACTTTTCCTAATTTTTTTTTATTATTTTTTTTTTCCATACCTATAATAAACATTCAACATTACTGGTACAGAATATACAGTATATAGTTTGGTATTTTGATCTATATTCTAATCAATTATCTCCCTGTAATGGCACAACAAATAAATATATAGACTATCTCTCTTACTTGGATCTCTTGCCACAACCAATGGGCAGACTCAGGTATGTATCCCTTAACAAACCGCATCATTGTCGGTGGTAAGTGCTGTAGTTTTGCTGTATTCCAATCAGTTAATATGATATGCAATGTGTTATAGTTGCAATGGGGGGTACTGTACTTTAATGATATTCCAGTATTTCTCATTGCAATTACTGTACAACTACTATCTTCACACGACTATCCCATACTCTTCAACGACATTCAAATCAAACCTTCATCCTTTCTCAAAATTCTTGGTGTTTCCTTGTCCTCTGACCTTTCCTGAGAAGACTATGTTACTACTCTTGCTTAACCCGGGAGCTGCGGGGAGACTCTTAAGAGTTCCCCCGGCGCACTGCGGGGAGACTCTTAAGAGTCAGAGAAAATAAAAATCAACTTTTGACATCGAAAAAAAAATATTTTTTTATATTTTTTTTTTTTTATTTTTTTTTTTTTTTTGGCCCCTGGGCCATGCAAAATCTCAGTCCTCTACCTCCCCTCCTTCCCCACTTTCCTCCTCTCCTTCAGTTATCACCTATTTTCCCTGTTATTCCCTTATTCTGAGGTATATTTTCGTGCTAACATTAGAAATCCGATTGGAGGGTGTGGTCATCACTGATAGCAAGCGAGTGCAAGAGAGAGAGAGAGAGTATCGATCGACTGTGTCTCAGTGGCCTTGGGGGAAATTGGCGGGAAAGCAGATTGCCTCACCCATACATTATACAACTCGCGGGCTATATCTCCGATTTTGACCATCCAAACGCTGTTTTCACTCGTTTTATTGTTGTTTCAGGTTAATACCTTTATAATCAACCCAAAATAGGCGCATATGGATAAGTATTAATGCTATTAATGGCACAATGAATATTTTAGTGGCGGAAACACCTCAAATACGTCAGCACAGGGGGACGTTTCCAATTACCCCCATGCGCACTTCAGAGGTTAAGCGGGCATCACACTGGGCCTAATTCTCGTCATTCTCCAATCTCCGTTTCCAGTCAGTAGCGCCGGCAAATTCTATCACACGCCAAGCGTCCTGGCTGCGTGAGTCTCCGACACAACAATAACAACGTCCGACCTTAGCCTATATTGGTCCGTTTCACCTATACTGTAATGTATAGTAATATGAATTTACATCTACAATTATAATGCAATATGACTCAATCTACACGTTAGTGTAATTATTTTTTAAATTTGAAGCTTATATGAGGAAATTTATATTTTGAACTTTTTCGCTTCATACCAATCGCCGTGGCATAGGCTATAGAACAGTGGTTTCACTTAAACTGTGGAATAATATGGATTGATATTGACAAACTTTGTGTAATAGGACCCAATCTATACGTTAATGTTGCTATGTTTTGCGTGTGAAGCTTATATAAGTAGCTATGAGGAAGTTTTTCGCAAAATATAGGCTATAGCCTGACGGAGCCCCTGTCGTTACCTCGGCACTAAACGATCGTTTATATTGTGCTGTTTCACCAATAATTTATATCGACACTTATATTTCAATATGACTCAATCTACAAGTTTGCGTGATTATGTTTTATATTTGGAGCATATAATTATGAGGAAATATTTTGAACTTTTCGGAGGTTGTAGAATGCTTGGTAGGCATAATCCTGTGTATGCGGGTAGACCTGTATTTATCTCAATAATTTGGTAATGTTACAATATATTTTTACATATTACATTCATAAATAGTCCACTAATATACTAGGTTAGGTTAGGCTAGGTTAAATATATTGTTCAATGATTTTTAGTAAATAGGCATCTGAAAAACAGTTCCTCCTGCTACACAACCAAATGTTTTCGTTTCATACCAATCGCCGTGGCGTAGGTATAGGAAGTGGTTATTTAGCTGCAAGTGGTGTAGCTATTTTAGCATTAATTCACTTAGTTTATGTCTCTCCGCAGCCCTCCTCACAATCAAAACACACAATTATGTAGCAAAATATATATTTCGACGTCATATACATAAGAACATAAGAAAATGGGAGTCTGCAGAAAGCCGATTGGCCTAAGCAAGGCAGATCCCTGTCCCACACAACCCCAATTACATAGCCCAATTATAGGCTCAACACTCTAATACCCTGAGGATCATCTTACCAAAACGGTTAGAGATTAACGCAGGATTACGGGGGTCTGCAGAGCGCTGATTGGCCCAACCCTGCTGATCCCCCTTCACACCCAACCCTTCTCGTCCATATGCTTATCCAATTTTATCTTAAAGCTCCCTATCGTTTTTAATCCCACTATAGCACTTGGTAGTCCATTCCACCCATCTACAACTCTGTTACCAAACCAATATTTGCCTATATCTTTTCTGAAACGAAATTTATCTAATTTGAAACCATTGGTACGAGTTCTTTCGCTATCACTGAGCTTTAGTACATTTGTCATGTCCCCTTTGTTAATCCCACTAACCCACTTGAACACCTCTATCATATCCCCTCTAACTCTGCGTCTCTCTAACGAATGTAAGCCTAATTTCTTCAACCTTTCTTTATACGGAAGATTTCTAATATTATGGATCATTTTTGTCATTCTACGTTGTACTCTCTCCAATGAATCTATGTCCATTCTGTAATAAGGACACCAAAATTGAACAGCATAATCCATATGGGGTCTCACTAATGACAAGTAAAGTTTTAAGATAACATCAGCAGTTCTGTTACTCACACTCCTTGAGATGAACCCGAGAATCCTGTTTGCCTTGTTTCGACGCTTATACACTGTTGTCTAGGCTTCAAATCATTGCTAACAAACACACCTAGATCTTTCTCACAATTCGAGTTTTCTAATTCCACATTAGCTAGTTTATATTTAACATTTGTATGCATCTTCCCTATCTTTAATACCTTGCATTTGTCAATGTTAAACTTCATCTGCCAATTTACTGACCATTCGTGTAAGGTATCTAGATCCCTTTGGAGGCACTCTATATCTCTATCTGAATCAATTGTTCTCCCCATTTTGGTATCGTCTGCAAATTTACTTATCCTACTAGTTATACCTAAATCAAGGTCATTTATGTATATAACAAACAACAGAGGACCTAATACCGATCCCTGGGGGACACCACTTTTGACTGCTCCCCATTCTGACTTCGTACCATTTATGCTGACTCTCTGCTTCCTACCAATTAGCCATGACCTAATCCATCCCAACAACGCCCCACCTATTCCATGCGCCTCAACCTTTCTCATCAATCTCTCATGGGGGACTCTGTCGAAAGCTTTACTGAAATCTAAATATTATATCATATGACTTGTCATTATCTACTGCTTCATATACCTCTGAGAAAAAACTAAGCAAATTAGAAGGCAAGAACGTCCCTGAGTGAATCCATGCTGAGAAGAATTTATTAAATTAAATGTATCTAAGTGGTTTCTAATTTTACTAGCAATAATTGACTCTAGTAGCTTTCCTATGATTGATGTAAGACTAATGGGACGGTAATTGGATGCTATTGATTTGTCACCTTTTTTGAAGATCGGAACTACGTTTGCAAGCTTCCAAGCTTCTGGAACTATACCTGTCTCCAATGACTTGTTAAATAAAAATGTTAATGGGTAACTTAACTCATCCCTACATTCTTTTAATACTCTAGCATATACCTCATCAGGACCAGGCGATTTATGAGGTTTCAGTCTGTCAATTTCCTTAAGCACATCATTTCTACTTATAGTAACCGTACTTAACCTATTTTCTATACTATCGCTATATACCTTACGGACTTCTGGAAACTGTGCCAAATTTTCATTAGTGAAAACGGAAAGAAATTGACTATTTAATGTACTGCACATTTCTAAATCATTTTCTGTCATTTCTCCTATCGAAGTTTTAAGGGGACCAATTACATCTCTAACCTTGGATTTATATAGTTGGTAAAAAGCTTTAGGATTATTTTTTGAGTCATTGGCAACCTTAATTTCATAATTTCTTTTTTCTTTCCTAATATCCTTTTTTACCTGTCTTGATAGATTCTGATAGTAAACAAGTAGGTGAATTTTGCCTTTTCTAATTTTTCTATATATTCCTCTCTTTTGTCCTAGAAGATCTAATAGTCTATTATTCATCCATTTGGGTTGGTTCTGTGTTGATCTAAATTTTCTTTTGGGGATGTATTTATTTTGTGCATTGAATACTGACTTGATAAAATTATCGTATGTATCTACCAAGGTTGACGTCTCTTCCTGACTTAAGATGACAGGTGCCTGAGAAGGGGTACACTCATTTGGACACCTGGATCGACTTAATTTGTTGACCATAGGGTCCGCTAATAGGGCTCTTCTTAACCCACCATAATTGGCTTTTCTAAAGTCAGGTATTAATGTTGTATTCTCTCTGGTATTACCTTTCCATTGAATATTAAAATACACAGAATTGTGGTCACTATTTCCTAGGTGGTCCCCTATCTCTACAAGAATAAACCAAATATAAACCCAATATAATATAACCCAAGAATAAAGTCCCTGGTCGACGATGGCTTAGCTATGAATTTGCTATTCACCAAGCAAAAGAGTGATGCACACACAAAGACTGCGGTAGTAAAAATGTCACCTGAAATACGCTCTTCCATTGTGGATGATGGCAATTCTGTGTATGTTGGACTTGTGAGATGTCGTGCATACGATCGCTTCTGGGTAACACAATGTTACCATTGCCAGGGCTTTGGTCATACCAGTGACAGGTGTTATCGGAAAAATGAGGATCCAAAATGCAACTTCTGTGCCGGTACTCATAACTCAAAAGACTGCACCAACAAGACTTCCCCCAAATGTATAAATTGTATGAGCTCCACATCAGTTACGGAGCCGCCAAATCATTTCGCCTCAAGTAGAAATTGTCCTCTAATGACAGCTCAGAGAAATAAAGTTATTGAGAACACCAATTTTGTAGGTTCAAAAAACTGAAAAATGCACATGGGAGCCGGTTGAAACTGGGTCTGTTGAATGTTCGTTCCTTGCGTAACAAAATGGATCATATTTGCGAGATCTTGGATGAACGTAACCTTGATGTATTATGTCTCACTGAGACCTGGTTGTTCGAGTCAGATCTGAATATTATCCAGGCGGCATTGCCTAAAACCCATTCCATAATAAATGTTCCTAGGCCTAGGGGAGATCATCCGGGTGGTGGAGTGGCAGTTGTCTACTCCACATCTCTGGTGAATATCTTGCAAATAAGCCATAACCCAGCCCCTCTTTACTATGAACTGTTGGAAGTGGAAATAAAACTCCATCAACAAATTCTAAGAATGGCAGTTGTCTATAGGCCTGGCCATCGTGGCACAGATAGGGGTTTTATGGAAGAGTTTGGGCAGTTTCTCGAGGAATTTTCTGCTAAAACCGGAAGACTTTTGATATGTGGAGATTTTAATTACTGGGTTGACAGCCCTCATCTGAAGCCATTCTCTCCTGAGTTCCTTGAGTTGACTGATCAGAACAATTTTGTAAACCATGTGTCCCACCCAACTCATATCTTAGGACACACCCTTGACTTGGTTTTCTCTCCTGTGGGTTGTGGTGGTGTTCTGGATGTTGATGTTGAGAATGCTGACCCTAATACCTCTGATCATGCTTTGATTACTTTCAGCTTTGATTTCCCTAAGCCACTCACACATGAAAAAGTAATCAGATTTAGAAATTATAAAAATGCAGACCAAAATTTGGCTAGCAGTGAAGTAAAACAGTACTTGGGAAGTATTGATACTTCCAACCTTACTTCAGATGAGCTGGTGGAGGTACATGGAAATGCACTTAAATTAGTGTTCGATCATCACTGTCCAGAAGTAGAGAAGAAAATCATAGTACGAGATGATTCACCCTACTCGAGTTAAATTTCTTAGAAGAGCGCGTAGAAGAGCTGAACGTGAATGGCGGAAAAATAAAACAGACTCTACATGGTTGCAATATCTGTCAGCCAGAAGAGCTGTGGTCCACACAATCAAAGATGAAAAGAAAGTGTATTATCAGGGAAAAGTTGACTCGTGTGGTAATGACCAGAGGAGGTTGGCTTCAATTGTAAACAGTTTACTTGGAAAAACAAGAGTCAGCTTAAGACCTTCTGTACCCGATGCCGAGTTGGCTGCCAACTTTGTGGCATTTTTTGCTGGCAAGATAACTCGCATAAGACAGGAACTGGATGATGCTTCTGTTGGTGAAGAACTTTCAGTTGTACTCCAACCCCGACACATTCCTAATAATGTCCTCTCATCCTTTCACTCAGTAGAGGTGGACATGATCTCGTCCTACATAAGAAACCTCAATAAAACATTTTGCCCGTTGGATCCCATAAATGTTTCCAAGCTACCAAGAGTCTATGATCACACAGTTGAGTTTATTTCCAAAATAATTAATAAGTGCTTCTCTGAAGGTAGCTTCCCACATTCTGAAAAGCATGCACTACTCCGACCTACTCTAAAGAAACCTGGACTTGATGTTGAGAACATGTTGAACTATCGTCCTGTCTCCAACCTGTCCTTCATATCAAAGATATTAGAGCGTGCAATACTTGACCAATTACAACCACTACTTCAGCAGAATGAAACTATCCCAATTTTTCAGTCTGCTTACCGACAGCATCATTCAACTGAAACAGCATTGATTAGAGTACATAATGATCTAGTTGAGAACATTTGCAATGGTGTGGCCTCACTATTGGTCTTGCTTGATCTCTCTGCGGCTTTTGACACAGTGGATCACGAGTTGTTATTGAGTGATCTTTATGATTGTGGTGTGCGTGACTCCGCTCTTTTGCTTCTTGGGTCGTACTTGTCAGGTAGATCCCAGAGTGTGATGGTAAATCAAGTGGTCTCGGACTCGACACCCCTGCAGTATGGTGTTCCGCAGGGATCAGTTTTAGGTCCTATCCTATTTATAATTTATATTAGCAGTTTGTCTCTTCTGCTTCGTGCACATAATGTCACCTTTCACTTTTATGCAGATGACACCCAGATTTATGTGAGAATCACAAATATAGTTGATATACGGAGTAAGATGGAATTGTTGATGTCTGATATCAAGAAGTGGATGAGAGCGAGAAAACTTAAACTAAATGATGGTAAAGTGGGTGCCCTCTCCATCAATGTGGGTGGATCTCAGCTGCGACCGGCCAACTCTGTTCGAAATCTGGGTGTATATGTGAACTCCCGATTAGATTTCAAAGAGCATGTAAACCAGATAGTTAAAAGTTGTTACTTGCACATCAGAAATCTCTATTTGGTGAAGCCGTTTTTAACCAGACGTTGCCTCCTGACGTTGGTTCACTCATTGGTCTTCGGGCCGCAAGACTAATTTTTGGTGTTCTATAGAACTCCTACTACATCTCTTCACATAGAACTGCACTGGTTCTCAATTTGGTGAGCCTAGGTACCTTGCGGAGCTTCTCAGGCGCCCACCGGCACACCATGGTGGTTGTGCGTCATGACAATGACCCTTTTCGTCTTGATGAACCAAGGGCTTTCCAGCAGTCTTCTTTCTTTGAGAGGTCATTCTCCTACATGGCTCCGAGGTTGTATAACAGGTTGCCGCTGTCCATGAGACAACTGAGTTCTGTTGAATGCTTCAAGAGACAACTTAAGACTTTTCTCTTTGAGAGTTCCCTGAGAAAGGCGATCGGGCTTTCCCACAGAGCTCTCATTGAGTGTAGATTGTGTTGTTGGCGTAAGTGGTTGTGTGAAATGCAGTCTTCTATGATGTGTTTAATGGTATGGGGTGCTGTGTTACATCCCGGGCAGGCGTCGACAACGGAGTCATCCAGTCTCTTCTGATAGCTCAGGAGAGCTGGATGGTGTCCGCATCTCAGCCTGGCCAGGTGGACTCTGTCCTCGCGAGGAAGGGAGGATTCGGAAGGATGGATTTCGGGAGGTCGTGCATGCAGCTGTGTGTTGTCTGTGAGTGAGTGGATGGATCGGTGAGAGATATGTATGGATGTGCTTCTGGAAGTTGGTTCGGGGTGGGCAGGGAGGGAGAGAGGACAATAATTGTGTGTGATACCGTGTGCTGGGTGTTGTTTTGATATTTCTTGGTGTCTGTGGGTGTGTTGCCATGTAGTTTAGTGGGTGGTCTTGGTTCGTGGAGGCTGCTGCCAGGAATTGAGTAGATGGTCTTTGACTTTGAGGATTTTGGTTTCTTGATGTAGGTGATCTGTGGGTGCAGTAGCTGTGCAGCCTGTAATGATCTTCAGGGCTTTGTTTTGAATAGTCTGTAAGGTCTTATGATGTGTTTCAGCTAGGTTAGAAGCCCAGGCTGGGCTTGCGTATTCCATCACTGATCTTATGTATTGTTTATATACTGTGGTGGTAGTTTCTTTGTTGTGTCCAAATTTTGTGTGAGCAAGTGACCTGAGGGCGTTAAGTCTGGGTGTCAGTTTCTTTTTAATGTTTGTGGTGTGCTGTTTGAATGTCATATGAGTATCATATGTTACTCCTAGGATTTTGGGTGTGTGTGTATGTGTTAGGGGTGTGTTGTTTATGGTGAGTTGAGGGATGTATTCGTGTTCTCCTGTCCAACTTGTGAGCAGGGTTGCGGTGGATTACGTGTGCACATCTGCCTGCTAGGAAGTTGGCCAGCCACCGTTTTGTGTTGTTGTGCATGTTTGTGTTGTAGATTTTGTTTGTTAGGTTGGAGATTGTTGATGATATGCTTTGTCTGGTGATTGGTGAAGGGTGTATAGTCAGGGTCTGTGGGGAATTGTCTCTTACGTCGGATGACACGTCGGTCGTCTTTGTGAGGTTTTAGGTGGCTGACATGTGAAAGTGATTGATGAGAGTGTTTGCTTGTTGTTTACATGAAGGAGTAGAGTCTGTTGTTGTGATTGCAGCATGTGATTGTGTTGTGTTGCTGTTGGAAAGTGTGATGCTGTTTAGTGTTTTGTATAGTTTTTTGGGGTTTGTTTTGTGATCAAGTGTTTGTAGGAAGTTATTCCAATTTAGTTTTTGTTGTTCTTGTATTTTGTTGGTCTTTCTGTTACCTCTTGGAATGTGTTTCTTGTCAGCGTTTTGGATAGTTTGATGTTAGTGATGGGTGTACTGTTTAGAGTTGTGAAGTGTTGTTCTGTCTCATTTGTGAATGCTTCCCAGTTAGCTCTTTTATAATTGGTGTGTGGCTAGCTGGGGTGAGTCTGGTTTTGGTGGTGATAATGATCGGGAGGTGGTCAGAGCCTAAGGTTCTGACCACCCTCCAGGATGTTGTGGGGGCGAGTTCTGGGGAGCAAAAGGTGATGTCTGGAGATGATGATGATGGTTATGTGTTGCCAGTGCATATTTTAATTGACTGTATTTCTGTTGTTATCATTTTGAGTCCACCGCCCCCGCCGACAGCCCGGTCTTGTCTGATGGTGGTGAAATTATGAAATGTGGGTGTTTTTTGTGTTGTGCGGAGTTTTGTTTCTTGTAAGATGGCAATGTGTATGTTGTGTTGTTTGATGAAGTATGAGAGTTCGTGTTTCTTTGTGTTGATGCCATCTATGTTCAGTTGAAGAATGTTAATGTTGGGAGCAGGAGATGGGGGTTGGAATGGATTAGGATGGGGTGTGGTGTTGAGTTGAGGATGTGGATGGTATGGGAAGGTTAGGTGGGTTAGGGAGGAGAGGTGGACGGGTTTTAGGGGGGGGAGTGGATGATATGGGAAGGTTAGGTGGGTTGGGGAGGAGAGGTGGACGGGTTTTAGGCGAGGGATTTGACTGGGAGAGGGAGGGGCATGAGGAACAGGTCCAGGTGTTTGTGTAGTGTTTCTTGGAGGCAAGTGTTGTGCAGGTGAAGTGGGTCCAGTTCCCACATGAATTGCAGAGAACTGAACCCTTAGTATGGCGACTCGAAGTGATGGGTTTTGAGCAAGTTGGACATATGTATGTGAACGTGGGTCCTGGGTTGCTCTCAATGTCTCCGGCTAGAAGAAGTCTTCGAGAAATGACAGCCGGAGAGTCATTTCTCGGTGTAGGAAAAACTGTGTGATGTGTGTGTGTGGTGTGAGAGGTGTGGAAATTCCCGGCGCGACCGAAGCCGCTCCAAGGACCCGTGCCCCCAAGGAGGGGGCAGGGGATGGTTGTGACGGTTTGGCTCCCGAAACTGCTCCCCGCGGCCGGCATCCGGTTTTCCTCCACTGGTCGTTGATTTTGTCTTCTGCTGTGGAGGGTCGGCAGCCATCCGCGGTTGGCAGCCTCGGGAGGTGGCCCCACGGCGTAGACGCCGCCACATCAGGACCCAAATGTGTGTTGTATATAAGCCTTCTTTTGATGCATTGATTTTTGTTCTTTTTTCTTTCTCTTTTCGAGCGCTAGTGAATTCTTCGGAAAAATTGGCGCTTATGAGAAATAAGTAACATGCTTATTATTATTATTATTATTATTTACTATATGTTCATTGTTACTGAAAACTAAATCGAGAATATTATTACCTCTAGTCGGCGTATCTATGAATTGAAATAAAAAACTATCTTGTACTACCTCTATAAACTCCTCAGAATCAGAGTCTCCTATTTGATGCTGCCAATCTATATTCGGAAAATTAAAATCCCCCATAATGCACACATTGCTAAACCTTGATGCCATTTTAGTTTCCTCCCATAATGACGTTCCGTCATTTCTACTCATATTTGGCGGTCTATACATAACTCCAATAACTATGGTCTCACTACCTTCGTTAACCTCTACCCAAACACTTTCATTATCGTTATTTAGTCTAATACCTGATTTAATACAGCTTTTTAATGTACTCCTGACAAACACTGCTATACCGCCACCCCTCTTACTTGTTCGGTCATATTTAAACAAACTATATCCTGGTATATCAAATTCTGCTAAAAAATGCCTGGTTTCTGTATTAACCTATCAAGTGCGCATGGGGGTAATTGGAAACGTCCCCCTGTGCTGACGTATTTGAGGTGTTTCCGTCACTAAAATATTCATTGTACCATTAATAGCATTATGGGTTGATTATAAGTATTAACCTGAAACAACAATAAAACAAGTGAAAACAGCGTTTGGATGGTCAACGGAGATATAGCCGCGAGTTGTATAATGTATGGGTGAGGCAAGCTGCTTTCCCGCCAATTTCCCCCAAGGCCACTGAGACACAGTCGATCGATACTCTCTCTCTCTCTCTTGCACTCGCTTGCCATCAGTGATGACAACACCCTGCTTGCAACTCGCTAATGTTAGCACGAAAATATACCTCAGAATAAGGGAATAACAGGGAAAATAGGTGATAACTGAAGGAGAGGAGGAAAGTGGGGAAGGAGGGGAGGTAGAGGACTGAGATTTTGCATGGCCCAGGGGCCAAAAAAAATAAAAAAATAAAAAAATAAAAATAAACAAAATATTTTTTTTTCGATGTCAAAAGTTGATTTTTTTTTTCACTCACTCTTAAGAGTCTCCCAGCAGTCCGCCAGGGGAACTCTTAAGAGTCTCCCAGCAGTTCCCGGGTTAATCCACGTTTCAGTTAGCGCTATTATGTCTATATTTTCTTTGCTAACAAGGGCTCTAAGTTCGTTTATTTTGTTACATAGACTCCTACAGTTTGTGTAATATACTCTCAATTTACTTCTTTTCTTTATACCTAATTTACCTTTGTTTTTAGCGACATTTCCATCTTCCGTTGCACCATCACTACTATCATTTGCATTATAGTCATCATTTTTAGCATGAGACTGAATATCCTTATCGCTTTCGCCTGACGCTAAAATTGTTCCATTTAACCTCTCATTTACACTCTCAATATTTCTGTTCAAAACCCCACAACCACCCTATCTAAAGAACTAGCTAATGTAGAAACCCCTAACCGTGAAAGATGAACCCCATCCCTTGCGTACATCCCATCTCTCCCATAGAAAGTATCCCAGTTATCAATGAATGGTATTGCTTTTTCTTTGCAATATTTCTCCAAACGGCAATTGACACCAATCGCCCTGGATGTCCATTCCTTGGGAACTCCTCTTCTGGGTAGGATACAATGTACTACAGGGATCCCTCCCTTCATCCTAACTTTATCTAACACATCCCGATACTGCTGCAGCAGTTCCTCACTTCTACCCTTACCAACATCGTTACTCCCGGCACTGAGACAGATAATGGGGTTATCTCCACTATCTTCCAAGATGTGGTCCATCTTCTCTAAAACCCTCCCAACTCCATGGCCAGGCAGACACACAACCTTCCTAAGTTTAGTGCGGGTAGCCCTAACTAAATGTCTTACCATGGAGTCGCCCACAATCGACACAGACTTACCTTCTCGGGACACTTGATATACTTGAGATATCAATGAGATTAAATGCGAGCTGTAAAGAGGCTGACAATCTACCTCCATCAAAAAATTGAGCTTCCCACCCAGTGCGGGAAGCATCCTAGCTCCATCAAATGATGAGATTTGTGGTGGAGACTGGCGGTAGCTCCATTTTTTGCTGAAGAATGACGAGAATTGGCCCAGTGTGATACCTCCTTTAAACAGCTATGCTGAAGTTGGCTGTGCTCAACCGTCTCCATGAAGGGGGGAGGGGGATGACACTTGTGTTACAGACATCTTTGCCTTTTGTCTCCTCCTTACACATAGAAAGAAATAATATAAATCACCACCCTCATTTCATTGTGCTCAAATCTGTGTTTTTTTGTTTTTTTTTTTTTGCAAGTTTTACATTATAATTTATCTTTTACTTTTTTCCAATACTGTACATGCTGATTAGTTTTTTTTCTGTTCTTTTCAGGTCCTCTTGGCATCCCTCCAGTTTCCCAAGAAGTTTTGAGTGAAGTTGTTTGTAGCATGGAGAGAAAAGGGAAAGTCATTTTACCCAGCAGCAATGGCAATAAAAAACCCTCGCTCGACACCGCCGTTGGTGAAAATGGACTCTGTACGGTGGATAATAATGTTGTAAGAAATTCTAGCAATGTGATCAATACAGTTTCACCTAATATTAATGGTAATTCCAAAGCCTCACTCAATGCAACGGTTGGTGAAATTAAACTACGTGCACCAATTCCTGTAGTGGCGAAAAGTACCTCACAGAGTCCTACCAACATGATTAATCCAACTTTACCCAATAGCAACAGAATTCCAAAATCTTCACACAACGCAACAACTGGTGATAACAGAATATATGTGCCAAACTCAATAGGGAATAATTATGCACAGAACCCCAGCACCATGATGAATTCAGCCACCGGTGTTAGGCAACAAATTAATCGACATACTCCAGGCAGCTTAGTCAATCCAGTCACCATCAGCACTCAACATAACCCAGGTGCTAAGATGACCAACTCCCAGCTTACCATCCCACAGCCCCTGGTTCATAGGCAGTCATTGGGGCTCTTAAATTCCACCAATAAGACAGCTACAGAAAACGGCAGCTCGTTAGACAACAGGATGGTCATTGTTCCAGACTATTCAAGCCAAGAACATCTGGAGCAAAGTCTCAGCTCCCCCTCTCTGAGCATTCGCGAGATTGAGAATAAGAAGAGTCGCGTCATTACAGTTCCGGTTGGTATGAGCAATCACGGGCCTGTTGAGGTTTATAGGGAAGTGCATCAGTATCCAGCTGGTGCTATCACGACGTCGGTGGAGAGGCGCTCGTACATTGGCCTGTCGCAGAAGGATTCGCAAGCCTCCGTTGAATCACCTAAGAAAAAGAAAGGTTCCCACAGGCTGAGGAGAACACGAGGGAAGGAGCATTTTGCCTCGAGATCATCTCTAGGAAGTGAGTCATCGAACTGTAGCTCAACTGCAAGTTGCAATACCCTGGTCTCTGGTAGTAGCTCCGAACTGAACGTGGCCTCCAACAGCCGAGTGCCTTCCAAAGCCAACCTCAACGACGGCTTTAGTGACTCTGCAGGGCCCATACCTCGATCTTTACTGTCTGCCACAGTCATGAAGATGCACCATGCCTCACAATCACTCTCTAATAACTCGGATAATCACTCCGATAAATCATATAATGGACTTGAAGTTGCCTCTGCATTCTCTGACACATCATCTAACTTGTCAACTCTCTCTGACCTGAGTGGGTATGAAGAAGAGTATGTCAGAATAAAGCGCTTGGTATCCGATGCCGTGATCTCCCCAGAGGATTACAAGCGCATGATCAACAAAGTCAACAGCAAACCGTGTGCGTCCAAGCCCGGGCCTTCCATCGACTACGAGAAAATTATCCGCGACCTCCAAGCCCAGAAGGAAGACATGGAAATCCAGCTCCACCGACTCTCCATCCAGGTCCAAAATGCTGTGCGAGAGAAGGAACTATACCAGCAACAGCTCGATGTTGTGCAAACAAAAGTTACTGAAACCAATCAGAAACAGTACTTTGAGGTCTTGAAGCAGAGGGCCAATTTAGAGGGCCAGTTGGAGATGATGAAGCAGGAGTTGGAGAATTCAGTTTATGAGAAGAGCAAACTACAGATGAAGCTCTCTGAAGCTGTTACGGAGTGCGAAACTAGTAAAAGTGTGGCCGCCATAGCCAAAGAAGCCGAACAACAAATGAAAGCAAGGTTAGAGAAATACGAAGTAGCCAACAGAGACCTGGAGAGCAAAGCACAAGAGTCAGAACAAATGTTAGAAAAGTTCAGTAGAGATAACAAGTCAAAACAAGGAGAATTGAAGGAATTAAGTAGTAAAAATGACTCCTCAGAATTATTAATAGCAGAGATGAGAGAAATTAAAAGGCAGCTGCTTGAAGAGATAAAATGTTTGAGGTCCCAGGCATCACATCTACGAAGTGAGTACCAAAACCGGTCAGAAGCACAAGCCCAGGCGGAGTCTTCCTTAAGCAATCTGTCAACTGAACTACAAGCCACACAAGGAGCTAGCACCTGGTATCAAGAGCAGTTGCAAGCAGCCCAAACAGCACGGTCGAACCTGCAGGAAGCTCTACTACAAGCACGAGCCAAGCTAGCCAAAGCCACTTCAGAAAAAGAGTCCCTGGAAACGCGAGTCCAAGCACTCAACAGGGAAGCCGATGATGGGAAAGCCAGAGCCGTGAGGGAGAAGGCTTCACTAGTGGCCCACCTGGAAGCCCTACAGCTGGATATGGCTGAGAGGGAAGCTGTAGTGTCTCAGCTGGAACGCGATCGGGGAACCGACACAAGGTTAATGGAGGACCGACAGCAGAGGCTAGAACAGGACCGCCAACGTATCCATCGCCTCAGGCTAGACCTCACGGACGCTGAACGACACCTTGATTTCGCCAGACATGACCTAAAGCACAAGACAGCACTCCTTACTAAATATGAAGATGAGCTAAAAGATCTCCGAACCACATCTGCCGTTAGCGAGGAGATCCTGAGAGAGAGAGATACTAGAATTGAAAACTTTGAGAAGACAGTGAGCGAGATGGCTTCTAAACTGAAGGAGCACCAAGAAGCCATTAATGACAAAGTGACATTGATTGTTGCACTGAAGGAGGAGAAAGTGAAGCTGGAAGTGTCTCTGGTATCTGCTAACTCTGAGAAAAAGGAAGTGGACGATGCTATTACCAAAGTCCGGGAAGACATGACCA
This sequence comes from Paralithodes platypus, assembly GCA_032716605.1. Lineage (NCBI taxonomy): Eukaryota > Metazoa > Arthropoda > Malacostraca > Decapoda > Lithodidae > Paralithodes > Paralithodes platypus. The sequence continues at coordinate 8,310,770 of CM064531.1, forward strand.
AGCTTTCCTCAAACTTTTACAGAATGAAGCACGATCTGGCGGCAAAGGATCGACAGATTGAGCTCATGACTAAAGAAGTCAATGAAAACAGCATAATCAAAATGACCTTGGAGGAGAAAATAGCCACACTGGATAAGAAAGTCAAGGACAACGAAGTGGCTAAAGAGCTTCAGACAAAATTAGAATTGCTACAAACTTCCATAAAGGAAGCCACAGCAGAGAGAGAAAGGCTAGAAGGAGAGCTGGGAGATATGGAGCAAAAGTACAAGGCCCTGGAGATCGAAAGGAAAGGACTAACCGACGCTGTGTCCCTACGAGAGGAACAGATCCAGAACATGCAGGGGAGCCAGGAAAGCTACCGGGAGGCCATTTTGAAGAAGGATGAGGAGCTTTACATTGCCCGGGAGAGCTGTGCCGTGCTAGAGAGAACTTGCATCGAGCTACGGAAGAATCTTGATGGCCTGAAAGAAGAGAACTTGACCCTACGACAGGAGGGGGAGGCATATGTGGAACACGAGGAAATGCAGAAACAGGAGAAGCTAGAATTGAAGGAGGGGTTGCAGAAGGAACGCAAGGTAAAGCAGAACCTGGAGAGAAAACTAGAGAGCTTAACGAAGGTACATGAAGAAGAGAAGCTCAAAATCTTTGGTGAAAGAGAACATTTTGAGAGGCTGCTGAATGAATGCACCGAGGAGTTGAAGAAAATGAAAAGCGACATGATTGATATGGCAGAAAAGGAAAAGATTTTAGAGGGGCAATGCAAAAACTTGACTGAAAGAGAGGAGAAATTAGGGAGACAGTATAGTACTTTAAGCAAAGAGTTAGAATCTGCCAAATCCGAGAAAGAGAAATCTGACAAGAAACTGAAGGAATTAACTGCTGAATATAACAAGACTAGCTCAGCTCTCAAGGATAACTCACAAGCTCTCAAGTCACTGGAAACTAAATTTGATTTGGTTGTCAAGGAAAATAGCTCCGTCAAAGAGAAACTCGAGTCTATTGGAAAGGCGAGTGAGCAGGATATCAGGAGACTAAATTCCATGCTCGAGTTGAAATCCAGCGAGATGTTGAGTATCCAGAAGAAATACAGCGACACAGAATCATCACTAGCGAAGTTGACGAAAGAGAAGACTGTACTTATGACTCAGGTTAAATCAGTACTGGCCGAGAACACTCATTTGAAGAAGACGAGTAAGACTAGTGAACAGTTAGTGAAGGAATCTGTCAAGACATCAGAACAAACTAGAGAAACTAATACTGCCAGTGCCAAGCTGCCTAGGGGTTCAGATAATATACAGAGAGAATTTGCTACATTGAGTAAAAAGTCTTTTGAGCTTGAAGCAAAATTAAAAGAAGCAAATAAGCAAAAGGATAATCTTCATTGTACTGTCAAGAGTTTAAAGAAAGATAATATACTGATGAGAGCAAAAGTGAAGGACTTTGAAGCTACAAAGAAGAAATGTATTGAGCTAGAGAAACTTATGAGTGGGGTAGAAGACACAGATTCAGCAAAAGACAGAATCAGTGACTTGGAAGGAAAACTGGAAGCTAAGTGCAAAGAAGTATCCTCATTAACCCACTCCCTGAATGAGAAGACCAACAATGTGCAGCTGTTAAGGCAGAGGGACCAGGATCTGGGAGTGCAACTGGAGTCGTTACAAACAGGGAGGAGGGAGACACAGGGGAGACTGACACAGCTGGAGAGCGAACTGGAACGAGCACAGGAGGACATCGCGAACTACCAACACCAGCTGAAAATACTGGAAGGTGACCGGGACGAGTGGCGAGCTAAGTTCGAGAGCTTGAGAGACTATATTCCTGAGAGAGACACCAGTAGGCAACCTGCGGTACAGTTACAGCCACCCAACACCCAAGCATTCGCATCCCAATCACTTCAATTACAGCAAAGTACCCCAAGCTTTGCTTCCCAAGAATCCTTAGGTACTGCAAGTAATGAGGGAGGAGGGGGGACAACCCAGGTGCAAAACTCAGTCAACAGCAAGTTGCATTACATGCAAACACCAGTCATAAATGGCACCGAGTTCCACAAGACAATGGCAGACTTGCAAGAACAGGTTAGTTTGACTTCTGAGGCTCTACAGAGTAAAGAACAACACATTCATGACCTTCAACAGCAAATTCTATCGCTGAGACAGGAGGGTTCAGCCAGTGCAACTTCTGAGATGATTCCAGCGTCAGTACACAGTCAACAGATTAATGAACTACTTGAGAGATTACAGAACCTGAAACTGTCCACAAACATTTGCTCAAAATGTAACGGTTCAAGTGATAAGCAGGAGAGGGTTGGAGGGGAGAGTTGCGATGTCCAGTTACTGCTGGATAAAATAAGCTGCCTGGAGTCCCAATTCAATGGCAAGGAGGAGGAACTACAAGAAACTCAGATGAAACTACAAGAAGCACAGACGAAACTGCAGGAAAACCAAACGAAACTGCACGAACCTCAAGCGAAACTGGTGGAAGCCCAGACAAGATACCAGGAAGCCCAAACGAAACTGGAAGACACCCAGACGAAATTCATTGACGCCCAAACGAAACTGGATGAAGCCCAAACGAAACTCACAACGACCGTCAACGAATTCCGCGAGAAACAGCGCCGCTATGAATCCAATGTTCGCCTGTTGACCCGCAAGTTGAAGGAGCACATGAAGGGTAGGAAGTCAGCAGAGAAGGAGATGCAGCAGCAGGAAGAGAACCATCAGAAGCTGCTCAACGAAGAACAGCAGCGATACGAGGCCCTTAGATGCAGGTGAGAATGTTAGATTAATATTTTGTGTCATGCCCCAGGCCAGTAGTGCAGCACTCCAGCACCTAATTATTACAGATTATTTGAGGTGACTTGTTTATTATCTTCACCCCTTGGCTGCAAGAGGTCCTTTCTTCAGTATATTCGGGCTATCATTAAAACAAAAAATAATAGGATCTGTGGAACTGATCAAAAAATATGTACCTGTAATTGCTTCACCCATTTGTTTTCTAGAGAGATCATTCATAAGTGGTTTAATAATTATCTTATGTTAACCAGAAGGAGATGCAGCAGGAGGAGAACCATCACAAGCTGCTTAACCCTTTCACGCACGTCTGCCGATTAGCAAACAGAAATAGAGTTCTCTCAATTTTATAATTACCTCTCCAAAATTAGTTTTCTGCGCACAGCTAACTCAAGACAACTGCAGAGGTTGATGTAAATAAACTAAAGGTTTTTAAACACCCCTTATGGTCACAAAGGCTTTAAAGTATCCCAGAATAGGCTCAAGTCGCGTCCTGTGTGTGAAATGGTTAAAGAGGAAGCTGGGTGGGATTGAGGTTCAACAATACAGAATTGGCAGCCTTAGTCTGAGAATGAATTGAAAGATATATGGTTTCTTTTTTGTCTTCAATTATGTTGCTTTTTTTCTAACTTTATGTATTCTCAACTGAATAAGCAATTATTTTTTTCATAATATGGTCTTGAAAAAGGAATAATATATTTGAAAGAAAATAACCTCATATGACAAGAGGAGACTTTAAGCTCCACCGTATCACCTAACTCCTTGATGCTTTATATGATTAACAGTAATAAAAACTTGGGTCATGTAAGTGTTATGTAGTTGTACATAATTTCTTTGCTTGAGAACAACGAAACACAACGCAAGAACATAGTGATATGACTTTAAAAATATGAAGCCGTAGTACATCCTCAGACTGAGACAGCCAGTTTCGCGACAGAGAGAGGTCCAAGGGTCTTTTCTAGTGGAAGGCTACACATTTAAACCAATCATAGAAACTAGTATTGCATGTTTTTTAAAACTATTCAACACAGGTGCCTTGAAGTTGAGGGAGAGCGTGAGAGATTGGAGAGTGAGGTGAGAGCCCTGGAGGGTGAAGCAGAGGAGGTGAGGGGCACATTAAGTCGAGCCCAACAGGAAGCAACTGAGCACCATGCAGTAACCTTGGCATTACAGAAGGACCTTGGACGCCTGCAAGGTTAGTCAACACTTTCCATCCATTGATGGCTTTTCGATGTTTGCTATACATGATTTGGACATATGGAGGGAGGGATGTATTTAGGGTATTAAGATAACTCTAGTGCAGACAGCAATTCCACCTAGAATGCCATTAGGTGCATGATTTGGACATGTGGAGGGAGGGATGTATTTAGGGTATTAAGATAACTCTAGTGCAGACAGCAATTCCACCTAGAATGCCATTAGGTGCATGATTTGGACATGTGGAGGGAGGGATGTATTTAGGGTATTAAGATAACTCTAGTGCAGACAGCAATTCCACCTAGAATGCCATTAGGTGCATGATTTGGACATGTGGAGGGAGGGATGTATTTAGGGTATTAAGATAACTCTAGTGCAGACAGCAATTCCACCTAGAATGCCATTAGGTGCATGATTTTTTTATTGAATTTGTATTTCCTTTATCTATTCATTTACTGGTACGGTATTATAATGTAAAACTTGCAAAATAAACAAACCAAAATTTAGACGAACACAGTAAAAAGACAAAAGAACTTATCAAAATTGCTATGTGGAAACAATGCTTTAGCAAAATTATAATTTATAAATAAAAGAACACAATCCACCACATAGGGTGTACATTACTACATGACCGAGTTAATCTGTTTCCCAAACAAAATAATCGCACATACTGTATAACAATCGTCACGTTCAAGGAATTGGTCAATTTTGGAATAAGTAGTGGGGATTGGGCCTGAGTAAATAGATAGATAGATAGATAGATGGGAAGAAATACCTAACATTAAGATTTTCTCAGAGAACTGCAAGGCGATGGATAGTCTCCGTGCGACTGTTTCAAACCTGGAGGAGAAGGTGCAGGAGAAGGAGAAGATGTTGGAGGAAGCTAAAAGATCCAGGGAGGTCAGAGAGGAGACACTGAAGGAGGTCCAAACCGCCTCTGACAATCTCTCTAAAAGATTATGTGAGACGGAGATTAAGAAAGACCAGCTGGTCAATGAGGTTAGTGTGTTCTTTCTCTGGGTAAATAGGGCCTTTGTTTTATTTTTTGTTTAGTTTTGATTTGATGTAGTCTTGCTACCTTGTGTAATATGTGATTTGATGTAGTCTTGCTACCTTGTGTAATATGTGTTTTTAGAGTTATACATTGATTCTTTTATATTGATTTTTCTACAAGCATTAGTGAATATCTTTGGAATTAAATGGTACTTGTGACAAAGAAACCACCTACCGGTAACTATTATTGATATTTTGTTATTACTGTACTATAATTATCAGTCATGGCCACCCCCTCGAAGATGAAAGCATCTGGCAATAGATAGAAAAATAATTATGATCACAGGAAAAGAATAATTCTCATGTAGGCATAATTCTGGTATGTATTGAGAGGTAATTAAAAGTTGTGGGTGGACGGTGCTGATATAACCTTTGTACACAACCCATCTAAGGAAGGAAAACCTTGAATAAACATTATTTTGACAAAAATCAAATACTCTTGCCTCATGGCAACTTCAGGCTCTCAGTGTGCTGACTGTGTTCATCAGAGCAGTGACTGTCCCCTAGAGAACTGTTATGGGGTATACACAGGCTGAGCCATATTATCATATTTAATAATGTAAAACTTGCATAATTTACAAACCATAACAAGGACGAGACAATATAAAATCAAAAGAACTAATCAATTATAATGTAAAACTCGCAAAATAAACAAACCAAAACAGGGACGACACAATATATAGGCAAAAGAACTTATCAAAATCGCTATGTGGAATTAACGCTGGAAGTAGCACTACCTGAGAGACTACTTTAAGGCCTTTAGTCCATACTAGAAACATATTAACAAGCTCTTTAGCGGAATGTATGCAATGGCCGGGAATATGAAAGTTGCTCTGAACTACTTGGATGAGACCATGGTAGCAAAAATTATGAAGAGTATGATTAGACCAAGATTGGAGTATGCAGCAGTGGTGTGGTCCCCGCATCTAAAGAAGCATATTCACAAGTTAGAAAGAATCCAGAGAGCAGTTACTAGATTGGTTCCAAGTCTCAGAGAACTGCCATATGAAGGGAGGCTAGACAAATTAAATCTACCGAGTCTAAAAGAGAGGAGAGAGAGGGGAGACATGATAATGATGTACAAATGCACCCGGGGGCTGGAGAGGCTGGATAGGGAGGATATATTAATTATGGATACAGGAATAACTAGAGGCCACAGCTACAAAGTAAAAAGACCTACCTGCAAGAACGATATCAGGAAGTTTAGATTCCCCTATAGATGTATTGACAAATGGAATGGGCTGGAGGAGGAGGTGGTAGGGGCAAGGAATATCCATATTTTCAAGAAAAAATTTGATAAAAAGTAGACTGAGAGACGGGACAACACGAGCTTAGCTCAACTCCTGTAAACTACAATTAGGTAAATACAATTAGGTAAATACAGACATATAAATCCCATTTTCATAGAAGTAATCGGCAAAACTGAATAAGGCTCTTGAGTTTTCCCAATAAATTGATACGGTTTATATGACACAGACTGACTCGTATTATAAGTCACATTAAAACATTGTGAACATTACTGATATTTTATTTTTCTATTCCTTCAGCTGGAAACTACGAAATCAAGCTTGGAAAGTATAAGAAAGGAGTCGCGGGATAAGCAAATAGAGCACGAGAGATTACAGCAACAGAAAATTCACCTAGAGGCAGCCAACGCTAGTCTAAGGGAGAGACTGGGAGCAACTGAGGCCGGGTGCGAGCAGCTTCGCATGGAAATGGGGAGGGTTAGGGAAGAAAGAAAACAAATTGGAGAACAGATGCAGAGGGTAGAAGTTGAGCTGCGCGAATTTCAAACCAGAGTCGTCGCATTACAGGATCAAATAAAGGTACAGTAGTTATTATTATTATGGAAATAATTTGTCTTTGCCGGTTAACTTGCCCACCTATCTGTGTATGTCTCTACAGTATATGTTTGTATGTGGTGTGTATATGTGTAAGAATCAAGCAGAAGAAAAGTTTGGTTTCTAAATGTACGAACTACGAACTAATCCATTTTATAATACTGTACGGCTCTGTATAAATTGAGACTAAGGTACCGGCACAGTATACTAGAGAGAGATGATGTACATACATACATACATACAGATAAATTTAAAGACTGAGTGCTATGTGCTCCACAAGAATTGTAGTTTCAGTCTCGCATCCTAATTGTTAGGATACTTGCTTTATTAGCTACTACTTTCAGTTTACTACTGTATTTTTTGTTTTACCGTTTATGGTCTCCTAATATTTACAGTAATCTTTATTTATTAATCAGTACTATATGTGTATGTTATTAATCAGTACTATATGTGTATGTTATTAATCAGTACTATATGTGTATGTTATTAATCAGTACTATATGTGTATGTTATTAATCAGTACTATATGTGTATGTTATTAATCAGTACTATATGTGTATGTTATTAATCAGTACAGTACTATATGTGTATGTTATTTATTAATCAGTACTATATGTGTATTTTATTTCTCTGTTTAAATACATTTAAATTGAATGTACGGTCGCGCTAATAAGTCATGTCCCAGCTGTCATTACGTTAGGCTTGCTCTGTGCTGTATTAACGTCTGTCAGATGTTGAATAGGGTGGGTAAGTGTAGGAACATGTTTGTATAGTTCACTCGATATGAAGAAATGAAGCTTAGATATTGCTGATACCAATTATTGATCAAAACATACTTGGTGCCGAGACATCACTTATTAGCGCGACTGTACTGTACTGTTCAGATGCTTATTTGTTTTCTTTGGTAACAGTGTGTCAGCTGAGAGAGAAGATAGAGGGACCAGTAACTGTTTAATCTGTCACCTTTAAGTGAATATAATGGACAATACAAGAAGCCATGTTTTAGTAATTACCATCATGGTGGTGTAGGAATATACATGGAAGATAATTAACACTAATGGTGGAGTTCCAGGCAGCCCTGTTCAGAGCTGCTTCACTTGTCAGGTTTTTTAGTTCAAGATGGTCTGATCCCACGTCTTTCTTGGTCTACCTCTTGGTGCAGCTTCCTCCACGTTTGCGGATATGCATCTTTTCATCCAACTTCGTTCATCCATCCTCTCCATATAGTACCCAAACCATCCATGCCTGCTTGTACGCATCTCATACTCTTGACTCCTAAACTTATCCTCAGTCCTTCACTAGTTATTCTATCTTGCAGTTTGGCACCACCCATCAATCTCTGCATTATCTTGTCACTTTCCATTTTGTTGATATCATCCACTTTGACAGGCCACGTTTCTGAATCATTGGTCATTCCACTTCTAATACATGAATCGTACACCTTTCCCTTCAAGGGGAGAGGTAGTCTTCTTATGGTTAGAATTGGCACCAGCTCTCAAAGCTTTCTCCAGCCACATTTAATTCTGGCGATAGTGGTGGCCTCGGCCCCACCACCGGCAGAGATGGTATCTCCCAAGTAGCAAAGCTTGTTCACCATCTTCAGTGTCTGATTGCCAAAGTTCACTCTCTCGAGCTGGTCATTCAACACAAGCCCACCTTTGCATACTATACATACAGTACAAATTTCTCAACTTCAGACTTCTTCCTCAGCAAAGGTCCTTATATTTTAGTACAGCACTTCTTCCCATGGTGTACCCAGCAATGACAGACGTTACACTGAATTGAATTTGCGTCCACCCCTTTTCTGCATACTACACATGGTTATGCACCATTTTTTCTATATTTTCACACCCCAATCTATTGAAAAACCTTGGTTTTATTTATATTAACTCTTAATCCTATACTTACCATGCCAACTCTCCATCTTCTAAACTTGGTCTCGGCATCCTGCACATTATCTGGGATAAGAACTGAGTCATCTGCATATAGCAGTTCCCAAGGGAGCCTAGTTCTTAATTTCCAGGTAGGGCCTCCAGAGCCATAACACAGAGGAGAGGGCTTAACATAGCACCCTAGTAGACTAACGCAAACTGTAAACTCCTCATTCAGTACACCTTTCATCCTCATTGCAGTTCATGAATTCCTGTACATCTTCATTATCACTCACAACAGCCACTCCTCTACGCCAAGTTTTCTCACAGCCTACCGGTACTGCACAACATCCCTGGTGGGCACCCTATCAAAGGCCTCACCAGGTCTACAAACACAAGATACTGATCCCTATATTTAAGTAAATATCTTTCCTGCAGCTGCCTAAGTATGAAAATAGCATCGACTATACCACTATGAAGTGAATTATCTACTTTCCTACCTAATCAGGTTCTGGAAGGTGAGGTGAGAGTAAAGCAGGAGGAAGTGCAGCAAGCCAACCATCAGCTATCAGAGCGTGAGAAGATCCAGCAAGCGAGGGTGGCACAGCTGGAGCAGAGCACCAGTCGGGCCGGTCACGAGGTGGCTACACTGACCGTACAGCTCACCACAGTGCAACAGGAACGGCTCAGCTATCAAACACAAACAACACACCTCCGTACTGCCCTACACACTACTTTGACGCAACTTAAGGTTAGTAAGTTAGTATGTATTTATTAGGATTTTGGGCATTCCATAGGAGTAACTCTCAAAACAACGGCAAAATGAGTTATCCGGCACAGGCTCCCCCAATCATGCCGGATAAACAAAGTTTTAATGTACAGTACTTTACTTCCATTAATATTTTGTATTATATATCTCTTTCAGGCATACAAAGCAGCTGAGGAAGCCGCCAAGATAGCCGCTGAGAATGACGATACAGTGGACTCAGATCTTCCATCGCCCGCTCCTCTAGACTTGGCCGGACTCACGCAGTTGATGGAGCGCTCTGCCCGGCAAACCCTCCCCCGCCCTGCCCCTCCTCTGATCGCCCTACAGTCCTGTCTGTCTTCACTAAAGGCTGAAGTTAACACACTACAGTCACAACTCCAGCATAAGGCAGAACAGGCCGCACTAGGGTAAGGAAAAGGGTACATACATACAGTACTGTACAAACAAGTTTAAAGGCCGCTTCATCCACAGATAATGTGGTTTCAGTCATTCATCCTGAATGACAGCACTCCAGGTTACCTCTGGCATATATTTAGACAATTTTGTGCAGTTTAAGAAGGACCTGTGGTAGTAGAAAGAGTTAAGTGAGATAGTTCAAAACCTTTTAATTGCTGGAGGCCTTTTTAAAACTGAATAAAATCGTCCAATAGTAGCCAGAATAAAGTTAAAAAGACGTCGCCAGTACAGAAGGGGTTAACATAGTTGAATTAACTCGGGAAAAGACTTTTATAGTCCAAGGGTTAATTATTGTAAATTTTTCATTTTCAGACGGTCAGGTGAGGCTAGTGAATCGGACGAGGGTTTGAGCCCCGACGTTAAAGTTGATGAAGCGGAAGACAGCAGCTCACTCAGCAGTCCACACACAAACAAGGTGGAGGCTGTGTAAGTTAAGGGAGTCCACCTTGCTTTGTTTATCTTTCTCTCCCTCTCTCTTTAGCTTGTATCCATTCGGCCTACTGTTTTAAGACGTTTACCCCCATCCAGGTGTCAATATTTTTCTTGCGAGTGGTAGCGAGCCAGCATATATATATTTTTGTTTGGCAGCAAGCTATATTTGTACATTTTTCGATAGAAAAATTTCTCCGGCAAAGCCGGATTTCTCCATACAATGCTGGCTCATTATCGCTCGCCAGGAAGAAATAGACACCTGGATAGGGATAAACGTCTTAAAACAGTTGGCTGAATGGGGCCGAATGGATACAAGCCAGGGAAAGAGAGAAAAGGAGAGAAAGATTAACAAAATCCGGTGACCCCCCTTAAGGTAAAGTAGGGTGGCATACACAAAACTCTTGCTTTGCTACGGTGCTCATCTCCGGGTTTCGGCACATTATGAGCTATGTTGAGTGATCTTGTGTATTACTGTTACCGTAAAATGGCCTAACTTCGGCCAAGGGGTTATACTTCGGACATTTCTGGATAAAAGTATATAAGCTACAGTTATGGTAAAATGGCTCTGCATAATGGAAGAACACCGCAGACATACTGGTTGTTCCATAACATCATGTATTTATCCCATAACTGCGGTTCAATATATTATTTTCCAGAATGGCCGAAAATATCTCCCCGCCCAAAGTTACATCATTTTACCAGTATTGAACTTTGATGGCTTATAACTTTTGAATTTGTGAGGTTACATTTGACTTTACCATCAGTCATTTATTTGTTCCTCAAAGGTGAGTGTAATATTGGTCACCACGGTTCACTTTCCCAAATTCTGACTTATTACTTATTGTAAAAAGTTAGTTGATTTGTGTTTCACTGCAGGCCCCAATCTCGGTCAGTTCACTATAGTCTATTCGCTGTAAGTAGGGGAGAAATCATGACCTCTAACCTCTGTAACTCAAAAACGACTAGAGTAATCGAGCTAATATTTCAACCATTTGGGAAGAGTCGGTCAAGGAATAGATGTGAAGATTTACAGCTAATTTGCTCTAGCCCTTTTTGAGTTACAGAAGATAGAGGTCATAATTTCTCGCCTACTTACAGCGAATAGACTATAACCACTAGGCCACAGCACCTGGTGAAGGGTGGACACAAATACTGATCCTAACTATTCATATATTCAAAAATTTTAAAACAAGGTAAATTGTGTTCAGTCCAAATTGGAGCTACATTGATATGAAAATTATCTGAATGAAAATTATGAACAACTGTTAATTTGTTTAATACAGTAGAATCTCGCATCCCACGATTTATTGGTACCGAAATATTACCGTGGGACCGGAATTCGTGGGATGCAGAGTATTAACCCTTAATTAGCGGCGAGCAACATAAGTCGAGTTAAATAAAGCTGGACTATGTGGCGGCGCTCGACATAACTCGAGTGGCAATTTCAGCACGTAATGTGGCTGAGAGAGAGAGACAAGTGGTGGCAGGAGACTAGCGAGCGTATGACTGCTCCAGACCACTGCGGCGAACCTACTGACACAAATCTCAGCTCCCTCCTCCCTCTCTCACTCGCTACATACTCAATTATGTACCGAAAGTACCGAATTACCTGCTTTTTGCACTCGCGTTGCACGGTTATTGCAAGAAAACTATCCATCATACAAGGATCGTTATGGTGTCATTCGAAAGCTCTGTTTATGCCCTTTCAGGGATAGGTACTTGTTTTACGTTCTGGGTCTTATTTAGGCATGAAAATGATCACGTAAACAGCTCTATTTTGGCTAAAAACACCCCGCTGGGCGGTACACATAAATAAACCGCATAGGCCGCTCGTAAGGTGTTAAAGTAATGGGGAAAATTACAAAAGTACTGGAGGCTATCGTCGGGCGACTATTGACCATCACTTTACATGCCAATAATCCAAAGTAAGTTGCTTTAACCCTCCAGCCTCGGCTACGCATTCTATAATACCGGTATATCCCCAAAACCTGGGGGATTTGGCCGAAAAAACGTCTCGCCTAGGCTACCGTATCTTTGTTATTTTGACAGCTTCCGCATTCCCGCGCATCCCCTAGCGTAGATGTGTTTCGTACCTGTAGAATGGCGTTGAGTAGAGCTCTCTAAGTCAACTGGTTCAGTTGTGATGACGATTGCCGTGGAGAGAACTTTGTGGCGATGTCAGCCACTTTCCACTACTTTTCACTACTTAGCAATAACACAGCCACACACGAACAAGCGACGCCTTACCGGCTGTTTTTTACATGCGTCGGACGGACGCCTTTCAAAACAAGCTTACAGGCTTTCAAGCTGCTATGAAAAGAAAGGTAAGTAAAACACAAACAAAAAACTTAGAAAAGTTGATGAGGTGATTATTGTGATGGATGTGGTGATAGACGGGAGGCGGATGTTCGTTACCACCCTCCGTGGCCCCACTCTCGTTCTCCGTTACCCCACCGTCGCCGCCAATGATGATGATGATGATGTTGAGGGATAGCTTTAAGTATCGGCCCCTAAAGCCCGTGAAATCATCGTCCATGGCATCAAGTTCGGCGTCCTGTAGAGCTTCCATTAGCTCTGCATCCGTGGGAATCGTGTGGTTTTTCGTGGGATGAGAATTCAGGTAGCTATTGGATAGTACCGTGGGATGCGTAATCGTGGGATCGAAATGCGTGAGATGCGTGACTCTACTGTATATTGATTATTGATATTTTCATAATAGGATTCCTTTTTAATCTTGCCAGATATTTGTCACAGAGTCTTATTGTATATAAGTGATTTATATTCAGTTATTGATTGTAAATATATAGTATATAGCCAAATATATATATATATATATATATATATATATATATATATATATATATATATAAAGTATATACTGGTACCTGTAAGATATATAGTTAACATGTAAAAATGCTTATACAATATGGTATATACAGTATATAAAACTAAAGTGTTGTATGTAAATATAATACAGTATATACAGTAGATACTGCAGCAAAGTTCATAAAATATTGTGATCTTTCTAATTACATACCAGCGAGTTTATTACTTGAAATTTATATAGATAATGCATGTGTGTTTGTTCAAATATCTCTGGTAGATATCTTAATCAACTGAATAGACATTAATTGAGCTTACTTACGCACACATATATGCAAATTTGAGTGTTTGTGAGAGTGGTTTGATGGTTTGTGTAGGCTGGTAGATAAAAATGGTGTACACATGTTGAGAGGATTATGGAGGATAATATTACACACATACATACATATAATTTTAATGACCCGAGTAGTCTGTACAAGGTGCGGTTTCAGTCTCGTGTCCTAATGGCAGCGTTCCAGGCAATTTTTTTATTTTGATATCAGATCATACGACTTGACTCCACTTGTTTCGTGGTCTATTCCTCGGTGCATCTTCCTCCACGTTCACATACTTGCATCTTTTTACTCAATTTAGTTCATCTATCCTCTCTGTATGCCAAAACCATCCAAGCCTGCTTCTGCGCAGCCTTTTCACTCAGTCTTTAAAGTGTATGCTTAGGGATAGACCAAAACAAAACAAAATTGGAGGGAAGTGTTGCAGACTGATCTTTTTCTTTTTCTTCAGACCTTTCTCGGAAATGCTAAAACAGCTTCCCGGAAGTTTGAAGCTTGAACTCTTTATTTCTCTGACATTTTGTGCTAGGCAAAAGATAGTCTGTGTAGCCCGAAATATTAGAAAAAGAAAGAATTCAAGCTCTTTTGTGTTTTTCCCTCCCACTTGTCCACATGTAGAGCTGCTATCAGATTATAATGTAAAACTTGCAAAATAACAAACCAAAACTGGGATGACACAAGACAAATAAAAGACCTACATATTCATATTTTTTCACCAACCAACTTCACTTCGAAACTCAATGAAATCAACAAATACATGTGGCTCTCCAAGGACTCGAACCCAGGATACTCACACCAAAATTCCGTGCATGGATATGGGTTTATATAAATATAACATCTACAGACCTGCACAAACCACTTGCACACATGTTCAAATTAGCTTATACAGTACTTAGTTTGACAGGTTGAACTAAGTCAGTCTCAACCACTCGGATCAGCTGAGTGTGATAGTGAGAATAATGAATATCCCTCGGATACACTGCTTATTGGCTTTAATACAGAAATATAGTACAATGTTAACCAGTCCTTATTTATTGACTTTTTATCATTACTTACAAATTTATTTAGTGCATAATTTTTTATCCTATAAGAGAACATAATGGACAGGCAGTTTTTTTTGTTAAATCAGAATTATTAATACAATACGGTATTAACATTAATTTGCTTTAATTTACTTATTTATTGGTGTTTGTCAAAGTTATAATTAAGTTAGAGATACAGTATGATCCCTGTAAAGCCTTTGCATAGACTGCTTCTTGTCTTTAACCCTTGTCTAGCGGGGTGTTTTGGGCTCATTTGGGCATATTCAGGCCCTCCTGCATGATAAATCAAGCATCTGCATGAAAAACAAATTATTTAGCAAAAAAACTAGGCACTAAAAGCTTCAAAATGAGACCAGAACGAGCTACGTAGCACTCGTGGTTCTCTTGCAGTGATGCCACGAACATGGGAGTTTAGCATATATCGGTATATTTTTCCCAGCTATGCTCACTACTGGCTACACTGCCGGCCTCTCGAGAACACAGGGAACACGAGTTAATGGGCGGCGGTAAGCCCTGGGAGTCGGCTGTCTGGCCCGCTATGCTCCCGGCCATTTGCACTCTATTTTAACCCTTTAAAAGCCTTAATAATGCTCCTAACTTGCTGCAAATTGGTGCACGACTTAAGTCGAGCACCGCCAATAAGGGGTTAAAGCAGAAATAGCGGTACCATTGATCAGTCTTTGATAATTGATTTTAATCATGTGGTATTACGTATATTTACCAATGCTGTAGTTACTAATTGATTTATTCTCTTACTCATATGATCTTAGTTATAGCAAATTTTGAGATATGGTTGGTATAATGTTTGTATCAATAATTATAGGTATTATCTATTCTATTAATTCATTTTTAGTTATAACACATTCAGAGATATTATACAGTATTTATTTTTCTTAGTTTTAGCAAATTATGAGATATTATAACTCATTCTATTACATTTGTTTAGTTACCTGTATAGCAAATTTTGAAGGTTGGTATATTCGGTTGTGTTTTGCTGGTGATGGTGCATCTTTGGTTTGACCACATTTAGCTTGTGATTCTGTACACTCACAAGCCATAATTAGTATACACCTATTTGAATCTGTACCGAACCCAAACTAGATAATGCAGTGCTAAATAATATCCCAAATTTAGGTTCCGAGTTTAGCTTTCAAAGATTCAAAAGGATGTACAGGAAACTATGATAGGTGTACCCCATTGTTTAATCTGTACCGAACCCAAACTAGATAATGACGTGCTAAGTAATATCCCAAATTTTGCTTCCGAGTTTAACTTTCAAAGATTCAAAAGGATGTTCAGTAAACTATAATAGATGTACCCCATATTTGAATCTGTATCGAACCCAAACCAGATAATGCAGTGGTAAAATATTATCCCAAATTATGCTTTAGAGTTTAGCTCAGGGTGTCAAGCCGGAGCAATTTTGTTGGAAAACTTGAATGAATATGAGAAGAAATCCAAGAATATTAACATGAACTAGCATTGTTTTGGCCATTTTGTCACTTCCAAACACACAATTTTACCTTTCTATCTATCTATCTATATGCTCAGGCCCAATCCACACTTTTCCAATTTGTTTTTACTTATCCAATAATAAAGACCAAAGATAATGGACTCTGCTTTCGTTTGACACCCTGGTTTAGCTTTCAAAGTTTGGAAAGGGTGTAAACTGTTTATGGTTTGTGATTATGTACCTCTGTGATTTGTTAATATTTCAGATTTTATTCTCCCTTATTCCTTATTGATATTTCATAGTTTATTGTCCTCTATTGATTTTTTTTTTTTTTTTTTTTTTTTTTTTTTTTTTTAAAGGGATGAGGTCACGAGAAACCTTTTTACCCTGCCGTAGACCTATTTTACTGTTAGGCGATCAGAATAGAGGCAAGGGGTGTGAGGAGATTGCCCAACTATCTCCACCAGCCGAGAATCGAACTCGGTCCGAGCGCTCTACCAATGTCGCTACTGGTCACCCCCTCTCTCTCTATTGATGTTTACAATTTTATTCTCCATTATTGACGTTTTAGGTTTATTCACCTACAGTATACTGTATATTGATTTATATATTATACATTATACATTTTTCATTTTATTCTATTGACACTTCTTGTCTATATTCCTACACGGTATTTAAGTCTCAAATTTTATCGTCCTTTATAGATTATTCAAATTGTACTTATCTTTAGTATTTCCTCTTCCTCTTTGGTCCCTGTTGGTTTGCGTCAATTGACCTGACCACTTGCGAGTTTCAGCCTATAAGGAAGTTGGAGCTGTAGGCATCGATATTTAGGAGAATTAACAACTAAAATACGGTCGTAGTACATATAGTATATAAATACATAAAAAACAAATTAGACACTTTCTATCCATCAGAGACCAACATTATTATTGTATTTCTGTTCTATGTCGATGTTTACGGCTCTAACTTCCTTATAGCCTGAAGCTCGGAAGTGGTCGATTGAAGCGTCTTTTATAGTAGTGTGGTTGTGAGTCTTGTTGTTAAGCTTTTCATTCAAATGACTTACGTTATATTTTAGCTATGATACCTATTCGGGCTCTGTCTTGAGTCGGCCACCCCCAGAAGAAAAAAAAAAGGAAAAGTGGGGAATGAGCCTGACTAAATACATACCTGCAGATAATTTTACTCATTTTAGGAAGGACCTGAGGATTAATTAATTGGTGAAACACTTTCAATGAACCCGTTAGCACTAGCAGGTCTTTTCTAAGTTAAAGCAAATCTTCTAGAGGTACGGTAACTAATTTATAAAAAAATAGTAATTTATTTGAGAGGGTTAACTAGATAAACCAATGAGAGTGTTACACATTAAGGGGGGATGGTTCTTTTTTGGGGGGGTCAATTTTGTTTTCATTTATTTATTATTTTCTAGTTTCCTCCCTAGACCTCCATCAAACTAAAAAAAAAAAAAAAAAAAAAAAAAAAGGATTCCCCTTCAAGATATATTTGTACATTTTTCGGTAGAAAAATGTTCCGGCCAAAGGCTTGTTCCTCCTAAATTACAGGATCGCTTCTCTCGCCAGGAAAAAATCGACACTTAAATGACACAAAAGGTTTAAAAATTGACAAAGAAAATTGACGAAAGGTTTTAAAATTGCCAAACTAATGGGCCAAACGTCTTAAACTCTGAAAACTAAAGGGGCTAAGCATGAGGGAGAAAGGTGCCCAGAAAAACAGACCATCTCCCCTTTATGATAAAAATATGAATAGTAATACAGTAAAAGTCCTGTAATCCGAATAGCAGGGGACCGGGCCTCGTTCCGATTACCGGGCCTCGTTCCGATTACCGGATTTTTCGGATTATTGGAATTTACCCTTATGAACCTGTGTATTAATGGCCTGACGAAAACCTGAACACAATATAGGTTATGCAAATGCACAATATAATGCTATACAATCCAATATGACACATAATGGTAAACTTTTAAAGTGATTTCATGAACATATGATATGTGTGTGTACCATTAGGTGTTTTTTGGGTGGCCTAATGCCTCAAAAAGGGAACTTTGGGACTTTTTGAAATTCGGACTATCGGGTGAATTCTGATTTGGCCTCATTTTCACAAATTCGGACTATTGGGATATTCCAATTATCGGTCGTCGGATTATCGGACTTTTACTGTACAAATAAATAAATAAAAACTAGGTTTTCAATTATAAGCACCAGTTCTCCATATGAGTGAATTCAATAGTGCTCACATTTCATAATTATATATAGATCATTTGTGACTGCCTGACCTGAAGAGGTTTGTTTGTCAATATGGTTGCATGCTTTATCATATATTTATAACAAATTCTAAAATACAACCTTGATGTAAATATATACAAGCATGATACAGGGGGCGGGAGGCTAGGAATCCTCCTCCCCTTGTTAAATTCTCCTAGACGAGACAGAGAAAGGGGCGAGGGAACGCAAAAGTGGTCCCGGACCCTAAGAATTAGAACTACAGTATAAATGTTGTGTCTGTTCGGTCTCTGTCTCGAGTCGGCCACCCCCAGCTATGGGGTATGCGCCTAAGTATAATATATACAATACATGAAACAGATTAAAAGATAACAAAATAAAATGCTTTTTTGTTCTAGAAGTAAACTTGAGTAAAGAACTTTTCACTACAGTTTTTCACTACAGTGGATGAATATATATTATGATTTATAATTCTTAGTAATCTTATACACATGACATGGTTCAAATATACAGTATATTATCCTTTATAAGTACATTAATTTTACATAGTTTTGAGTATATTATATTATACACATGACATTCAGGCAAATATGCTTGGTTTAGACTATAAGACATTTTGAGGGAAGTATACTAGGAAAATTTCTTTAGAAAAATGTGCCCGACGTTATGTAAACAATTGTAATTAATTCTGTGTAAAGTTTGATATTAAAAACATGACATAGTAAATACGTTTTTTTTTTTATATAGTTAGTTACATATAATTTATTAAAATGTAAAACTTGCAAACTAAACAAACCAAAATTGGGACAAGGACAATATAAAGTCAAATTAAATTATCAAAATCGCTATGTGGAAACAACGCTTACTAAAATGAAAATTATTAAATAAAAGAACACAATCATAATTTCAGTAAAGTATGATACAAACGTGACATAGGAAATATTCATGTATAATCTTGTGAGTTATTGCCAAATACTGTACATGTTTTAATATTATCTGTATATGATATTGACAAAATTAAGTCACGTTTAAAAGTTGTGTCCTAGCTCCGTAATTTCTACTTGGTTATCTTCCTAATTTGTGTGTGAGGTGTATGTGTGTATGGTATCTAGCTACGTGATCACGAGTCGGAGCGGGTGGTGGTGGATGGTATATAATTCCAAATGAAGCCACTACTTTTAAGCTCATCGGTGGTCTAGTGGTTTAGGTGCTGGAGTGCTGCACTACTGGCCTGGGTTCGAACCCTGGTTGGGGCATGACACAAAATTATTAATTACAACAAGAAAGCTTTTATGTAAACAAGAACGTGAACGAAGCCTTTTACTTGATGGGCCAGATACCAAAATCACACATATCGGTTCCATCCGATTAAGTCAAACTCTCGGCATAATCTGCATTTTTTGTTTTTTTGTTTTTTTTTTTAATAAAGTGGTAGTATGTGAAGGTGGAGCATAACTTTTGTACATGAGTGAACTTGATGCATAGGAGCTTTAATTATTGTATAGGGTTTGTGAATAGAGCACTACACTCGGATGCCATAGTCTCTAGCCCGCTCATGAGATATCGTGGACTCCCTATGTATATAATAAACCATAGGCTTGTGCATATTTCTTTAACTGTCTTGATAGCGTAATGCATAAGTGCACGGAATTTCGGTGTGAGTATCCTAGGTTCGAGTCCTTGGAGTGCCACATGTATTTGTTGATTTCATTAATTGAGTTTAGAAGTGAAGTTGGTTGGTGAAAACATTTAATTTATGCAATTATGACTACCTGGAGTGGTTTTTGGATAGAATTTGCTTTTCAATAGATAGTTTATATAATTTCTAATTGATGTATTGAAAATTATATTACTAAATTCGTTTCCAGAGATATACTTCCTTAATTAGAAATAAGTGAAGTCCACAAATATTTATGGGTGGGCTAGAGACTATGGCTTCCGAGTGTACATAGGTTTAAACAGATTATGTGGTGTGATGCACTTTGGGGATGGGTAATTTTCATGTTTTTTGCTACTGAATTAAAATATATGCACGTAACCTAAGTAATGTAGGTGAAAAGGCACAGGGGGCTATCATGGTAATTCAAAACTCTTACCTGATATTTGCTAAAGCCGGGGTCACATGAGCCCTTTTCGAGCAATATTTACGGGCAATTATGGTCTGGAAGCTTAGAAAATTACACTTCGGCTACCTAACATAATCTACCTTCAGTCTAGTTACTGATACCAGTGCGAAAATGTCCCGAAATAATACGAGAAAAAACTTGCTCATGGAAAATTGACGGAAGAAGTGCTTGGGTGACAGCGGCTTAACTCAACATTATTAGCATTTGTGGTAATGGTGTTTAAGGAAATGATGATGATACAATATAGTCAGAACATCCTTTGTTCAATCATCTATTTTGCAAGTTTTACATTATAATTAACAGTACTGTATTATAAATGCAATAATCAAGTGTTGAAACTTTATGTGCTATAGTAGTTTAAGTAGAACAGAATATTCGCAACACATCCTGAATTTTTTGTTTGTTATTTTACTTAGGTTGTTATTCTGTCTCTTGTGTTCAATTATTTATTTAAACTTTTTTTTTAAATAAATAAAACTGCAAGGCATACTAAATCTTGCTATTTATATTTGACTTAGTTCTTTATTCCGTATGTTGTGATGTACAGTATTTGTGAATGTAAGGCTGGCCACATACTAGCTTCTGGAGCAGTGGACCACTGGTTCCTATCTTCAGAAAATTCCTGTGCTTGGTATGCTTCCAGCCAGGGCCCCCACTGGGGTAAATAAAATATCAAAACAGCGGTGGAACTGCCATCCGGGTGAGGGACTGCTCTGGGTCTGCTACCGGTACTTCAGTGTTAAGGGCCAT
The DNA here is from genome assembly GCA_032716605.1 of Paralithodes platypus. Lineage (NCBI taxonomy): Eukaryota > Metazoa > Arthropoda > Malacostraca > Decapoda > Lithodidae > Paralithodes > Paralithodes platypus. The sequence continues at coordinate 8,331,949 of CM064531.1, forward strand.
ATAGGTTAATCCACATAGTGGAAATGGCACTGTGGATTGGGTCAGTGGAGGCATGTCTGGAAGCCTGAAGGCAGTTTCTGCCATGGCCATCCCTTTTAGGGTGCTTCCTCTGGAAGCGAGGTGTCAGATTGATGATGATTCCTTTTTATTTGTTTATTATTTAGCATTGCTGGATTTGTAAAATATTATGGTGGTTTAATTGGCATCTTTCAAATTTATAAAATTATTGATTAATGGGTCGTACAGTATATGCCTTTGATTTTGTTATTATTACTGGTACTGTATACAGTATAGTGTTAAGATCGATTTTAATTTTAATTGGTGTCTTTCAAAAATTATCTTAGTTTTGTTAGTGAATAGTGCTTGGGATTGTGTGTATAATTTGGAAGCACAAGTATATTTACATATACAGTAGTACAGATATATACAGATCGGTACATATATTTGATCTATTCATAGTTACTATGGTGAATTCAAATTAACTTGGCAGCTAATACTGTACTTCTCCTCATCGTTGTTTCTGATTTATTCAAGTTTACCTTGGTTCATTCATATTGGATAAACTTAACAATTTGCACGCTATGGCCCATTTACTTCAGAAAATCAATAGAAATACCTGTACAGTATTACCAAGAAAATTGGTTAGATTCTTAAAATAAGCGTCAAAGACTCATCCATCCATATACTCAGGCACATAGGACTACTCCTATTTTTCCTTTGCCCCTCAACTTTCTCTTCATAATTGCTGAGGGGCACAGGGCCCTGGGTGGGGCTTTGGTTTCCCGGGCGTTTCCGCACCCTCCTTAGCTCCCCGCCATGGAGTGGCTTCGGTCACCCAGGCTTTATTGTGGTCGGCAGGGAGGGTTCTTTGGGGGCGCTCGATTATGGCCTTGGCCTTATTCGGGGCCTTGGGGCTGTTCGGCCAGGCAGCTTGAGGA
>CM064531.1:8332986-8345486 GCA_032716605.1 Paralithodes platypus
GGGTTGTAGTGGCGTGGGGGGGGGGGGGAGCTGTGTTTACCTGCAGTACTGTGTGTTAAGGTGGGTGTCATGGTGTGGGTGGGTGTGGGTTGTAGTGGCGTGGGGGGGGGGAGCTGTGTTTACCTGCAGTACTGTGTGTTAAGGTGGGTGTCATGGTGTGGGTGTGTGTGGGTTGTAGTGGCGTGGGGGGGGGGAGCTGTGTTTACCTGCAGTACTGTGTGTTAAGGTGGGTGTCATGGTGTGGGTGGGTGTGGGTTGTAGTGGCGTGGGGGGGGGGAGCTGTGTTTACCTGCAGTACTGTGTGTTAAGGTGGGTGTCATGGTGTGGGTGTGTGTGGGTTGTAGTGGCGTGGGGGGGGGAGCTGTGTTTACCTGCAGTACTGTGTGTTAAGGTGGGTGTCATGGTGTGGGTGGGTGTGGGTTGTAGTGGCGTGGGGGGGGGGGAGCTGTGTTCCCTGCAGTACTGTGTGTTAAGGTGGGTGTCATGGTGTGGGTGGGTGTGGGTTGTAGTGGCGTGGGGGGGGGGGAGCTGTGTTTACCTGCAATACTGTGTGTTAAGGTGGGTGTCATGGTGTGGGTGGGTGTGCGTTGTAGTGGCGTGGCGGGGGGGGGGCTGTGTTTACCTGCAGTTCTGTGTGGTAAGGTGGGTGTCATGGTGTGGGTGGGTGTGGGTTGTAGTGGCGTGGGGGGGGGGGGGAGGTGTGGTTACCTGCAAAACGGGGGGTTAAGGTGGGTGTCATGGGGTGGGTGTGTGTGGTTGTAGTGGCGTGGGGGGAGGGTAGCAGTGTTTCCCTGCAATACTGTGTGTTAAGGTGGGTGTCATGGTGTGGGTGTGTGTGGGTTTTAGTGGCGTGGGGGGGGGGAGCTGGTTTACCTGCAATACTGTGTGTTAAGGTGGGTGTCATGGTGTGGGTGTGTGTGGGTTCTAGTGGCGGGGGGGGGGGGGAGCTGTGTTTACCTGCAATTACTGTGTGTTAAGGTGGGTGTCATGGTGTGGGTGGGTGTGGTTTGTAGTGGCGTGGGGGGGGGGGAGCTGTGTTTACCTGCAGTACTGTGTGTTAAGGTGGGTGTCATGGTGTGGGTGTGTGTGGGTTGTAGTGTCGTGGGGGGGGGGGGGAGCTGTGTTTACCTGCAATACTGTGTGTTAAGGTGGGTGTCATGGTGTGGGTGGGTGTGGGTTGTAGTGGCGTGGGGGGGGGGAGCTGTGTTTACCTGCAATACTGTGTGTTAAGGTGGGTGTCATGGTGTGGGTGGGTGTGGTTGTAGTGGGGTGGGGGGGGGGAGCTGTGTTTACCTGCAATACTGTGTGTTAAGGTGGGTGTCATGGTGTGGGTGGGTGTGGGTTGTAGTGGCGTGGGGGGGGGGGAGCTGTGTTTACCTGCAATACTGTGTGTTAAGGTGGGTGTCATGGTGTGGGTGGGTGTGGGTTGTAGTGGTGTGGGGGGTGTAGTGGTGGTGGTGGTGTCATGGTGTGGGTGTGTGTGGGTTGTAGTGGCGTGGGGGGTGTAGTGGTGGTGTCATGGTGTGGGTGTGTGTGGGTTGTAGTGGCGTGGGGGGTGTAGTGGTGGTGGTGGTGTAATGGTGTGGGTGTGTGTGGGTTGTAGTGGCGTGGGGGGTGTAGTGGTGGTGGTGGTGTAATGGTGTGGGTGTGTGTATGTGTGTGTGATGGTGTGGGCGAGTGTGAGATGGTGTGTATGTGTGTAGTGGTGGTGGTGTTTGTGTGTGTGTGTGTGATGGTGTGGGCGTGTATATGTGCTTTGTGTGTGTGTGTGTAGTGTTGGTAGGGTGTGATTGTGTGTGTGATGGTGTGTGAGTGTGTGTGTGTGTGTGGTAGGGAATAAGAGGGAAATTAACCTTTTGAAGATTATGACGCATTGTGACAGTTTATTTTGGCTATCACTAATCGACTTTATGCAGTGTAGATAGGATATGTGCTAATTATGATGGTAAAGACTATCTCAATTAACCCTCTGACCTCCATATACCCTTCCTAATCTAAAACAAAACGTCTAATAATAGCCAGAAAACAAAAGAAATGCGTAATCGGATCTTCTAAGTGTTAACAAAATATAAATAAATAAATAAATAAACAGAGGCTCTGTATTCTAGCGGCCCCATAGCTTTAACCCTTTCTGTACAGGTGACGCTTTTTTTTTTTTATTCTAGCTATATTTATGCTATTTTGTGCACTCTAAGAAGGATCTGTGGTAGTAAAAAGGGTTAAGTGAGATAGTTCGAAGCTTGATAATAGCTGGAGGCCCTTTTTCAGCAGACTAAAATCGTCTAATAGTTGACAGAATATAATGAAAAGTACATCACCGGTACTGAAGGGGTTAAGCATTATTTATTGTGTACCCGGTCAAAGTATAAGCCTAATTTCTTTAAGGTGTTTATCGTCGTATTTTTAACTACGTATTCTGGTGAGAGAGAGAGAGAGAGAGTGTGAGAGTGAGAGAGAGAGAGTTACACAGAGTTACACAGATACTCAGACCACGCAGACCTTGCGGTTCCAATTAGGTGGTCCGACCTTAACACTACTAGACAGGGACAGTTTATAGTGGAAGAATAGGACAGTAAAGTAGAAGGCTCTCTCTCCACCCTCCGGCTAATAAGTCGTACCGAAAGATAGGATGAAGTGTAACCTTGTGGATCAAGAAATGCCCACAAGGAAAGTTTTTATATAGTATAGATAGAAATTAGTTTGAAAGGGAAATTACATATGCCTATTGATTAATTCAGAGAGAGAGATAGAGAGAGAGAGAGAGAGGTCAGCAAATCACTCTAACCTCTCCAGCCTACGCATGTTAATACTCGATATTTTACTAGCGCCCTGATTGTAATGTTATGGCTTTGCTCATATTCATAATTGAGGCGTTCATTTACATCCTTTTCCTGTGAATAATACTTTCTACTCTCTACTATCTCTCTCTCTCTGAAGTTAGAAATATGAGAGGTACCCGAAGACTGGAAACTGGCCAATGTGACCTCAATATTTAAGAAAGAGGATTATGAGGGCGCCAAGGATTATCGGTCAATTAGCATAACATATACCATAGTAAAACTTATAGAAAGGATACTAGTAGATAAAATAGTTGACTACCTGGAAATCCACAACATAATAATTACGGATTCCCCACATGGCTTCAGGCAACACCAATCATGTCTTATCAACTTGCTGGACGTTTTCAATAATATGCTGAGTGAGTATGACAAAAGGATAACCATAGACACCTCTACTTGGATATAAACAAAATAATGATAATAATAATAATAATAATAATAATAATAATAATAATAATAATAATAATAATAATGACAAAGTACCTCATTATAGGCCTTAGTACAGAAGTAACAAACTGGGCAGAAATTTGGCTAACAGACAGACAGCAGTGAGTCATCATCAAAGGTATTTTCTTCTGAGTGGATTCCAGTCACTTCTGGAGTTCCACAACTACTGTATGTGTCCTTGGCCCATACTGTCTATCATGTATATCAATGACATCGATATTGGTTTGTTGAGTGTGATTTCTAAGTCTGCAAGGTGATGCATATCAGCCAAACAAATCCCAATTCAGATTATTCATTAATGGGAAAGACGCATGGAAGTGACTGCCATAGATTACAGGCTCGTTATTGCTCGCCAGGTAAAAATCAACACCTAACTGGCACAAAAGGTCTTAAAATCGTCAAACTAATTGGGCTAAACATGAGGGAAAAGGGGGTCCAGAAAAACCTAATACCTCCCCTTAAGTGAGGTCAGAAAGTCAGGGTCACCTTTTAAGTCACTTACCACATGACTTCGAGATAATATGTCCCAGACGAAGGCCGGTTCTTACTAGATTACAGGCTCGTTATCGCTCGCCAGGAAAAAATCGACATCTAAATGGCACGAAAGGTAATAATATTGACACAATAATGGAGCGAAAGGTCTTATAATCGTCAAACTAATGAGGTGAACGTCTTAAAATCTCATAACTAATGGGGCTAATCATGAGGGAAAAGGTGGTCAAGAAAAAACTTATATCTCCCCATAGGTGAGGTCAGAAAGTCAGTGTCACCTTTTAAGCCACTTACCACATGACTCGAACACAAGATCCATGTGTGTGTGGGCTGACCTATTACCAACCTATTTCGCGTGCAAATCTTCTTAATATCCTAGTAAACTAAATAATGGCATGGCAATTTACAGTTAGTTTAATAAAAGGCCGACTAGAGACGATTATGTTCACCTCAGGAAACGTCTCTCGATGATATGGCGTTAGTGATAATATAAGAGCATTATTGTTCTGGCTTGTAATTTGGATTAGTCGTTTCCTGCACTATCGGAAGAGAGAAATAGAGGAAACAGAACAAAGGAATGAAAGCAAAGTAAAAGTGACAAAGAGTTACAAGGGGTTACAAGGAATAGTATCTCGAAGACCTTGCAGTCAAATTCCGGTGGAGATACTCTAAGTGGAAAGAAAGATATTTGGTAAATCACTTTACTCATTGCTGAATGTGTAGGACAGAATCCTGAGGAACGCAGGAGTTGATAAGTTGAGGACATGAGCGATGGCCGGCCACAACCGCAGCTACGGCCTGAAAGTAATTTATTTTTATTTTTTTCATGTGAATGAGGGAGACAAAAGGCATAACAGCCTGCAGCGAGTGCCTCCCCCAGAGTTGAAAGAGTGACAGGGCCAAAATCAAGGGACGTTCGAGCTAAAATGCCTGGACACACGGAGTTTGAAGCAATTTAAGGCATAGGAAGAGGGAAAGACTGATTCTGGGAGAGAGTTCCAGAGCTCAGCAGTTGAATAGAAGAAAGTCTGAGAATAGCATTTCACCCTTGGGTTGGAGAGTTGCACAGAGTAGGGGTGGGATTGTGTTGCAAGGCGGGTACTACATACCCTACGTAGATAAACTGGAGATAGAAGGATAGAAACCGAAGGATGGTAGTTTAGAAATAAGATATTTGTGCCAGACTCCATTGAAGGATTTTGATATGTTTTGCGCAATAGAATAGGTCTTACTGAATCCCCGAAAGGAGGATGACCAAGGGTTAGTAAGATAAGCGACCCTTAAGGTAACCATACTGGCGATCTGATAGATAATGGGAAGGCAAATGCTTAAGAAATTTTGAAATGTTAAAATACTTTAGAGATGCAAGAAATGAGAGCAATTGAACGATAGTTGGAGAGTTGAGAGCTGTCACCCTTCTTTGAGACAGGTTGGATGAGAGCAAACTTCCAGCAAGAAGGGAATATGTTACAGAAAAGACAGAGACTGGAACCTTTGCCTAGGCAGGGTGTCAGCAATGCAGGAAAGTTTTTGAGTGCAACAGGAGGAACACCATCTGGTCCGTATGCCTTCTTAGTATTAAGCCCTGACAGGGAAAAAAGTACATCCTTGAGGAGATTAGGATACTAGGCATAAGTAAGAGAGAGGGGGTTGACAAGGAGCATTAGCACCGGAATCATCCAAGGAAGATATTTAGTGAAAATTTAGTGTTGGCCAAAAGTTAATCGCTTCTTCTCAGGTACCAAACGAATAGATTGACGAAGCTTCGTCAAAATCCGTCAAATAAATTTGTTTACCCTATCAGTGCAGGCAATTTCACGCTATAATAGGTATAATTCAGGCACTCCTCATTTCGTAAGAAAATGCCTGAATGATATAAATTTTTGCAGCAAAACACTAGAAGAAAAGAGTTTTCAAATGACACCAGAACGAGCTCTCTAGCTTGCGGGGTTCACCCGCAGCGTTACTACATACATCTGCAGTATTCGCAAATAATTAGCAATGTTCCACTACATTTGCCTTTGGCAACACTGAATGTATCTCACGAGACCACCTCACAGAGCCTCAGCGCCACAGCAGACTTTCTGCAGAGAGGACGGGGGCCTGCCGCGCTCCCGATCACTCACGCTTGTCTCCACAGGCAAATAATTCCAGAACGTACCAGTACGGTCCCTGCTGTGAGAAGGTTAAACCCTGCTTTCATAGACACACAAGACAGAAAGACAGTATGACCCCACCAAAAGCTCCACACACTTCAGTTGGCCAAGATAATAACAAGATCGCAATAAAGCATAATGTACACTAAGGTATCACAACCCTAAAAATATTCCTCCTAATTTTCATCTTGGATAATATCCTTTTACCGAAAATACACTATATCTTTCCACTCAGGACTTGCCCAGTAGCTCATTAAATACAGGTGTCATTACCATGCACAACTAATGACCCCTAATATGCCTTTCTTGTCCATTTACGATTTTACGGTCTAACACCAGTGGATATGACGTATCAGCCACTGTATCAGGCTCCATGTGTGGGATATGAATTTTGCTACTGCGGTGGTGGTGGTGGTGGTGGTGGTGGTGGCGTGTGGAGAGCCTTGTGTAACAGAGATCGGCCAAACTCCACCATTTTGATGCCCCGGGTAACATTTTCTTCTCTTCACTGTTTAACCCATTCTGTACCGGCGGCATCTTTTTAATTTTGTTGTAGCTATATTTAGACGATTGTTTGTAGTTTGAAGGATCTGTTGTAGTTAAAATGGTTATGAGAGGTAGTTCAAAGCCTGTTAATTGCTGGAGGCCCTTTTTAAAAATAGTCTATTAATAGCCAAATTAAAGTTAAAAGGTTAATATCTCCACACCCATAATCAACATTCGGGAATACTGGTACAGGATATACGGTTTGGCTTCGGATCTGAATTCTACATGATTAAAAATAAAGTAAACCCCCATTGTTTGATAATTGAGGTACCAACATGGGTTAGTTAAAATAGGACTTCAGAGGCTATCAACACTTCTGGATTATTAAGGGGACAGTGGCTATTTGTTTGGTCTATTAATTTATTTGCTCATATATTTTTTTAGTTTCCTCCCTAGGCCTCCACCAAGCTTAGAAAAACACCCCCTAGACCCCTTTTCAAGATAGATTTGTACATTTTTCGGTAGAAAATTTTCCCGGCCGAAGGCCGATTCCTTCTAAAATTACAGGCTCGCTATCGCTCCCAAGGAAAAATTCGACACCTAAATGGCACGAGAGGGTCAAATTATTGACAAAGAAATGGGGTGAAAGGTCATAAAATCCCCAAACTAATGGAACCAACGTCTTACAAATCTCAAAACTAGTGGGGCTAAACATTAGGGAGAAAGGGATCCAGAAAAACGGTCTGTCTCCCCTTCAGCCAGCACACTGTAAGTCAAGTAAATTTCAAGACTGGAGCCCCTTTTTCGAGAACCCCAGTCCCCAGCCCCAAAATGACTCCAAGGAAAACGATGGGCTCTCTCTCTCTCTCTCTCTCTCTCTCTCTCTCTCGTGGGTTGCAACTTGCCTGGTGTCGTGGTTATATAAGTGTGGATACAGAGCACCCGCCTTTGTGTTTGGTGGAGTTCAGAGGTCGTGGTCATATATAGTTTTTTAAGTCTATATTATTTAAGTTTTAGTTATTATTGTTCTTACTATTATTACTGTTATTATTATCATTATATTTGTTATTAGTACTATGGATATTATTGTTATCATATTTGTTGTTGGTATTATTGTTAGTTTATTATCATGATTATTATTATTATTATTATTATTATTATTATTATTATTATCCTATTTTATTGTAATTATTATGATTATATCATAAATATTGTTATTATTATTAACATTATTATCATTATTATTATTATCATTATTATTATTATTATTATTATTATAGTTTGCATTAATTATATTTAGTTTGTATTTTTGCCGTACGTGATATGACTCCAAGGAAATTCACCTCCTGTGGGTTATTACGATATTGTGTTTAAGTTATTAGTGAGGATTTCGCTTAGTTTTACCATTTTCGTGCATTGCATTTTATTAGTTTGTCCACTTGGCTAACAAGGGACTGTACTTCTCGAAAAGGTGTCTAGTCCTGACGCTATTCTTGACTTACAGTGTGCTGGCTGAATAATCCAGAAGGGTTGATTGCCTCTGAAGTCCTATTTTAACTAAGACTAACAAAAACGCCTTCCTAGACTTCCTTCAAACTAAGAAATGCCCACCCCGACCCCCTTCAAGTTAAATTTTTGAAGCGCCTTGTTATCGCCAAACTAATGAAGTCATGTCTTAGAATCTCCAAACTAATGGAGCGAAACAGGGGACATCCAAAAATACCTCCCTCGCACCAAATAGGGTTAATATCACCTTACGTTGCATTTCACAGGAATACAAAATGGTGGTTACAGTGGACAAGTTGGCCTAATTCCTCGGTGTTAATGTGACCTTATGGTGCCAATGGTGTGTCTGCGGTGACCTCCATTGTGACACCCAGACTAAACCCACGGTAGAGATCCTGTTGTAAGGGAGTGTGGCCATCTTATTCCTTGGCCGCCATGTTGTTGACTCAATTGACCACTTGCGAGTTTCAAACTATAAGGAAGTTGGAGCGGTAAGCATCAATATACAACAGAAATGGAATAATAATGTACGTTTCTGGTGGATGGAAAGTATGTTGAATTTTGTAGGTGTTCATATATGCACTACGACCGTATTTTAGCGGGTAATTCTGCTAAATATCGACGTGTACGGCTCCAACTTCCTTATATCCTGAAACTCGATAGTGGTCAATCATCAAAGAACGAAGTAATATTTTATTATTGATCCTGTACAGAGAAGGCTTGCCGTTTCGGTGAGGAAAACAATATCATGTTTGGCAGAGGGTAGATGATGTTCCACAGCGTGAAAGTTATAGGAAAGACCACGAATATTGCAGAAGTTCATATTGAGAATACCAGGCAGTGGCCCAGAATTACTAGAGTTTGTCCTTGAAAATATATTATAATGCATACGGTACCACATGTAAAATATATTATAATGCATACCACATGTAAAATATATTATAATGCATACCACATGTAAAATATATTATAATGCATACCACATGTAAAATATATTATAATGCATACCACATGTAAAATATATTATAATGCATACCACATGTAAAATATATTATAATGCATACCACATGTAAAATATATGATAATGCATACCCCATGTAAAATATATTATAATGCATACCACATGTAAAATATATTATAATGCATACCACATGTAAAATCTTATTATATACATTATTAATTAATTCTACACAGCATTACCTTCACTATGATACATTACATACCCCCTAGACCCCCTTTCAAGAAAAACTTGTAAATTTTTCAATAGAAAAATGGCTCTTAAAATTACAGGCTTGTTATCGGTCGCCAGGATAATATCGAAATCAAAATGGCACAAATGTTCATAAAATCGCCAATCAAATGGAGCGAACGTATTCAAATGTCAAAACTAATGGGACTAAGCATGGGGGAGAAGGGGTACAAAAAAGCAACTACCTGCCCCTTAAGCCCATATACTTTTGAGAGAAAAGTAACAAAAAATGATAGTGAATAATATAGTAATATAGTATTGTCCCCCTTGTGGGCGTGTTGGTGACTGTAATATAGTGAACCCCTTGTAGTAGTGTTGCCCCCCCCCCCCTGGTGTATGTAATAATAACCCTATGATAACCAAGGCTAAACTAAAGTTGCTGAGTCACGGCACTCCTTGGCCACCCTCGTATGTCACAGGAATTATATACATATATAATATATATATATATATTTTTTCCCTATCCTCTAAACCGGGTTCGAACCACCGATAGACAGGTCGAGTGTCCATGCCTTAATCAACTATACCACGCTTAACTGGAAGTAGAGTTCTGTCTCTGCTTGTACTGTGTATGCACCGTATTGTACTCAATTAAACATTTGTTTTGAATTAACGGTCTAGGATGTGCATTACATTACTAATTAACGGGAATCCTACCTCATATATACTATACATAAAGGATTTGTTAATGGAGAAACCAGTTCATTCATTGTGAGGCTGTAGCTAGCTCCCAAATTCTACAATGTAACAATGCACGAAGCCAAATCGTCAACCGGAGGAATATTAACGTTGGTAGGTTAGCTATGTCATTCGTGCTCGCTCTGTCACTTATTTCAAGTTGAAGTGACGGCTGGCGACTACTTTCACTGTCTGGTGTGTGTGTGTCTGTGTCTGGTGTGTGTTTGTGTGTGTGTGTGTGAATATGTGTGTGTGTGTGTGTGTGGATGCACTCTGAAACCGAATGAGACAGAAGCAGGAGTCATTCCAGGTTTACTAGCTTCGTTCAACTTGCCTCAGCGAACCAAGTGTTCAGCGAAGCAAGATTTAGCGTTTAGGCAGTCAGTCGGCAGGCACGGTGTGCAAGGGACTGCAGTTGTCGTAGAGAGGCTCCAGTCTTGACGCTATTCTTGACTTACAGTGTGCTGACTTAATAATCCAGAGGGGTTGATAGCCTCTGAATTCCTATTTTAACTAACTAACTAACTAAGCATGGTGTAGACAACGTGTGTGCAAGTTGAATGGATCTCCTATCTTATGTGTGTGTTACTTAGTTAAAATAGGACTTCAGAGGCTATCAACCCTTCTGGATTATGAAGCCAGCACACTGTAAGTCAAGAACAACGTCAGGACTGATACTTCTTTTCGAGAACTCCAGTCCCTTGTGTGTTCCGGTGGTGGGTGAAGTGATTGTGCCGAGGTTGGTAGTTGGTGTGGGCGGGGCTGTTGGTGTAGGTAGGTTGGTTGTGGTCATAGAGGGTTACACATAGATATAGTGGAAATAGTAGAGTTCCGCGCGCTTCCTAGGGGTAGCACCACTGTCGTAGGGCAAAATATTATAACCAAAAGACCTCAGTGATTACTCCTTATTATATCCTCCTTGATATCTGCGCGCCTGGCCTGTCTGCAGTGTTACCATAGTTAGGGAAACTTCCGCATAAGTAGAGGGCGTTAGATTAAATTGTGTTCTCGTTACGAAGTATAATCTCCATTAAACAAACGTATTTTTTGCTATCTATAAAAGTGCGAAAAACCGTCCATATATATTAAAGATGTATTTATTATATTGTATTTTTCGTGATCATATATTTAGATTGTTGTTTTCTTTATTACAGTGCATCTTGGTGAGTCTACTTCTACAACATCGCAGTCTACGGATGCAGCCTTAACGGTAATTGCTAACTGATTCACAAGTAAGGTTAATCATTAGTTTAATATTGGTCTATTTTATTTGTGGTCGGCTATAGTAAGCTCGGATATAAATGTGATAACCATGTAGTGTTACCGAACCCTTACAGTAAATTAGACCCAGAGACAAGAGCGTATTTTGTTCCAGCTGATTTTTTCGTGTTACTATCCTGGTTACTCAACTTTTATGTAGATTTTGTAGCGAAATATGTTGTTAACTATGAACACTTGGCATTAATAGAACGCAGAGACATGGTAGGTTCACATTGTTCTATTAAGTATCGATAAATCAGTTGCTAAGGGATTCAATTGATAATCAGCTGAAATAAAACTAACTATAGTAGTGATATGACTATTCTCGAAGGTAGGAGATTCGTGTGGGTCCAAAGTCAAAGTCAAAGTCAAAATGTTTATTTGCCTTATTGAATAAAATTACAAAACTGAATGCAGATTTATACCAACATAAAAACAAAAAATTTAATATTCAAGGCTGAGCTCATGAAATGGAATATTGTGTTATGAGCTCAATTAAAAATATATTAACATACAGTATATGGGTATGGGTGGACAGCAAACATACTGCAGCCACTATGTGATTTTCTACCTAAAAAAAAAAAAAAAAAAAAAAAAAAATCAGTAATAGGCCTATGGCAAAAAAAAATAAAAAAAAAAATAAAAAATAAATAATAATAATAATAATTATAATAGTTATATATATTAATCTTTGGTCTGTCTCTGATTAGTCATTATTTCCCATCACCTGACCTGACCATAGCCTAGGTGGATGAGAGAAAGGATGGTCAAGAACACGTACACCACAAAAGGTAATGTGGGCCAATGTCGCGAGTGGAATGCTTAAGGGGACAGTGGTTATTTTTTTGGGGGGGTCTATAACTATATATATATATATACCGGTATATATATATATATATATATATATATATATATTCATATTCATTTATTTTTTAGTTTCATCGCTAGACCTCCCTTAAACTTAGAAGAAGAAAAAAACCTAAAACCCCCTCAAGATAAATTTGTAAATTTTTCGGCAGAAAAATGTCCCGACCAAAGGCCGGTTTATCTTATCATTACAGGCTCGCTATCGCTCGCCAGGAAAAAATCGACCCCTACATGGCACGATGGGTCTTAAAATGAACAACGAATTGGAGCTAAAGATGTTAAAATCGCCAAACTAATGGGCCGAACGTCTTAAAGTCTGAAAACTAATGGGGCTAAACACAAGGACGAACGGGGACCAGACAAACGACCCATCTCCCCTTAACCTAGGAACGGTCTGTGTGTTAACCCCAGCTGTACCAACGACGTTTTTTTTTTTTTTTTTTTTTTTTTTTTTTTATATAATCAGCTAAATTTAGACGATTTATTTAAGCTTAGGAAGAATATGTGGATGCTAAAAGG